>WEIT01015113.1:909807-999807 GCA_013389985.1 Dryoscopus gambensis | reverse complement strand
TGAAATTCAGGGATGACAAATGGCTTTGAGCCTGACACTGTGGCATCTGACAGAAAGAGACATCCAGCGAGTCTGAAACTTCTGCTTGTACTCTGTGCTGTTTCATTCCAGCTTTTCCATAAAGAAACCCCGAGCAGAGCATTTATAAGCTTTCCCTCAGACATGGTGAAAATGCAGATAACAGGTGAGAAAAAGGGGTATCACAGAGGCAGAGTTTAACCTGTTCTGTATATTTTTATTTCCCAACCAAGGAGCCCTGAATCCACCTTCATTAACCCCGTAGTTTTTGGGTGTCTCCTCATGGGCCCCCTGCCCAGGGAGGGTGCTGGGAGGACCATGAGGTGCCTGTGGAGAAGCAGGAGCAGCAAAGGAGCCTTTGTTCCAGCCTGCAGAGGCAGAGCCACATCCTCGGGTCCCTTCCTCACCTCACACCCTCACCACCACCCTGCCTGCCTTGAAGTCGATTTGTTTTAGAAGATGTGGGCCCTGAACTCTCTCCTGACATTTTTTTCCTGTTTCTTGTTCCTGCTTTCTCGATACAAAAGTAAAAAATGACAGCTATTTTTTCACCTGAAATGCCACACTTAGGGACAAAGGCAAGTGCCTTTTCTTGCCTACCAATGGCTGAAGTTTTTGGCTCTTTATTTCCCTTAAAACGGATTTCCAGCAGTGTGCAAGCTTAGATGCACTCACACACTTGCTGGTAGTTATCTCTGTAATAAAATGCTTGTAAGAGCTGGCAGACAGTCGCAATAAAATTCCTTGTTCTTACTAAGAAATTATCTTAAAGTCTTTTATACCTCAGTATTAGAAATTGATGAATAGAGGAAAAAAATCCCAAATTTACTTTTGCCTTTCAGTCAGTGGTTAGAAAACATTGCTGATTGTTTTTAACAGATTTCGAACCATGGCATGCTCCCTACATAAATAATAAAGCTGACCATTTACAGAAACTACATTAATTTCAGATCTGAAATTTCACTTCAGTGAAATTAGAGTGTTTTAAAGTCATTGATTCTAGTTTGGTGAAGGAAATATTCACATATGTATCTTACAGGTCGACTATGTATTAACTCAGTGCTGCACATAGGTTACACTTTTCATGTGTAATCCTGAACTGACACACAAGGGTTAGGGGCGAGATAATGCCAGAGGGAAAAAAGGATCTTATATAGTCCCACTACAGCCATCCCAACACCTTTTAAACAGAGATACACAATAATACGGTTGGAAAAATTAATATAACCTGATTACTCCTTTTATGGCATTTTAGGAATGGTGAAATTACCTCGGTCCATTTTACCATCCCACAGAAAATCACAAGCAGCCTTACAGGAGGCTGAAAATCTCCATATTTATGAATGAGATGATTAAGATAAAAGCATCCCTGCTATTGATCACAGCCCTCTCTCATCTATTAAAATAATAAAACTACATAATGCTGCAGCACTTAAAACTCAGCACTGGAAGAAGGTGACCGAATGCAAACGCTGGTGGTCATGGCTCAAACATGCCTGGTGGGTTTGTGCACAGAGCTCTCAGCACCACCAACACCTACCAGAGACCAAAAACTGGTCTAGTAAAGCATCATTCCCGAAATATCAAAATACAACCCTGTATAAAATATTTTTATTATATTTATTATTCTGGTTTTCTTAAGAGAAAAAAAATAGATTTTTTTTTTCCCAAGTGAAAATCATGGGGATTTTACAGCACAAAGTGTGTCCTTTTGCTTGGCAGAGGGTGGAATATCTCAGTCACTCTGGAAAACCACGGCGTGCTGGCCTGATATTAGCCTGGATCCAATTAGAAACACTTTTCTGTCTTAACCCAGGTGGAATTGCACAATTATAACAGCAAAAGCCTGTGCTTGAGAGGAAATGGAGAAAGTTGTTCTTGCTAAAGAAAGGAATAAAGGTCTGTTCAGTGCTCCACAAGAAACTTACACAAAGAGGAGAGCTGAGCACAGCTCTGGAACCCAAGATCAAAACCAGGGTTGTGCTCCATGGTAGGACCGGGCACTGAGCAGGCATTTGTCCCTCCAGGAGGGGAGGAAGCACCCTGGTTTTCCATCAGGGAAAAAACCAGCTTCTCCAGACCATGATGGACACAAGCCATATAAAAACTGCTCCACCCGTGCACCCACACCTTGTCTGTACCCAAACCAACGTTGCAAGAGAAGCCCATCAGTTCAACAAGGCCCCTTCCACCAACTCAGCCAGTTTGAAAAAGGAAAATACCAGCAGGTTTTCAAAGCTGTTCGAAGCCTCCATCACACTGGGAGGACGTGGCCATGGACACTGCAACAAATTCTGGAGCAGTGCACACAGATATTGTGCTCTGTGCACGTGTATTTGTGTTTGTACAGCCCCAGGTGCTCCTTTGGGCCACTGGGGGCTCTGACAGGGCCACCAAGCCCCTGGTAACAACCTGCTGCAACAGGTGCCTAAGTCCTGCCAGATGCGAATGATTTCAGCAGAGATTCTTTCACAAACTGCAGTAAAAAGCCTAAAACTTCATACTGGGTGTCATTTCTTCTGAATAAAAAACAATACACCCACACAAGTCTAATTGCGCTGGCATTTTCCTTTAAATTATTGTGAAAACCATAAGACAAATAAATTTCATGCATCTCCATGTGTATACTAAACACCTACAGAAAAAAAAAGGCATGTTGTGAAGCTACAGAATTCAGTTTACAAGAACTGAATTAAAAAGGAGCTGTAGTAGGACATTTCCTGACCTATTTTTCTGTAATTTAATGTGGTAGCATCGCAGGAAAAGCATTTATTTTATATTTATCAAAATGATCCGTTCATATTTATTCTATTCATATTTCCAGTGAAAATATTTATATAATTATTTACCTCTGAAAAGGCTTGATATGTCTGCAGCTCGAAATACAGGCAGATATGGACTTGGATCTGATGATCCTTGTGGGTGTCTTTTGATTCTAGACATTCTATGATGTTATGATTTTTATATAGCGTAAATTACAAACTTAACCTGGTTTTTAAGGGTTAACAGCTGAGGGATACAGATAACTTCTTTTTAATTACTTGCTACAAAATTTTTGAACTCTTTTCCTGGCTGCCTTTCCCAGGTCACATTCAGAAGCAGATATACCAAAATACGCTACCATGTGCCTGACCCAAACACAGCCAGGACAGGAACCCTCACAAGAGAAATGAAAAAGGAAAGGAAAAGATAAAGAGAAAAATAAAAGTCTATCCTCTGAAGATATGCAGACCCATATTAGAAATTCAGGAGGTTGAGACAGTTTGGACAAATGCCCAAACTTCTGAGAGTTTAATCAAAACTAAACCAACCAATCCTCTTCCCCTTTTGAGATTTGCCCAGCAACAATTACGATCAGTTTTAAAAACCACAAGTACTTAATAGAAACTAGAATATTATAAATCTTCTGCCACATGAAGCTAATAAAAATAAATAATAATAATAAATTTTAATGTTTAAGGTACCCAGGCCCAAAAGCACTAACCTGTGCCTCAAGTCAATGATATTAATAGTTCTAGAAATATTTGAATAAATGTAGGTTTTGCATTTTTCTGCCCACTTGCCAGGTATTAGACTGATTATATTGACTGCACTAGGACTTGTAATGAGATTGTTTAAGACATTATTCTATTTACGTGTTCATATGACATTGTTAGGCCTCTATTTGTTTCTATCACAGAGAATTTAACAATATGTTCCGGAGAGAAAATTGTTGGCCAAAAGGGCGATCATCAACCTCATTCTTTCCAGTTTGATATTAAATTTAACAGCATCAACTCTGGTTTGCACCAACTGCTCAGCAGGGGCTGCCTAGAGCCAAGCAGCCCCACACATCTCTTTGGGAACACAAGGAGTCATTTCCTTTGCCAGCCCTTCAAGTGATACTTTTTGTTTCTCACTGCCTCATCCATCCCCTTCACACATCCATTTAAACGCAGACGATCCCGTAACACTGTGGTTGATACCATCCCAAACCCAGCGGGTGTATAACATTTCGACATCACCTACGCACCACAGAAAATATTCATTTTTTAATGGAACTATTTTGGTTCAGCTGACTTGGTTCTAGCGGGAAGAGCAGAGGTGAAACATTAATCATCCCTTTAAAAAGTTTGACGCTGGCGGCAAACTGCCGTGTGATTTCAGTGCCATGATCCCACAGGCAGTGGATTGTCCCTAAGCCCCAAATCTGGGCTCTTTCCCTACTTCTATTCAAGAAAAATTCTCATATAAACCTTCCAGTGGCTTTTGCCAGCAGTAGGGATAAGTAGAAGCTAAGCAAAGATATTTTAATTGCTCCAGTTAATGAAAATAATGTACTTTCATGTAAGTGGTGCATATTAATGTGGAGGAAATGCTCTATAGTGCTCTCCATGCTCAAGGGCTGGGTCAGAGCACCCCAGTGAAAGTGGCAGACACTGTGTTTTCACTTAGCATCATTCACTGGTGAAAAAAAAAATGAAAGCAAACAGACACACACGCAGAAAAATCCTATTTTGGGAACATGTTGGAGCATTTCTAGAAATCACTGAAACTGTTTTCATAATCCTTCCACTTGTAAGGCCAAATGCCTTAATTGCCATGAGACCAACTAGCTACAGAAGGCTCAGAAAGAGCCATAAAAACACTTTAGCGTAGCTTAAAATAGCTTTTCCTCCTCCTAAAAATAGAGCAATGCACAGAGAAAACACTTGGACCCCTTTTCGAGGCGACGGAGAAGTGTGAGGCCGGCCCCAGGGAGGAGCAGGGATCCCCCAGCCCCGGCACTGCGCAATTCTCCACTGCTGCTCTCCCAGGCCGGGACACTGTGCCAGAAACATGATGCTGTCCTGTATCAAAACCCATTTCTAGCCTGTGCTGAGTCTGACCAGCCTTGGGTCTTGAGCCAGAATGATTTTTTTGGGAGGAAATTCCACATTTGGGAGGGAAAGGATGAAGCATGTAAAAAGGTCAGCTTGCCAGCAAAGGAAGGCAGTTATAGGAATAAATGGGGAGGAAAACATTTCCTGGGTCACTGAGTTTTGTCCAGCGCTACCAGAAGGAACTAATTCATATATCGTCTTTCACACACTGACCCAGCTCTTACAACAGGCAGAAATGTTGGGATCCACCTCAAAAATTGAGCAGGAGCCCCTGGGACGGCCGGCGGTGCCTCTGCAGCTCCTGTTCCCCACTGCTGCAACCTCTGCAGAGGGGCAAGAGCAACAGAACTTTGCCAAAAAGCTTAACCCAGGAGTTGTCCCCTTTCTTTTTTTTTTTCTTTATATTTTCAAAGCATCTGCTGCTGAAGAGGCCCCTCTGTAGCACCTTTTCATCAGTTCAAAAAGCAGAGGGAGAAAACCTGAACTCTCCTGTCCAATGGGGATGAGCCGCCCATTGTGGCATTGAGGACCCAGAGACTCCCACCATGAAAGGAGCTTTGGAGCCTCTCCTTCAAAAATCTGACCTCAGCACTAATGGCTTATTGAGATTTGGGAAGTCCCTCCACTTCCCTGCCTCAGTTTTCCAGCTGCAGCACGAACATTATTATTTACCCATCCTTGTAAAGGGCTTTGTCATCTGTAGATGTGCACACCCCCACTGGGACAGTTCTGACACTAATTTCTGTTTCATATCAGATTATGTGATCATTATTAACCTTCCAGCTTGCAGTACTGGAGGGTCAAATCCATCTCAGCTCAGCAGATGAAGCTCTACTGACTTCACTTACTCCAGGACTAGATTTAGTCCTGGGCATTTTTCAATTTAAAACACACTGGCAAGGCAAAGCCACCACTGCTCCTTCCAGGGGTGGTCTGATTTCATTTACAAGTATTTGTGCTGGCAAGTCCTACATAATGCTCAGATGCAATTGTGTCTGAGTATTAAATATAATGGGTTAGATGTTATGAATAGGAAAATGAGATAACTTGGTAAAGGAGGTTTGACAGCAAGAGTGAAAGAATGAAGATTCAACTTAAGCTGCTGAAAGCCTAACAAGATAAAGACAGGCAGGGGAGAGTTCTCTTAAATGTGATGAAAATAAGGCCTGAAGGGGTGGAATGATAGAGAGGCTGAGGAGTACATGTTTCAAGACAGAAGATGAATGTGCCCAACATGACAGTAACATGTAGCTAAATTAATCAAAGTACCCACAGCACTAAATAGAACCAAAACATATAGATTTATGCAGAAATCCCAGAACAGCAGACGTGAGACAGACAGAAGGATGTTTCTTTTCGATCTAAATTAATATTCCATATTTTTTGGTCATTGGCTTTTATCATTGTGTGCCACTGGAAACATTATAAATCTGCCTTTTACATTTTAAATACGTGCTGTCTGCTTCGGCGTTGAACCCACAGGTCCCTCAGCACACACTATTATGTCTCCCCATTAAAGACATCACAGCACATGACATTTATCCTGAAGCTAAATTACCAGGAAAAGTTTCCTAAAAATCACAGCGGCACACACCCGTGTGACAAAAACAAACAGTTGCAACCATTAATATTTCACCTTGAAATGATAATTTTAAGTTAATTCCATTTCCATGATTCAGGCTCGATTTACAGCCTTTGTTTTGCCCGGGCAGATGCAGCCCTGCTCACAACTGCTCTGCTCACCCTCCTCTGCCTCCTCACACTGCTCTGGCACTCCCAGCTACTCTGGGGACTTCTCCAGAGTCTCCTCGACTCACGCAGCCTTTTCAGAGGTTGGGGGGTTGACTTCTAAACCCCCTCGACTGCCAAAGGGCAGGCTGTAAATTGGGGGTCATTGCTCCCTTGACTTGGGTTTTAATCAGTGGCTGCCTGTCTTGCTCAGAAGGTAAACTCGCAATCAGGGCAGCTGTTAAAGATTAGGTTCAGGTCGGATCAGATCCTGATCTCACTTGCAGCAGAAGTGCAGATTCCAGTGTCATTTGAGTCTGGAGCAGGATTTGGCCCCAGTGACTCAAACGAGCACCCAAACGTGCACAGTGAGCACAGTGGAGGGAAAGCAAAGGAATGTTCTTGGGATGGAAGACCCTCTCCAACACCAGGAGCTGTATGAACTCAGTGCATTCATCATCACATCCCAAATGCCTACTGGATGCCAACCTGTTACCCCACATCCTGCCTTTAAGCATCCCCTTCCCTTTCAAATGCCCGGGGGCAGGGGATCTGATTTATCTAAGGAAAGCCAGAGGCTGGGGAGGGTGATGTCCCAGAGCATCCCCCCTCCCCAGGGAGTGGCTGAGCAGTGCAGGGCTCCAACAGAAGGACTCGGAGCAGAGGGCTCTCGGGGTTCACAGCCCAGCTGCTGCTCCCAGACGGGCATCCCCTCCCCAGGCTTTGTCTGGTGTGCAAAGGGCTTAGATCAGTTTTGTTCTGAGAGCCAGGGTTGCTCTACTCCTCCCCACCCCACACTACCCCCAGCCTTCTGAGGGGAAGGTGACAGGGATTAGAGGTTTGAATTCTTTTCTTTTTTTTTTTTTCTTTAAAGAACTTCTGGATGCCAACATGACTTTTTTGTCTGCAAGAGATTAGGCAAACGAATGCGAAGGGTGACAGAGATGAGGACTCAGCCCTACCATCCAGAGGCAGGTTTCTGGGAGGACCAACTTTCCCTTCACTCTGCTGTTATGAATAGGTTGATCTTTTTTGTGTGTGTGTCACAGCTCAGAGAAGTCAGTTGGCTGGTGCAGAGTAGGGAGGAAACTCAGCCCAAAGAGCACCAAGCCACAAGACACTCTTTATTTGCTTATAGGTAGGTTTACAAAATGCAAAGGGAGTGAGAAAGAAGGGCATTGCCTGGCACTAACACTCCCTCTATTGGAAAAAGAGTATTTTCCCAGGAATGTGCATTATATTCCTAGAACAATGCAAGTTAAAGTGATTAACATGCAAACAAAACGTCCTTAATTTACTGGAAAAGGGTCTGGGCAAGCAGGACATTCTCTTCCGTTATGCAGAGAGCAAGGAAAAGCGGTACAGTACAAAAGTTAACCATGTTTTAAGAGTCACGGCACCAGATGAAACTTATATTTGCAAAAAACAGTGGCCATTACACAAAATTTTAATTAATTTTCAGTCCACTGCATAGTGTCCGTTCTCCTGGCATGGCATCCAGCAGCTCCCCACACAATCAGCTCAAGTAGCTCCCACTGCTGCCAAATTCATGGGTTTCTAAACAGAGGGGACCCTTTGGCTTCTGCTGCCCTTAACAGAAAACAAAGCTATGGTGGCACAGCACAAACATGTCCTGCAGCTGACATCGTTTCTGTACTCCCCAAAGAGGTTGGCATCTCTTCTGTTCACCAGCCAGCTCCACAGACAAGTCCTGGGTGAGGATACAGTGTCTGACTCCGCTAAAAGGGAAGATTCCCAAAGCTTGGGATTTATTTATCACAGACATTTATCTCACAGGTAGGTAAGAGGAACTTTTCAAGCAGCCTGGATCCACCTGAGGAGGCCACGCTCCCTTTCACCTTCCTGGGCTGCATCAGAAGCAGCTTGGGCAGCAGGTCAAGGGAGGTGATTCTCCCCCCCTACTCTGCTCCCCTGAGACCTCGCCTGGAGTGCTGCATCCAGGGGTCCCTGACATAAGAAGAACACAGATCTGTTGGAGTGAGTCCAGAGGAAGCCTTAAAGATGATCACATGGAGGTTGGAGCACCTCTGCTATGAAGACAGGTTGAGAGCTGGGGAGGAGAAGGCTCCAGGGAGACCTCAGAGCCCCTTCCTGTGCCTAAAGGGGCTCCAAGAGGTCTGGAGAGGAACTTTGGACAAGGGTCTGGAGTGGCAGAACAAGGAGGGAATGGCTTCACACCGACAGAGGGTCCATTCAGATGGGATATTGGGAAGAAATTATCCCCAGGGAGGGTGGTAGGGCCCTGGCACAGGGTGCCCAGATCAGCTGTGGCTGCCCTACCTCTGGAAGTGTCCAAGGCCAGGTTGGACAGGGCTTGGAGCAACTTGGTCTAATTGAAGGTGTCCCTGCCTATTGGCAGGGGGGTTGAAGTGAGATGAACTTTAGGGTCCTTTCCAACCCAAACCATTGGATGATTCTCTGATTGTCCAAAGCAACCTGGCAGGAGCGGTGGTATCAGCAGGTAACTTCAAAAGCCAGAGCTCCAACCTTAGAATGTGCAGCTGAATGCAAAATGCTTCGTGCCTGGTCACACTGCATCACTGGCAGTGCTGGGAAGGCTTTGGGATGCCCTCCCACCTCTGGATGTGGACAGCTGTAAAAGCCAACTCCGAGCATTTAACACGAGTTTAACAGGTTTAAGCCTGTTTCCCCACATTAAGCATGGATGCATACACTGGAAGAACAGGAGATTAGCACATGGTGCTCACTGGAGGAGAGACATCCGCAAAGCAGGAGGGATTTAATAACTGTTAGCTCCAGACGAAAAAAATAACCCATTACAGTTTTTCTAGTGTAAACCATGAAGACCTCAGCATCTCTTTGTACAATACCCATAACAGAGAAACAGATGGAGGAACCTGATTATGGAGAGAACATTTGAAACCTGAAGGAAATTTAAGCAAAAATACAATTTTAAAAAAATTTTAATTTGGTAATATGCGATTGGATTTGTGAAGAAAAGGTACAAAAAAAGAATGATGTCAAAGACAGGACTCCAAACATTTTGGAGGATCACTGCAAATATTTTTTTTTAAATTCAACTATTAAAAATCAAGGTGTATCACAAAATGAGTGATGAATATTACATCTTTTTAAAGATATCTTTTTGATTTTTTTGAAAGAGTGAACGTTTCAAAACTGTCTGAAGAAACTCCCTTTTTCTCTACTGAGAAAAAATAATGTTCTTAAGGGAATGTTGCCTCAATACCGCCATTTTTCAGATATATCTGCAGACAATTTTCAAATACCTCTGCAGTGAGAAACACTGAGTTTAACCCAAGTATTGCCATATCCAAGCAGGACATGACCATGAGAAGAGCTGCCTGGCAATGGCAAAGAGAAGCAGACAAAATCCTAGAGAACAAAACCTCGCAGAGGAGAACAGGCCAGCTGAACCTGAGTAAAGCTCTTCTCACTAAAATCTACAGATTGCAATTTATAACTTAAAATTATATTATCTTCTTCTTTAGCAATATAGTGATTTATACTTCAATTCCCTTCAAGCCCCTCATGGAGCCTTGCTCTGCTCTGCCTAGGAGATGTGACAGCAACGCAGGATAAGGCAGAAAGGATGAAAGTTAAAGTGATCACACTTTTTTTTTTGGTGAATATATATATTCTTTCAGTCCAAGACTCACATAAAGCAGCCCTGCTTCTATTCGGTTTTTCTGAGACTCCAAAATAAATACACATCCAGAAGACTTATTCTCATATTTCCAGCTACAGCAGAGGCATCCAGGGTTTTGCTTCTCCTACCTTGGATGTACTTGCTCGTGTTGATTCAGAAGCAGACTAACATATAGGACCTTAAATTCTGTATGACTCTGTGTAATGTAATGAACACCAACAGACATTAAATCTCCTGTATCTCACAGGCGCATTTTATTGCATTATATGGCAAAAATCCAAGAAAAAATTTTTCGGGGAGAAAAAAAAATTCAAAAATGAAAAATACATTGCTACTGAATTTTCCAGCAATATCACAGGAATGTGATCTCCCCTCAATATACATACTGATGATCTATTTGGAATTTTTATCCACAGCTATGGAGAAAAAGAAAATGTTATTCCCTCAGAGGCCAATTTTCATCTGCTCTGGAATTCTCATTTAAATATCTCAGAGCATACTTTGCCTTCTCTAGATATTACCTACTGTTCATCTGGCTCAAGGCTCATGTCTGTTACCGTGTGAGCTACATGGAAAAAAATTCCTAATCATATTTCTGACAAGAGTCCTCACAATCTAGCTGGCTGCCATCATCCCATTTCCAGTATTTCACCAGTAAAAGTGTAGGAAAGGTTTAGTCTCCTTTTACCCAGCACGTGCATCTCCCATTAGTCGGAGTCACCACATGTGTGCAGATCAAGGGAATGGATTGTCTAAGGAGGTGAACCTCACGGCAGGTGCTGCTGCCAGGGCTCCCTTTCAGGTTCCAAGATGTAGATATATGGTGAAGAGTTTGCAAGAGTGGAACCAAATGCTTGGATCCTCCTCTCCTGCTGATACCCATCAGGATAAGCTGGGGTGAAGCCCCTGAGGATCCAGGGGCATCACACAAGGGCTGGGGAGCACCGCCTGGTTTCACAAAATGAGTGGTTTCAACATTAGTAACCATAATTCAGAAATTCTCAGAGCCTTTCCCTGCAGTGAGGAGCAGCACTGCCACTGATGGAACTGTTATTCCTTTTCTTCCTTAACACCTAAAACACACCAGAGTTTCAGGTTTGGTTTATATTTCATTGCACCCTGGGTATGTAAATATATCTGTGCACACTGGGTGTCATCCTGACCTGTCAGCATTTAACATTTGGGCCTCTGCCCGGTGGGCTACATGCAAATGACCACAGTCAAGTTCATGTTTATACTGAATTAGATATTATAAATGCTCAAGCTCAGGTCACAGCAGTGATCTCAGTTTTTGCTGATTCCTTTTAACATTTTCCTGAACCCCCTCAGGATATTATTAAATACAGAGCTATACCAGATCATGCTGCAGGGACAGGTAATAGGCAAAGTGACCACCAAACTGGTACTTGGTCTTGGGTGCAGAAACCACCACCAGCAATACTCATCAGAAATTATTACCTACCAGTGTTTATGGATATGAAATGATTGGGAAATGAGAGAGGGAACCCTCCCCATGGGAGCAGTTACATGATAAGGGTGTTCCTGGGAGTACACACACCTCTCCTAGGCCAGGATCCAAGGAATGGGTTGGCTTACTGATATCAAAGGAAAATTGAGAAGGTTTTTGGTGTATGTCCCCAATAAGTCTAGCTCAAGGGTGTCCTGCTCGCTAACCTTCTCCTGACATTATCTTCTTAAATTTTCAAATCGAGTCCTTACTCCTTTCTATCCGTTGTCCCCAGCATGACCCCAGTTCATTTCAGAGGCTCAGAGATCCTGTGTCATCTCAGCCTCCTGCTCACATCTGCAGAGAAACCCCAGTATGCTGTGAATTAAGAAAACAAAGGAGAGCTGCCACGACCATTCAAATAACTGTATGAATGAGAGAGGATGGGAATGCAGCCCTGATACTTCCTCCACATCCCTGCAACACAGACAAGCACCACACTGGTGACATCTCAGCCCATGGCAAGGGTTACTGTGAGGGCTTGCATATGGCTCAAAGAGCACACATTCATCTTCAAACCTGGAACCACTTGGGAGGACTGCTCTACACAGTGAACCAAAACAGTCCATGATCCTTAACAAACCTATAATTGAAAAGTCAACATTTGTCCCACTCAGCATAACAGTTTCCACTAAAGAGATTTAAACTTTCAAGCACCTGAACTATTTTTTTCCAAATTGTCTCTATGTATATTGTCCCTATTCCTGCCTGAAATATTTTAATTCAGTCTCTTTATTTTCCCACCCTCTAACTTTCACCTCCCAGGCCCGCTGTGTGGGTTCAATCCTGAACTCCTCACAGGCCAAAATTTTGTCAGTGGAAGCTTTGTTTGCCAAGGCATGGGAAGAGACTCTTGATGTATATTTTCAAGAGCTCAGCTTGCAGTTACCCAGCAGACCATAAGCCATGTAACCAGCTTGGCACACAGGTTGCAGAGCCTTTTTTAAAATCCTAATTATAGTATAGTATACTCCAGCTCAGGTTTTAGGTGAACACTTGAAAACATGATGGAAACACTTTTAAAAACATGAATTTTACACTGTTTTCAGCATCTGCTGAGTAATTCAAACCTGATTCTGCCTCCAAGAAAATCAACAGTCCATTTCTCTCCTAAAGGAACAACTGCAAGACTAAAGCTTTAACAGCCCAAAAGAAAAGGTTTGTCTATGTTCTGTCACACCTACTGTTACTTGTGTAATTAATGATTGTGTTTAGTCAAGGAAAAACCAAATCAATGGATGTGAAGAAATTTAAACACAGGTCTTCTTGTTTCAGCAATCCATAGAAAGAGATTTATGCTTTATTCATCACAATGAAGACGCCTTTTTTCCCACAACATCTGTAATTTCTCTGTTTGGTGGGGTCTGTGGTTTTGTTAAGCTGTGCAGATACGCATAATCCAGCCATGCACAGCAAAAGTAAAGTGCCAAATTCTTAACCCACTCAGGAGGCAGCAGAATACTACAGCTGTTGACTTCTTGCAAAAATCAGGGTGGCTGAGACCAGACCAATAAGCACAAACGTTATTTGTTTGGTACATGAAAAAGTAATACCAGTAATAATAACAATTTAAAAAAATCAGATGCCAAGACCACAACTGGTGTAAGTCAGCATAGCAGCACTCAGCTGATTGCAGCAGTTCTAATCAAAAGAGCAGAGATCTGCCCTAATAACAGCATTATTGATCTGTTCTTTAAAACACACACTCCTATACACACAGCATATTCCCCACGCCCATCCTCTAGGATTATTATAGAGCCATAAGCAAGAGCAACAATTATAGTTTTTATTTAAGAGATGCAAATCAATATTAATTAAAATTAGACAACTGTTTGTGATGTAAGGGCTCCTTGTACTCAAAGGGCACTGTGGCCATTAAATATATTAAGACTTATTACTTAAAAGATTTTAGACAAAGTCAATGCCTCATGTGTCCTAGGGGACAGTTCAATGCCTCAGTAATGTTGTACAACATTTAACTATAGGTGCCACAATCAAAGGCAAACACAATTAAATATCAAACAGTTAAATGTTATGTGTCACTCTCTAAAGAATCTATATTGAAATGCTTAATTAAACTTTTTTTTATTAAAAAAAAAAAAGAAAAAAGAATTCCATAGCATGGGCTAGCACCAAAATGAGGGCTTATTTGGTTTGTATTGAATAACCTGCATATTAAGTTGCCTGTGTTTCTCCTGTTCATTATCATGAAGGCAGCATTTGCATTTCTTGATAGACTATTCCTGTTTCCTTCCCCTTTTTTTCTTGTCTAACATCAGTCAGTGGAAAGAGTGCCACCACAGGCCATCATTAACCTTCCAAATCTGCCTCAAAACAAATAGTACAAGAGCTCACTAATTTGAAGATCAAAAAGCCACTTGTCCATTATATAATTGGAATGAAAGGCAAAATGTTGCAGTTCTGAAGAGCACAGTAATTACTAGCTGTTAATTGCTCTCTCGTGGTGGCTCACTTTTAATTAAAAAGAACAGCTCGTCGCAGGCCGATAAGCAATGGTGGAGACCACTGGTTTAATCAACAAAGCAGAAAAATTTGTTTCTGCCGCAGCCAACAACAGCTTGAGAAATCTTCAGATGTCCAATTGAGATTAAAAACTGTCTATTTAGTGCAGTCAGATTTTATTTTAACCAAGGAAATGATTATTTGAAGTCTTCCAATGTGAGTGTCCCCACCACATCCCCGCTGGTGCTGCAGGGACTAATCACTGGCTTGTGGTTGTGATCATTCAAGTAAAGAAATTTAGCTACTTTCCTCTTGACTCCATCATTCTTGGGTAATTGGCCTGTCTGAGGTGAGCAGTTGTGTTGGGGTTTTTTTTTAAGAAAGAGCTTTAAAGTATGGAAGGCCCACAGACTGTGCATTTAATTACTGTTCATATTTCATGCAGTCAAACAGAATTTCATTTAAAAAGAAAATGATTTACCTACCAAAAAAAAAACAAAAATCCACCACAACCCTAACTTAACCCACCCTTCCCAAACAAAAAATAAAACACCTTATATTGGCTGCATTGGGTATTTTGTTCCTTTTCCTTTGACGGGTGTATTTACATGCCAAAAACATATTTAAACATCAAAGTTAATTCTTTCAGAGTGTTCTGTCTTTAACTCTTTCATCTAATGACTGCAGTCTTTGAGGGAAACCCCGCTGCATGTCACAGGAAGGGTTTATTTAGTTAAGCAGGTTAGGTAGGTTAAGTGGAACCATTTTGCCCTGGTTTGCCTCATCTCTCTTTAGCCATGAGCACATTTGCATCTCTCAGCAGCTTCTGTCCATCCTCTCCTCCTCTCCTGCCCTGTTCTGCTCCCAAAGGTGTTGTACTCAGCCCTTTGCCTCCTTGTATTTATTTGCTGCTGCTGAGTGGAGGGCTCTGCTTCACATTGCACTCTGCAGACAAGGCACACATGTACGTAAGCCCAAACCTGGCAACCCTTCACCACAACCCCTGCCTGTCCTCCCAGCACTGGGATATGGATGTCTGACAACTCTGGACAATCTAATATAGGAAAACAGGCATTTCCATTCAGCGGGCTCCAGGCATTATTGTGCTTTTCTGCCTGACTCCCATTAACATCTGGAAACAAATGTGACTATCTGCAGCTATAAGCAGCTTTGGAGGATTGGTCAACTTTGATTTGAACTTTGAGGCATATTTCTGAGCTGAGTAAACTCAAAGCTGCCAAAGAATATTTTTCTGTTTTCCTTCTCATATTGAGAAAAAAATATTCATTCATTTGTCTTCTTACACAGAAATATATGTGTGTAAATATATATATACTGCACTTTTTCTAGTCTCTTTTTGGGCTTCTGGGAATCACTTCTCTCCCCTGGGAACAGGTGGTTTTTTGGTTAGTGTTTCTTTTCTTTTTAAGCCTTCCTTCTTGAGCAGACCTAAAATAGTAGGGAAAAATTATCAGAGCCCTTCTTTCTCCTAGTTCCCCTACAAGTCACCACCATTTGGATGTACAACCACTCCCAACACAGCAGTCACCTTTTCCTTCCAACACAGCAGAGCTCTTGCGCTGGGGTATGGGGAATGCCCCTCCTAATCCTCACCTCTCCTTAGAGAAAAGTGGAACAAGAATTTGACTACTGATGTCAAAGCAGTGTGACCTTTCTGCTCCAGCCCTAAATTACAGGGTTTAAAATATTCAGTGAGTACTTTGTGCTTGGATGCTGCAGAGGATGCTACCCTGGGAAACTGCCATGGTGTTATATAAATTTCCAAAGCATCTGCACCACATATTTAAAACAGATCTTGTCATACACTTTCTTATATATTCACTGATTCATGGACACCTTTTTATTTTTCATATTAAAATGGCAATTTGGAAATTCCTAGTGAATATGGAATCCAGTGTGTTGCATTAAATACTAATTGAATAAACCTGAAAGGATTAGTGCAACCAGTACAATCCTTAAGCTGACAACGTAATCTAAAACTTACAAGGAAAAAACATACCATAACATTTTTAGACACATATACGCCAAAAAAAGTGAGAATGCTGTACATTTTTTTAAATCAATGCACACTCGTGAATATTTATCTACCTTTAGGTTACCAGGGACAGACATCTGTCAATCTGCAAATACGAAAAATTGAAGGGATATATTTTGAAATACACCTGCTTATGTTAGGTGATGAAAAACAAATTTTAAAGTCAAGCTTCCTCCTCATCCCTGGACACGCAGTGGACAAACAAAATGGGATACTTGGTATCAGCCTTGCATTCAGTCACCCTCACTTACGAACAAGTTCAGGACTATACAACGAGCTACAAAACCTGATCAGGATATTAAAAAAAATGAAAAACCGGGAACTCAGAAAATCATTTTTCCTTCAATTATGAGTTTTCGTTTTCATATGTATGCGTGCAGATGTACGTGCATATATACCCTTTATACATATATATATACACATGTATGTATGTATGTATTTTACACGTCGTCCTGGGCAAAACGTGGGAGTAAAGTTGTTGCTCCAGCCCTGCCAGGGGCGCTCCTACAGCCCCATCCGGCCGTGCCCGCAGCCGGCGTTATCCGCATCCCTTCCTGCGGCTCATCCCGCGCCCGCTCCAGCCGCCCCGAGCCGCGATAAGCCCTCGACCTGCCCCGCTCGCCCGGCCGATAAGGCGAGCTGCGAAGACGCCGTGTCTTTGCCAGCTTTTGTCGCCCCACACCTTTCCTGTTCCCAGTTTTCGGTGGGCACCTGTCAGCGCGGTCTCGGCTTTCACAGCTCCTGCCGCTGCCTCCGCCCCGCTCGGGGGTTTATCGGAGGAAACACTCGCGCTCGCAGGGATGGCCCCCGCACTGCGGCAGATTAATCCGAGTTGAGTGCACTTCCTTCGGCCAGAGGACACCAATTACCACGACGGCACCGGCAGCACAATGCGGGCGGACATCTGACAGCCCGGGTCCCGCCAGCTCCGCATTGTCCTCCCATCAGGCGCTGTCAGTTCCCAGCCTTAATTACATCCTGTTTACAAACACTCGGCCGGACTTCAGATGGAGCCTTAACAAAGGTTGACAAAGGTCAGGGACACGTCACGAGGATGTTATCTGTGTGCTCTGGCTGATAAACGAGGAGGAGGAGGAGGAGGTGCGGGGCTGATTTTGGAGATAGCGCAGAGAAACCACGCTGGGGCCATACAAGATACTGAGCTCCGGCCCCTCTGCCCAAGAGGAGCTCGACGGTGCTGAGGGATGCACTCGCACCTGGGATCACACAGGACTCGTGTGAGAGGACAGAAAACAGCTATCATCAACCTGAAATGGCAGCAGCCAGAGCTGACAAAAAAAATGACTAAAGGAATAATTTAAAAAAACCTTCTAAATCCATTTGCATTTCAAACTCTGTGTTGTAAAAGCAGAAACTGAAGCACAGCAAACAAACGCTGTCCTTTTGCCCACACTAAGACATCACTAAGACCCTCCATCCTGCTTTCTAGAGCACATGGCAGGGATGGGGACATCCTACACATCCCCTCCAGCCACAGGGAAACCAAGGACCAAGTGTGGTCAAGCCAAGTTTGCCTCAAATCCAAATGTCCCCCTGCTCTACCCCATCATATTTTCTTTGCACTATAGAAATGGACTGTTATGCTCTTCGGTGCATGAAGGGAATACTGGGGGGGAGTTGTGGGTAGCTTTACAGCTTTCTGGAGACACTGTTAAATTAATCAGGGCTAAGACACCACCTTATGTTTCCATGGCTTGCACAAGCACTTTGTTCACAGCAACTTCTCAATGTTCAGTGTGGATAAGACCCAGAAGGTGAAATGCTGGGGGGAGTTTGACATCCACAGCTGGGTCTGTGCATATGGGAACAAGAAAACCAAGCACCTCTGTAAACCAAGATTGCCCATTTGAGACTATGTCCCTCCTCCAGTACCTTTCTTCTTTATCTTGAGAAGGATGAGCACAGACATGAATTTAATCTCATCTACAACTCAAGGTGGAGGAGTGTATACACGAGTCCAGCAGCTGGATCAATATAAATACTTGATATGGCAAAGTTGATAACATAAGAGCTTGTCATCCTGACCCACCCCTTTATCTGTTTTCAGCTATTCTCACATCCTAATTAATGCACCCGAAACCGCACAGGATCACGCATTAGTAGCCATTAAAACCACAGTCTGTTATCATATCACACCCTCTCCAGAGGAAATACTGGATTAACCATATGGTATTAGTCAGTAAATTAGTCAGCTTCATATTTCTCTGCTGTTATGCCTATGAACTCTGTGAAACAACTGGCAGAAGTCGCTCTGTTGGTGGCTGAGTTAAGGCACCTCAATGATCATCAGGGAACCAGCTCAGCATCTTCAGGCTGAACATTAAAACCTCTCTGATACCAGTGCCCCTGTCTGCCCCAGGGAGGAGAGGGTGCTTTCACTACTTGAAAAGAAAAGAAATCCCTCTATTTTAAAAAAATAATTCAAAATCAAATTCTGCAAATCTAAACACGAGGAGTAGAAGTGATGACTTGGTGGACAGGCTTAAAATGTTTGACAATCTAAGTGTAGAAAAGTTGAAGGTTTAAATAAAGTCTGCGAGCTCTGCACTGATTACATATGCTCAGAAATATTTCTGGCTGGTCCTGAGTATTTCTACTTTGCATGGACCGAGTTTTTCCTGCAGAGCAGCAGAGCATTGCCATTTCTTGGCTGCAGAATTAAACCTCAGTCACGCCACTCAGGGACAGAGCTTATGTCCCCAGTGAAAAACCAGCAGATAATAGAATTAAAAGTGGCACTGTATGTGATTAATTTTTTCACCTATTTACTAAATAGGCAAATTAGAAAGGAAAAAGATCTCAAAAGCTTGGGCTGGCATTTCTGAATGGGTGACTACAGCCCTTTCCTCACCCTCGTATCGGCGCCAGGAGAAGCACTGGTTCCCAGCAGTGCAGAACAGGACAGGAGTCTCTTGACTCGACGCTCCGTGGTTTTTAGACTAAGCACTTGTTCAAGCCTATCCGTAGGTACTTAGGAGGGCAACCACCACTGCTCATTTCTGACAACATAGAGCTCTTTATCAAAAAACAGGGAGAAGAAATGAAAGCCCGGGCTGACCTTCGGAGCACAGCGTTCCCCTGCGGGCACCCACTCGGCTTTCCCCCAAAGATTAGGCTTCATTGCCGCGGGAGAGCCTTGCTAATGCAATCAAAGATGATTTTGTAGTTAATAAAATGACTGGCTCTTCCTTTCCCAGCTTCGTGACAGTCAGGCTCAGTAAGCCTCCTGTTCCAGACAGCGTGCCAGTCAGCTGCTGTTACTGCAGAGCTGTGTTTAACATCTTCTTAATTAGCCCAATTCCCCACATCTCAGCCAAGTTTTCTAGTGAGAAACAGCCTCAGGAGTTGTACAGCTCTGCATCTGGGAAAGCCAGTCATTAATGCATGTACCCAATCCAGCGCATCCTGTTTGCTCCAAGGCTGGCCAGGATGGTACAAGAATTGTATTTGGGCTAGAACCACATCATGCTCAAAATCACCTGCAAATCTGCTGGCAGCTACAGAGCCAAAACAGCGGTCCTGGACTTCCTATGGATTATTGCTCCAAGTTCACCATCAGCTCCGGCCGGAAGGACAACTCCACTCCTCTAATCCACTCCTCTAACTGGAGCCTCTTTGCCTCCATGCACCAGACGTGACTCAGAAAACAAATAAAACTGATTACAGAGCTTGTATTTATTTGCTCAAACTCCTGAGTTTTGGACATACACAAACCTCTTGCTGCCGAATTGGTATAAATACAGTACATCACTGGTTCCACTTGAATTTATCCCAACTTAAACCAGAAAGAGATCTGTTCCTCTTTTTTATTATTATTATATCATTATGCCCTCTCTTTTTCTGTTTTCTGTTCTCCTTTTTGTTTTTCTTTAAAGCCAGCCTAACATTTTATAGACATCTCTCTCACAGCTTCCGGAAGGGTGCTCCATCTTAAACTCAACAGCAGCACTGACAGACGGGGTTGATATTTTCTTTTCTTTCACAAGTAATAAAAAAGGAACATTTCACTACACATGAAACCAGACTACTGCCTTAAAAGAACATTGTTTGTGTGGCTATAAAAAGTTACCCTTTTGCCAGACCCAGAATCAAAGCATTTGTATTTATGTGTTTCCTTTTTTAATAAGTAAATCCAATATTTTTAAAGTTCATCAGTTTTAGATTATTATTGTTGCAAATCCTATGAATGGGGCAGCTGTGTCTGCTGAGCACACTCGACAGCACTGCAAGGTAGGTCCGTGGTTTATGTTATCATTTGTGATCCCATGGGGAACGCTGATGAGACTGCCAAGGGTAAAACCTGGAACTGGCTACTGCATTCCTGACCAAGTGCCTTCCTGCAGCCTGGCATTTCAGTCATGCCAGGGCATCCCCACAGGTGTGTCAGTTTTGACAATTGACCCAGGCATCTGTATAAAAAGAGAGGGTAAACCCAACGAGAATCCATCACTCTCCTCTTTCTGTGCACACTGCAATTGCCCCATCTCATGCTGAGGAAAATACCACTGCAAAGGCTGGAGGAGCACATTTGCTCTTCACCACCATTAAAATCCTACCGCTAAAAAAAAAAGTAATAAGAATCAAAGAATCATAAAAAACTAAAAAGGAAGCTCTGTTTGTTCCTGAGTACTGACATCTTTGAAGAAAAAAAAGGGTGGGAAAAACAAGGAGCAATCCTTTTTCCCTCTCCAGGGGGGTTGCCCTGCTGAAGAACCTTGCAGCCTTTTTCCATTCATATCTTGGCCATGTCCAAGCCCAGCTACCTGCCCCTGTTTTGGCAGCAGCGTTCCCTTTCTCCAGAACCAGCTGTGAGAGCACAGGGCTGCTCAAAGCGGGAGGAAGCTGGGTCCTGGCTCCCAGCACCAGCAGCTCCCCATCCAGTGGGAGGTGAGGCTCCAAACCCAGGTTTGAAATACTGAAGTGGCAGGAGGCTCAGAGGAACACTATGTTGCAAAGGACATGATAACACAGCACCATTCAGCCCCAAGACTATCACTGGAGGATGACATGGGAGATAAGGAAGTGCAGCATTACAGGGCTGCGTTAGCATAGGAGGAAATCGATTCAGGCAGACAAGCTAAATTTATTTACTTTATTGATTTTAAATTTTACATGAACTGCAATATAAGTAAATCTTTCATGGTAATTCTAAATCTCGAAACCTATTGTAAATAACTAAAAGAAAAAAAAGTCCAGTGTTCGAAATAACCATTTCTTTGTATGGAAAGGGCATTATTCTTAAAGCCCAGGACAAAATATTTTGTAATGAATACCTTAAATCTACCTTGGCAGTCAGTGTTGATATTTTTGCTAAAATAAGAGCCTGCTTTTGGTGTACCTGGTGATTCAATAAAGCACAGATTATTTTAATTTTTTTTGAGGGGGTGGAAGGGAAGAAGAAAAATTGTTTCCGTAGTATTAAGTGAATACAGCAACAGGTTTTTGACCCTGTGGTTCATTAAGAAAGCAGTTGAGTTCTAAGTAGCACAGGTAGAGTTGGCTGCAAATGTTGGAAAGACATGATGGAGGGCCAGGGCAGTGAATCCCAACACCTGGATTGATGCACCGAGCACTACAGCCCAGACCTAAAGGGAGAACAGGCAAGGAGAAAAAAACACAGGAACAAAATCTCCTCTCCTTATTTATGTGGAGGTCCGAGCTCAGACACCAGGATGACAGAGGCTGGAGGGAAAGGTTAATTTTGGAGTTTTCTCCCACCCAAAGCAGCAACTCAAACCTGTGCCCAACTCCACCAGGAGAAGAAATCATAGAATCATAGAACAGTTTGGGTTGGAAAGGACCTTAAAGATCATTTAGTTCCAAACTCCTGCCATGGTCAGGGGTGCCACTCGCTAGATCAAATTGCTCGGGTCCCCTTTCAATCTTGCCTTGGACACTTTCAGGAATTCAAAAGCATCATGACACATGTGAAAAAATTTGCCATCTCCTCCAATGCCCAACCTAATTGATGAAGGAGGAAAAAGTCTGAAACTCAACCTGGGGTGCAAACGTCTTCATGCAGGGAGGCAGCACAGATCCTGGCAGGAACAGGGAATGGTGAGCAGTGACAAGTCTGTGTGGGCACAAAATCCACCAAAAGCCTTCCAGGCAGAGGGGACAGAGAAATGCCATGGCAAGGGGAGCTGGGAACAGCAGCCCTACATTCTCAAAATAACCCTCCTCACACCAGCAATGCCACACTTCAGATACATTTATTAAATAACGACCCAAAATCTCTTTCTAGCTTTTCTAGCCACCTGAGCTGGCAGAGGCAAGTGCGTGGCAGCAATTTTTTGCCAGAGGTGTTCAGATTGTGCAGCCACAGGCAATCTGCCAGAAACTTGAGACAGACAAGGCTCCCTCACCCCAAAAAATTGTAAAGCATCCTATGTTTGACACACTACTAGAAACAGTATAGGTGTACATCCATGACACAATATCCCAGACAGACAAGGGTACTTATGAACAGAGACTACTCCTTTATCTTTTAACAACAGGAAAAAATACAGTGATGCTGACAAAAGCACTCATCCAGTGAAGCTTTTTCCCCCCCTCAGGGCTTTTTTTTCCCCTCGTTGCTGTTGTTTTCTAAACTAATCCATATTACCTGTGCCTTTTGATTTCATTATGTTAGATGCTATTAATCTGGATATATGATTTCAACAGTGAAGAGATGGAATTTGTCATCAACAAAAGGAAAACATTATTTTTAAAGGAGTGAAAGATTAATGTTCCACCACGGACTACTTAAACCCTCTACAGCAACAGCACTATAATATTAATCCAACTTTGATGGGTTTTGCATAAGGCTCATAATTAAACATTTTCTTTTCAATACTTTATAGAATCCCCATCTGTTTTTAATGGCATCATTTTGATGTTTTTCTTAATAATTCTGGCAGCCTGCTCTTGAAGCTTCAAGCTTTATTTTTTGTTCCTAATGTCTTCTTCCACAGTGGCTGTATTGTGCCAAGGCTGAATGCAGGTTTTGGAAGCCCACGGTTGTGCCGTGTGTTCCGTCCCTCCCGCATTCCCAGGCGGCACAAGGCACAGCAGAGCTCTTTGAGCTCTTACAGCAGGCGTGGGATACCTGGGAACATAATGGAAATATTTCCACCTCCCAGCCCTTGGCTGGGCTGTAAAAGTCTCCTTCTGCCACCCCCCATCTCCCTGCACCCAGGTATCCCCTCCCAGCAGCGCCAGCTCTGGCTCTGCACTGTTGTACCAGTAAATAAATTAATTAATCAATAGCCAGGCTTACTCCAGGAAATTCAAACAATATTGGATAAATCACAGGGATGCCGCTTAGCCACAGCCCTTGGATTTCCTTGCCACACCAACACCCAGTGAAGGCAGGGAAAGGCACTCCCACCCCCTCTCACCTTTTAGGTTTTGAAATTAGAGGGGGCATTATCAGCCCAGGGCACAAAACCCAGTGGGGTGTGAGGGGTTTAAAACATCCACCAAAATTACCTGATGGAAACCTAGAATGTGAACCTGGCAATGGTTGCTGCAAGATGCATCTCTTTTCCATGAGAAATATTGGGATTTTATCAAAATAAACAAAATAGAGAATGATCCTACCCAGCAGTATCTTTAAAAAAAATCAAGAAGTAAAACCAATTTCCATCTTAGGTATTTTTTTAACTAATTCTAAATGCATTTTGAATTTCTGCCCAAAATGTAATGATTTTCCAAGAGAACATTATAAAAATAATATTTTAATTTTTAGCAAAATATCTGCTTGAGATTTTTTCTTGCTCTTAGCATTTCTAGCTCTAAGACTACGCTACTTTTCCCTCCAATATTTTTCATTCTTTTATATTAAATGCATATTTGGTGACCTCCTGTGGTTCCCATGGATTAGAACGGAGGAGCAGGATGATTAATGGCTTCAGTTTAAATATTTTATACTCTCTGTAAAAACAGTACAAACTGATGGATGTGTACATTGCTATTTTCACTTCAGTGTCAGGGTCTCCTTGATTACATTTTCCCCTTATTTTCTTTCCCACTACCCGACATTATTAACATCTTTTCCCATGGAAAAGGGACCCAAGGGCTCCTCGCTCCCAGGTTTGGCACAGGCAGGACTCCCACACGTGAACAGATACTGCCCTAATCAGGGCTTTCAACCTTGAGGAGCTTTTAAATGCTCTAAGTGTATTATAATGGTCTCCTGGTCTCAGGACAGACAGATGTGAACCACAAAACTGAAATGTTTCATCTTTTGGCGCCTTTCAGTATGTTCCATGCTGTGCTTCAAGTTTGCTGAAGGATCAGAATTACTTCAGTTCTAGGTAATATAAACAGAGTGATCAAAAACATTTAATTATTCAGGGTCAGCAAATCTGGAGAATCTAATAGTAACAGACAGAAATAACCCTTCCAACCACTCTCATTTTCACTAACTATTATAAAATAGAGAACTGTTTAATTACCAGAAAATATCATAGCAGAAAGACTCAGCATCTTCCCAAGAGTCTTTCCCAGTCCACGCAAACGCATTTGGTTCTAAAGCATAACTTAATTTTCCGTAGATGCGGGCGTCCCCTCGTACCCACAGACGCACAAACAGCTCAAATCCTTATCTCACGCCTCCACTCAAACGCAGGTGCAGCCTTTCAGAATGCACCATGGAAGGAGACTTTCACACATTATTTCGGTACCTGTCACCCTGAAATGTGATGATGAGGATGATCCAAATGGAAATGACAACAGAACTGGCTGCCCCATTATTTCCCCTCTTTAACTCCACGTTATGTACAGGTGTCTGGGCAGCACGCTTCACAGCGCAGGGGCACACATTTCCCCACACTGCTTCTCCTTCCTCCAAGGAAAATGAGGATGGTGCAGAGACGTCCCCCAACACCCTGATCTTTCTCTAGGGGTGTTTTTGTGGCTACAGAGCTGCTACAAATATATGCTCTTACCCTGACTGACTACACGGCCTCAGCAACGAAAACGCGCAACCAGAGAATCCCAAATTTAATTAGAAAGGAACACAGGGGTTTGGGAAAATACAATGTCAGCTGGGATTCACACACTGCAATGACCTGGATTACAGCAGTTTGCTGATGACACCCAGTCCTCGTGAAATCACATTAATTACGCTCATTATGTGTAATAAGAATAAAAGTCCCACCAGTTAACACACTTACTGCTCTAAGGGATGGTTTTACTAAGCTTAAAGCAATTATCAGAGCACTCAGTGGAAAAGGGCAAATTAAATTGAAGTATAGGAATGATACTTGGGATCAGTTAACATTTTACAAGATGTTTACAAGGCTTTATTCTGTAGTTGAGAAAGTAAGTTGCACAAAAGTAAAAAATAAAAAAACCCAAACAAAGAGAAAAACCTATAAAACAGTGTCACTTAGAGGGGAAGTGGGAGCTGGTATAAATATAACAGAAAAGAGGGAAGCTAAGAGCCATAAATGTTAATTTCAAGCTATAAATTACAGACATTTGCCAGAGGAAAATAATGACACAAGAAAAACTCAAGTTCAGTAGGAACAAAAATGATCTGAATTATGGTACCATGGTTAATTGTGAAGGATAAGGTGCAAAAGCAAGAAGTGCTCAAACAGATTCCTCTGCAAAATATTTGGGGAAAAATGTCATAGCGCACACACTCAACAGTGACTTAATCTCAAAAAATACAGAAGGGAATTGAATTTCAGCTATGAAAGCCAGACTATTTTTTTCTTATATTAACTAATCCAAAAAATTGGCATGCAAGAGTTTTACAGCAGCTGAAGGAGACATCCTCTGACCTGTGACTGGGGATTTGTAAGAAGTGGCAGTTTCAGAGGACTGAAGGAATCCCAGCCTTGTTTTGGAATCTGAGATGAGGCAGAGGCAGCAGCCAGGTAGAGTCAAATTGAATCACTACCAGAGCAGGCAAATTATATTGATGTTATTTTCTTCACAAGGTTTTCTTCCTTAGAAATTAATGCATTTAGAGTGAACGTTAATTGATATGCATTTACAGATAATAAGTCCCTATCAAAGTAAATAGATATTTTAAATTTTATTTACTTGGCAAATATAGTGCTGGTCACACAATATTTTTAAACTCTTCAAAATATTTGGCTGGATAATATTATTAATTTACATTACAGTATAAATGCTTGGATGATATTTTAGGGACTGAAATATGGCAAAGACTACTAGTAAATGTTTATATTTTCTCTGATAATGGAATCAAGTAGAATGACACTAACACACAATGAAAAGACAAATTTAAATCTGCAACTGCAAAAGGATATCATTATCAAGCAACAGTAATTTCCCAAGACTCCTACAAGGATGACTTTCTGGCACTACCGCAACCACAGTTTTTAATTGATTACAAGGAAGAGACACCTGACAAACATTCAGAAGATGCAAAAATCAAGGAGCTGCAAGTAAGGAAAACACCAAGGCAGCAGAGGGATCAGACTCCCCTAAAAGATGGGCAGCAGCAGCAGACCTGCCCAGGACACAGCTGTGATATTACTGTGGTGGTACCAAAGAAAATATTCCTAGGAAACTGCCACGAGGTTTGGCACCTGCACTTCGAGATGAGTGTGAAATGTTAGAGAGGATTCAAAAGAAGAGAGCAGCAATAAAAATCCAAAAGCTTTTGTAGCGAAAAGCGAGGGGAAGAGCCTCTTTAGCTTGCTGGGAGAGAAAGGGGAAAGAACATCACAGTGGCCTGACCATGGAAATCTCTGGAGCTGAAGTAAACGGATGCACAACGAGAGCAGTGGCTGGCAGCTGGAGACACTGCAATGAGGAATACAACTAAAAATAATTGTTATGAAAGTTCCCCCAACGCCCAGCAGACTCAGCACCCAGATTTGCTGTACCCCTGAGAGGTGCTCTGGTTCAAGCAGGTATTAATGCAAGGAAACACCGCCTGCACGACACAGAATTCCAGGCTGGAAGAGCTCTGGTCCCTTCCAACACCAGCATGGATGTGACCTCAGGATTGCTATCTGGGGTCTTGCTAAAAGAAACCGGAGGAAGAAGACAGCATTATTAGTAAGCGATTATATAAATCTGTCTGATAATGGAACCAGCTTTCTTTGTCTGATTAAGATCTGGAACTCTGGCTGTGATTTATCATTTTTATACTATTCTCTTCCCCCAGGCTCCAGGTCACAGTGGTGGCATTGCCAAAATTTATAGCTCAGGCTGCTCAGCGGAGATGTAGAGCCTCCCTGACATTTTCTTATTTGGAGCATCTGGCTCTCCTTGTTTTTGCTCTCCTGACTGCAGTGGTGAGGATCGCTTGCCATTCTCCCATATGAAGGTTTTGTAAATAAGCTGAATAAGAAAAAAATTAAAATTTTCAAGGTTTTTTTCCTTTCCTATTCATCTGTGATTTGATTTGGCCATCAACTGGCAGCTCTTGTGTGAAGCACTCTGCTCCAATTGCCAGATTCCTGACCAAGGATAAAACTCCTCCTGCCCAGCTTATATATGCTCATCCTCTCCAGAAACACAGCCAGGCAAGGAATTAATCCTTCCAGCCACAGCCTCATAATTCTGTGAACCACTTAAACTGCATTTAATTTTATCCGTTTTATGGTGAAGGGGTTAAATCTCACCAAGACTCCCAGGCAGAGGAACCTGCTCTGGGCGTCCCTCCCCTCCCATGAGCAAGACAGTGCTGCTGACTCCACTATAAAAACTCACTTGGGAAGGAATACAGCTGAATTTGGGGTTTATTTTGCGTTAGGGGTGTTTTGTTGCTGTTACAAATGCATGCTGGATTTCAATTATTTGCCACCTTATTTGGGAATGGTGTTGGGTCTCTCCTTCCAGTCTGTCACCACAAGGGCTGGAAACTTCTTTCTTCTCTTTTTTCTTTTTTTTTTCTTTAAACAAAAGACACCGTTGTCACTTACTCACAGTACTGAAGGAAATGGGGCTTTAAGAAAACCACCAAATATGGCCAGACTCGTGGTCAAGGCACTGGTGGAGAAGCTGCTCACTCCCCAAGGCACTGGTGTTTTCAGATTTGCCCTGGCATGGTGCATCACTGAGCATTACTCATCACTTTCCGGCAAGACAGTCCCTGATGTGATGGAATTCACAACATGAACCAAGAGAAGGAAAGAGAAGAGAAGCCTTGTCTTCTCCTCCCAGACAAGGAGTGGAGATGCAGAAACATCCAGGGCAGCTCTCAAGAAGAGACACTGTAATCCCATCGTCACCCAAAAGCTGTTTGCCTAATTCCAGGCTAAGAGGCAGCAAAGATATCTGGCACTATTTTCTCTGAATCATCAATCCCTGCCTACACCAAAACAGTCCTTCCTCAAAGAAAAAAAAAAATAAAAATTTTCTCTCTCCCATCTTACCCAAGGGTGGTCAACCCTTCTTCACTTGGGGTGAAGAGTGCAGAGCCAGCTCTGCACTGGCTGGGAACAACTCTTGTGTTAATGAAAAAGTGAGCTTTTTTCAGGGTATAATTATAGTTACTCAGTGAAATTATCTGCATCCATAGCTATAAATGTTTTTAGAAGAAATTTTGGTACAGTACATTGAGTCTGGTTATAAATTCATTTTATAATTCAGGTGTCAGCAGCTGAGAGCCCTCACTGGGTGCTGTCAAAAAAAATATTCTTTTAGATATTTCTCATGTCTTCATTTTATCACTTAAACAACTTGCTCCTCTGCACCAGGCACACAGGGAAAAGCCATCCTCAGACTTCAGGGAGGATTAGACTCAATTCCAAGGCCTCAGCTTCTCAAAGCACTTAAGCGCCTGCTTAACTTTAAGCACATGCCTAAGTCTATCCATCTTTTTTTTTCCTTCGAGAAAAGTCCTGAGAGTACACAATTAACCATGAACAGGTGCTTAAGTCCTATTAAAGTCAACAGTGCTTTCAAATGTCAACGGAATTTAAAAACATGCTTAAGTGTATCATTGAATAGGAGTCCTAATGCGGGAAGAAAGAACAGGTTTTGTCATCCTCTTGGCAAAAGCCATAAGAACACACTTGCAATTCAGAGGATTTTCTTCATGGCACTCTGCCTACTCTGTTACTAAAGAATTTGTAAAGAATGTTCCTGCATTACTCAACCCCTCTCACATTTATTGACCATATTTCCCATATTAATAATCCTCAGTGTAATTATACTCCCCCACCCCCACTCCCTGCCACTCCAAAAATCTCAAACATTTGTTTAGTACCACAATGTCCCAGGCTGGAAGGAGGGGACAGTTCTTACTGGGATTAAAAGGAGGCAAGCAAAGTATGTTCAGGTCTTAGGTTTGCACCCAAAGAAAAGTCTCAGGGACATTTTGGAAGCGGTGGGCAGATGGTGCATCTGCCCCTGAGCCACAGAGTTGTCCTTTTCCCTTGTTACAGCACATGCTGAACTTAGAGATATCTGTAAACTTTGATTACTGTTGTTTTATTATTTGCATCCTTACCACCACCTCTTTGTTCAGATTAACACACCTTTTTTATGGAGCTGTCAAGCCATTCCCAAATGCTCACACATGGTCCAGGATGCGGCTCCCAGGGTGCTGCACCAGATGAGGCTGTGCTCCAGCACCGTGCCCTGTTTTAAATCAGTTGCTCTGGCTTGCAGTCAAGCAGAGTGTTACTTTTAGAAACTGCTCTGCTTCTTTTTAACATGGTTTCACTTTGGCTCCAGCTCCACAGTTAACCAGAGAAACCCTCACTGATGCTGCAGTACCTTGTGTTTGTCTCACAGTAGCCTGATACGAATGCCACGCATTACAGAAAACATTCCCAAAAGACATTTCCTTGGAGAAGACATTGATCATCTTTCCAGCCACGTGGAAAGAAGCTACTGTGTGGGTAAGAGGAAGACCTATCTTCAGTTCTCTTCAGTACTTACATATGGAGATACGTAAAATACTTGAGAAAACAGTGCTTTTTCTGTTACTGCCAGTAACATGCCATATAAAAAGATATTAAAACAAATTCTGACCAACTGGTGGTAGATACAGTAACAGACTATAATGTACCCATTGTAAAGAATTCCCAGTGGAGACTGTGGAAATCTTACAATGATTGAGTCGCACTGGGCTGGAGATGCATTGAAAAACTTCCAAATGGTAAAATATTAGAAATACTGTTTTGAAATATTTACCAGTTAAACACTAAAGTACTGTTACTGGCTGACCTTTTCACAGCAGTTGTTTCTGTTGTACTTTTGTAAAAGCAGCCAAAAGTTTAAGGAAAAAAAAAAAGGAGGGGAAAAAAAAAAGCTTATTTTCAGTCTAGCTACCACCCCTGACCTGTGCAATAACATCATAATGGAAGAATAATCATTGTAAACAATGCCCATGGGAGCTTGCTGGCTACAGCAAGGGATGAGAGCAGCCAACTTCACTGCTTTTCTTTACTACATCATTGCATTTTTGTCTGCGTATGGATAAGAAGAAGGTTCCACTCAATGCCAGTTGATGGAAAGTGCTAATTGTTGACACATTAGCTAATTGTTATGATTGCTTCTTAACAGTTTGTGCCTAGGAGTCCAGATTTCATCCACCAAAGTGTGAAGATTCTTTATAGCAACAAGTGCTGTGAAAACATTCACACAATGAGGTCCTAATCTTGTGGATCTCTCAAGCAAGTGACAGCCTGGCAAATGCGCTGTCAAAGTGCAGACACTCGGGGAAAAAAAAAATAGGAAGAAAAACTAACTCCCCTCGTCCACCCCATATTTCAGACACATGTCATCTGTTGTTATCATTAATGATCTGTTTTTACAAATAGAGTACCACTATGGAAAACTGAGAGCAGGCCAATCAAAATAAACCCAGCAAAACCCATAATTGTCTACTGACAATCTGGGCTGCTCGGGATGTAAGATAATGTGGGTGTATTTAATGCAGAAACACATTATGTGCCACGCTTTGAGGCTGCCCTGTTAACTCCAGACCTTGATACAACACAGGAAGGCTGGGAGCAACCTTCTAATGGCAGATGTGTTCTTCTGAGCCCTACCTAAACTCAGGTGCTAAAAAAATACAGACTGAGAAATTCTGGCACCATAAAAGTCCATGACAAAACTCCTGTGATTTAAATGGAAACAAGATTTTCACCAATTACATTGTTTGGGGAAGAAAAAATGTTTCAAAAAACAGAGAAACAAATGTCTAGCTCCTGTTCTAATGCCTAATCCTGAGCAAACATGGCTTTTCTAGCTCAAGCAGTGTTTTCTCCCATTCACACACCAGCAAAGGTGAGAGACTGTGTTCCTCCTCTTTATACTGGGGTCTCAACCCATGGCTTTATTTTGGGATAAAGACCCTGCTGCACCAGTGACTGCAGGTAAATAGTGAGAAGGCAGCCTTTGTCTATGTCTGGAGGACTCATGGTTCTTTGCAGTAGCACAGTTTCTGCTCTGCATTTTGCTGCTGGTTTACAGCACGTTTTGTTCAGACCCCAGCACACTCCCTGTGCTCACCCTCTGGCCTTATCCATTGGTCTTTCTTACCCAGAAGCTCCCACCAAACTTACTTAAATTACATGCAACAGGAGCAGAAAAATCCCTTCCACCTCACACTTCATCAAAACAACTTTTGTAGACACAAGAGGAATTCTTGATGCGAAAGTACTTTTGAACAGGCAAAGAAGTAAATCAAGTGGTGGGCCCAGGTGCACTCAAACTGCAGATAGAGCAGGAGTACAAACTGAAACCTGAAGATGACACCTCATCTAACTGAAAGACTCTTCAGATGGCACCTTCATATCACATCAGACTATATAAAGCAAGCGAACAAAATTCACTCAGCAGGTGTCCAAAGAGCTTGAAGCCATAACGCTCATCTGGGTTTTGTCTCATCTTTACAGACTTTCACTATATTCCAGCATTAAATACACAATATCCCTGAAAAGAGAGCATGAAACTCTCCTCTGTCTCCCTGAGCCTCTTGAACTTTTGGGCCTGGCAAGGAGAGAGCACGCAGGGCCACTTGTCTGCTTCCTCCATCCCTGGGGCACGGCAGCAGGAAGCAAGCTGGGAGCAGATTACGCCGTGGCCCGACTTTTCCCACTGGTTGGCGAGAGCCGCTGAGTGAGAATGGGGGCAGATGCACATTGCTGATAAAAGCCTTCAGCAAATTCCCATCCTCTCCTTGCAAGGAGGGAGGAGGAAGTTGCAGGGCGATTGTAGCTCCCAGCCGCCCCGAGAGATAGCGGTGAGCCCGGAGGAGAGCCGGGAATTCTCGGGCTGGGATTGCTGCTGCTTATCGGGTTGCAAAATCCAATCCGATGTTTAAATGGCGTTCTTTTTCGCATCACATTGCCCAGCCATTCCGCACCAAAATTGGGTGAGCCCGCTCAGCAAAAGCTATAAATAATGAATATTGCAACACTGCAATTTATTTTATAAAATTAAAATGACCCATTTACATTCATAATGGGAGAAGCAAGAAATTTTTAAAGAATTGAATTGGGGAACAGAACCAGAAATATTTTCGGTATGAAAATTAACTTGATCTGAATAATTTTACCTGTTCTAACAAGAAACATATATGAGGCTTTCCAGGTGCTCATAAAAACCCCCATAATTTAACATAAGAATCTGTGAGTTTTTATTACTTTTCATAATCTTTGCATTGCAGGCAAGCTGGAAGATTTTGGATTCCCATAGTGCATTTCCTAAAGATGGCTCTCATTTTTAAACCCATATGGGGGAAAAAATAAATTTTAAAATATCAAAACCAAGAAGTGATGTTGGCTACAGAAAAAGACAGCTGGGAAATGGCACATTCGAAATGGGAAGGGGTTTCTGTGTGTTACTGTGCAGAAAGACCCATGAGCCACATCCAGACACGTACATACCCTGCAGAGGTGGAGAAACCACCCTGATGTTCACACTCAAAAACAAGATTTCCACTTCAACGCAAGGAAGCCACGTACCTTTGCAAAATGACTTTTTTGAAACAAAAAAAAAAGTTAACTGCTTAAAAAGAAGAGAAATTAACCCATCAAGGTTCTAACTCTTTGTAGCTGCTCTTCGACCCTCGGCACACTGTACATGGAAGCACCTCCCCGTGGACTGCAGTGCTCCATCCCGGGTGTGCTGCCATCCCATGCCCAGACGTGGCAGGGCAGTCCAAGGACAACCTGTCAATCTGCAGTTTGGATTTCCTGACTTTTGTTAGCTTAGTCATAGCTTTAACATGACTAAAATATAGACTTTTCTATGTTCATCTGGACCGTCCTGCGGCTGCCAGCCACAGCTCTGGTTCAAATGCTAAGGAAAACATCACAGTGAGACCTCTCCTCCATGGGACGATTGACTCAGGCAATGGCCACTGCACTTTCCGGGTCAGGAACAGCAAACAAGGTGAATGAGGTAAGGGAGGTCATCCTGTATAGCAATGGTCTCAGGAGAATAGGAGAATCCAAAAAAAAGACATTTGTTGACTGGATGCCCTTGAGCTGGCAACCATGCTGGAGTGGTAACAGAGCCAGCAATGGACACTGGGCTGGGCTTGCTGCTGCCAAGCAATCCCAGTAACCAGCGAGAGTTAGCAGGAGAGAGACTGTGTGATTTAATAGATTAATAAATAGGCCAGGAGCCAGTCACTCCCAAGTTTTAATCCTGGCTATGACATCAGTTGGAATTGGAATCCGTGGTGTGAAATTTGCACTTTTAAGCAGGGACGGATGTAAGGATGCATTAACTGGAAGGTGAAGTGGCCACTGCCCTACACCCGCTCCCATTCCCTGCTGCAAGCACCACCACCAACCACAGCACACACAACACAGCCCTCCAGCTCCTCACCCACAGCTGAACCTGAGGAGCAAGGCTAAATTTCAGGCTTATTCTGCAACCAACCAGTGCATCCATGTCCTGATGAGGAAAGCTTGGCTCTGAGAATTTTAAGTGGCTTAAGCTCTGCTGAGCTTAAGGGAGTTATTCCAGTCTTACAGCCTAGCAAGCCTGGTTTGCTACCCTCACTTCTTTTAAATCTTGCTCTTAAAAGTCTTACTAGTGACATTTACAGGGGAGCCCTTCCTACAGCCCAGGCCCATGGGACTGGCAGTCCTGGGTGAAGCTCTTTAGTTGTACAGATCTGGATGTTGCTTTAAGGTGCCAGCTGACAGCATTGTTACTCTATAAAAGTCTATACTGGCAACTTGCTGGAGGTTGATGATGTCTGCAAGTTGTATTTCTGACAGAACAAAATTTTGTGGACTCTGATGTCTCTGAAACAAAGGACTGTAGAGGCTGTTGTTTTCACTTTCCTGGGAAAAAAGAAGATTCTAAAAATGTTTAAGAAAGGAAAATCTTAGTTTAAAAATCATTAAAAATTAAAATCTGTTGATTTGTGTCCTGATAATCTCAGCTTTCACTTACTGATTTGGTAGGTACAGAAGTTCTGCCAGAGGTGTGACTTTGAAGGTGACAGTGTCCATTTAACTCAAGTTCAGTACCTCCTCTCTTGCAGTACCTGCCTGGCTTCTGTGTGTTCAGCAATCTGAGTGAGAGCCAATTGATTTTAGTTTATAACGATCCCACAACCTTTGAGGTGCATTGAAAGGGAAAAAACTCCAGCACCCTCTGCTGTCTGCACACATCCTACGCCAGGATTCACCACCAGTGAGTCTGGACGTTTACAACATCCTCACCAGCTTCACACAGGCTGCAGAAACTGAGCCCTGGAAGAGACTCATAGAGGACTCAGTTTAGATGCCCGGTTTAAGGTTGAAATGCCACCCTACGAGCTGTCTGTCAAGTACAAAGGAAATCAGAGCCATCTGCTCAGAGGTGGGTATGCTCACAGACACCTACAGCAGACAAATCCCACCTTGACAGTCTGAACAGGAAGAAATGAAAAGCTTTGGCACGAGGACACATCACAGCAGACAGTCTTGTCAGATGTTTTGCCCCTGTCAAACTTGGTAGAACAAAGTGAGAAATTTTTTTTCGGGTTGCAGGGAACAAGTTCTGCTCCCTGGCAGCCAGAGAAAGGTATGAAAATCCAAGGAACAACATGACCAGGAGGAACCAGAAGGGCAGGAACTGCCATGCTGGAGAAGCACCTTTTTGCTATTAAATCTGGGCTTCAAATGGCTTTCTCCCACCTAGCTCACTCCAAATAGTCTAATTTCAGCAGTTATATTTTTGTTGTAATAAACCACCTATCTCCTGTCACCAGCACCTGGGAAGGAATCAGACCTGTCAAAAATTACATTCTAGAAAAGTAACATTCAGTATGTTTAATATCTCTAAAGGTTAGAGGTACCTGGCTGACTCTAAAAGTACACTACAAAAGAGATCCTCATAGAAAACTTAGGTGAATTAATGCCTTCACCCAGAAGGCAGAAGGAGGAGATTTCTTTCCAAAATCCATATTTCTGTCAGGGTGAAGAATAAGTCACTTTCACCTGCAGCAGTTTCAGTTGCTGAAGAGATACAACTCATGCCTCATCCTGCCATTTTGTCTCTTAGAGATAGAAGAGTGCACTTCTCCATCATCCCTGATGGGTTTTTTTCTCTAAAACTACAGAGCTCCCCAAAGGAAACACAGAAATGCTCTTAAATGTCATCTGTCAGAAAATCAGACCATCCATTGGCACTACAAAAGCACATGTGAAATCAAAGCTAAAGAAAACTCGCTCTTTTAAATGAGCTGAACTAACATCTTTGTTTAGTCCGTGCATGCCAGCAGCAATCTAACTCCAGAAAGCAGTAATTTCAGGCAGCTCGAGCTGCCATGATTCACCACTGTGAATGATTTTGCCTTTCATGGCAAACCGGGAAGTGGTGTGAATGGCTTATTTTCCTGCTCTGATAAGCTCCAGCTCATCATTTTGCATATTTGTCTTTGTTTCTTATTTGCGTCTGACATAAAAATAATCTGAAGAATCAAAGGAAAAGACCTGAACAGGAACGATGATCTCAAAACTTATTTAGTCGTCTGCATCTGTGTGGGAGCAGCCGCTCTCACTTCCTGCCAGTCACCTGTCTGCTTTATTTTTCCACGTCCAAGGACGTTCCTGCAAGACAGAGCTTTATCTTTCTGACTGTTACTCAAAAATAGAAGAACTGAAATGCCAAATAAAGTTGGAAAGCTCTGTTTTGGACCAACTCCCACCTCTCTTTTTGGTTCAAAACAGAAGTGTGAAGTAAAAGAGACATCACTTTTTCCAGCAAAGTGAACATTGGTGCGTCTCAACGCTCAGTCAGCACATCTGGGGTTTGACCCATCTCATTTTTTATGTGACCTGAGCAGGCTGCCAGTGAGCACCCACAACCTGGAGAAGAGCTTCATCTTCAGCTGACATTGAACACCACTTCACTTCTGCAAAGTTCCCAGGCCATTCCTCAAAAGTTTTATTTTCCACAGCCCACATGTCAACAAAGCTCACACGTGGTGACAACCATACATCATGAACGTGCTCCAAGTGCTCTGTCTTCTACACACATCAAGAGGTTTTCAGCTCTACCTGAAAGAAACAGTGATTTTCCTGCACGTACCTACATAGCTCCTGAGCTGCTTTCTGAAATGGTTTCCCTTTTGTACCAGCTGCAGAAGGATTTCCTGGAGAAGGATTTCCACTAACCAGGGCTGCGTGAGACTGCTCAGCTGGCCTTTTCCAGGAGGTCCATAGGGATGGAGGCATGGCTTTATTGCTACAGTTTATTCCCAAAGTCAACAGTGAGGGCCAGCGAGCCCAAGGCTTGCACTGGTTGGGAAAAGGCCTGCCAGTCACCCTGAAAGCGTGCTGCTGCCCAGTCCTGGGAGATGCAGGGTGTCCTTTTTACATCTCTTACTCTTCTGAACTCCTCTGCAGACCAGCTGTTCACTCAGGAAACGTTAATCCCTTCTTTTGCACCCGTTTTGTTAGCATTTCCCACCCACGCCTGGCCAAAAGGGAGGTGTTTGCAAACCACAAACATCCCCTTGGGCACCCCACTGCCGAGGTAGGCTGGACACTGCAAGGTGAGGATGAAGAACACGATTGGGGACCTCACAGTCTCCCCACATGGCTGTTGCAGATGACATATTTTGTACCCTCATTGCGCTGTGTCCCAAGACCAAGTGTTCTCCTGCCTAACCCGAGCCCGGCTGCTGCGGCTTTCAAAGAGGAAAATTACTACAGCTCAGCCTTTTCCAACTGGAAATGATTATGCTTTTGTTGCTACCGAGGGTGCTCCTTGGCAGGCAGCCCAGGCACCACAGGTAATGACCGCAACAGGAGGTGCCGCAGAGACGTTGGCATTTCGTGGCAGGGGAGAAAAGGGGGAGGACGCACTATCTGAGAGCCCCACACAAACAGCTCAGGGTAAACCCATTTGTCAGAGTGGCAAGTGACCTTTTCCGTTCACCTGTGATTAAGGAACCAGATTTCTTCATTAAGGCAAATAAACCAAATTAAGACGGCTGGGTGCAGGGGATTCAAGCAGCTTTTGCCATCCCAATCCTTGAACCCATCTTATTAGAGCAGCCTGGGAAGTGGAAGGAGTAACTCGGGGCAGGTCAGGGCAAAGCAGTGCTAAATCTGTGTCTCTCGACCCGTTGTTAATCATCTATTCTCTTTCTATAAATGAATTTGGAATGTGGAGCAAATCATACTAAAAGATTTCTCTTCCTTGCTGAATACTTCAGGAGCTTTAAGGAATTCAGCTCAGGAGCAATGCTTCATTCAGGGCTGTTGATTAGTTCCACCGTGGAGTGCACTAGACAAGACAATAAGTAGACGACAGACACAGCGATTCATAGATTACTCTGCTGAGAGTTGCAGGTGTTTCGGGATCGAATGAAAGGAAAGGAGGTTGGGTCAGTTCTCAAACCCCCTTCCTGTTAAAGGATTAGCATGGGTAACCCAAAGTTATTAAAATCACTCTCATAAATGTAGAAGTTGGAGCTTTTCCTCAAAGTTTCCTTCCCCCCTCTAGCTCTTCTCCCAGCAGAAACAGCAAATGGAGTTTTGAGCTGGCAGCAGCACCAAACTGAAAGCAAAAAAAAGGAGCCAGACCCTCACCTGGTATAAACAGGAAGAGTTTACAGAAAACTTTGTATAGGACTCCAAATAATGGATTTAACCAAAGTCCTGAAACTTTTCTCTCTTCCCAAAGATATCATAAAATGTTTACAGTTACTTAAGATACAGATATAGGATTACACAACCCTTCTCCTTTATCAGTATGAAGTATAAACACCCCAGGGTAAAAGGATTGCAGGGGAGTTGGAGAAAAGGAGGGAAAATTAAGCACCTTGCTGAGGCCAACAGAAGAGACTTCCTGCCTTAGCCTGGGGAGAGCAGGAGCACAGGGGAGGTACCAGCCTCAGCACGGGCACACAGGAATGGTGCCAAAGCCACATCCCCTCAGTGGCACAGTAACAGAGAGACAAGGCAAAGGGGTTTTACTCTCCAGGCGTGCAAAAGGGAGGGAGCCAGGAGGGAAGAACTCTAATTTAACCACGAGCACTGTTTAGCTAAAGCAAAGAGCTGGTGCTGCTGCAAGCGCTCAACCACCCACATCCAGGGAAACCAATTGCCACCTTTTCCTAAGACAAACCAAAATCCACTGCTTCTCCACTCTTCCACAGGATCCGCATTGCTGCTACCCCCCAACACCACTCTGCCAAGCCTTGCAGAACCCTGCCCTGACGTACACAGGCCCTCGAGGAACCAGTCACCAACACACTTTTGAATCTGAGGCTTCAAATGGGAATGCAAATCCCACATTTCATGCATCATGGGGTGTTTTACACTTTGGCAAGGAATGAAAGTCACCTAAGAAGCAATTGCCATACCAGGGTGATGAACACAATGGAAAGACCTTTACAGGGCTAAACATATTATTGATGTGTCTGGTTTGACAGAGTTTCAGGACAGCAAGACATGCAGTTCACATGTCAAAAACATGTTTTCAACCAGAAGCACAGTACTGTACACTGCTATTCTACAAATACTGCCTAAAATAACAGTTAGGAAGTGTTATGAATTAAAAAGCAATTTGTATTTGGTGTCTATTAAGGGTAAGGCATTGTGTTCCTCTGGGATTTTGTCTTGAGGAGATTCCAAGTATGTAAAACAAAACAAAACCAAACCAAACCTCAGTGATTTTTTGAAAAAAATAATATACTAAACAGAGAAGATGGTAAGCAAAATTACATGGTTCAATGATCCTATATTTTTCACTTTTAGAAATATATACAAACCAAATTCCTTTTTATCTTTGATATATGGGGAGATTATTCATTTTTAAAATCCACCTTCCAGTATTAAGACGTGCTGTATGGCAGCATTCAGGTTGACTGCCACAGTTTTTAAAGTTATCATTTACCTGCAAGCAAAGCTATCTTTCTCCCTCTGTTTTCCTTTCTTTCTGACCTGCAACCACGAAAGCAGATTTGGGCTGATAAGAGCAGGTCCCAGTGAATGCCCCTGCAAGGGATGGCAGCAGCTCCCCACTGCTGTCCACGCTGCCCTTCCCACTCCCAGCTAACGCAGGGCTGAGCTCTGGCCATCAGGTGAATAATTCTCCACCTGCGTTTCTTGCAGCCTGGTTGGCAAAATCTGTCAGGTGATGGAGGCTGAGCAAACCCCGGGAAGTGCTGGAAGGAGACCAAAAGCTGAAGGAGATGCTCCATCTCCAGCCAAGGCCGAGCTTGGCTCAGAGCCCACAGCTGCTCCCCAGCCAGGGCCACTGGGCAGCTCCTCTGTCCTGGATGGGAAGAACAACATCCATTTAGCAACTGGCCTCAACTTTTTCACTCAGCCTGGAGGGAAAATCCACGCCTGCAAACAGCAGCTGGGAAGAGCCAGGTGGGAAGGTCTGATCTGCACCATCCACATCAAGGACGTGCTCCAGGCTGGGAAAGGGCAGCGCTCCCCAAGCAGGCAGAGGAAGGGTGAGAACTTGTCCACATGTGTTTTACCCCAAAGTCCAGCATAACAGCATTTCAGTGGAGGGTTAAATAAAGTTGGAAAATAATCCATAAAGCACACTTTGATGTCTTTTGGGACAGAAGGCTCTGTACTGTGCACAGCAGGGTGAGCTACTATCGCTGAAAAGAAAAGCTTCAAAATACTGAAATGCGCAAGATCACTCAGTACCAAAGTTACTCCATGATGAGCCAGGATATAAATTATTTGCAAAACAGAGGATCTATACACAACCCAAACATGCCAGGCAGGAGGCTGACACCTGATCCTGGGTAGGCATGGTGTCAAAAAACCAGGCCCTCACAGCACCCCTCTGGACCCCAGTGTCCCCACCTGCCAAAGCCTAAAACACACTTGTTTGTAGTTTGTCATGTCACATTAAATTGAAATCTTTCATTGCTGGCTGGAAAAGATAATAGAAAGCAACATTTCAAGGTGATCTACCCTTCTAAACATAATCTTTAGCAAATTAATAATTAACCAACTATTTATTGGTCAGCTGATACTGTTCCAGATACTACGTTTCAGGCAATGCACCAGCAAGATCTCACACACCTGTACTTCTCTTAATTAAGCACAAGTGAAAGGATATTTTGGCTAACCCAATAAATTTGGAGAACCTTGGGGTAGGAGCAGCAGGAGTGTGATGCAGCAGCTCTGCTTCTGCAGAGCAGAACCCACCTCCTGAAGGTTTTTCCTCCTGCTTTCCACCATCCCCAACTGACCTTGCCAGGGAGCCACTTGTCACACCCTTCAGAAAAAGCCGTGCACAGGCTCTGCTCTGACTTAGGGACCATCTCCCTCTGGATTTGGCCCATGCTTGGGCAACTCCACGTGGGATCGGGCATCCTGTCTCCCAGGTACTCCTCAGCCTGCCAACTGCTAAATTTCCAGCGTGCCTGCAGCCCCCTTGTGGAACGAGGCCGAAAAGAGGCATTGTTTTAATTTAAGAGCACAGAGTTATTTTTAGCTGCTGCAGGGCTGATCCCTCAGGTGCTGCAGGCTTCTGGGGCAGGAGCAACTCCTGGCATGCCTCAGGATGCACTGGAGCCTGATGGAAGACTCGGCTCCATACCATAGTTAAACACCAGCAAAACGTTTGCATAGTTTCTCTACAATCCCTCAGCATGGGCTTCTGGTTGGGTTTTTTGTTTTGGTTCAGCCCAAAATCGGAGATTTCCCTTCAAGCCTTATTTCCAGCCCTCCAGTCCAACTTTCTGCTCACTGCAGGACCAGAGGCACTTCCAAGCCCATGGTGCTGCTGCAGGCTGTCCAAGCACCTTTCTCACTTTCACTGTTTCCCTGATAAAACAAATTTGCAAGAGATACCAAGTCCCTTTTAATTTCACTAAAAACATCTTGATGCTTCTCAAGATGTCACATCCTCAAAATCCCCAGTGGGATGCAGGAGGCACACAGTGATCCAGGAGCAGAAGCACCGGCTCAGAGGCACCCGGAGAGAGAAGCACAATTAACATGCAGTGCTTCCCAGCACAGCATATCAGGGAGAGGTGGGTGGAAAGAAAAAAAAAAAAGAACCCCACACTGCGATGTTTCTAATAAACTAAGAAACTTTTTTGACTTTCATGATGTACATATGGCCGTTAATTTCCATGTCATGTTATGATTTTTGGCTGAGCCAACAGTATGTATGTGTGGATGGGAGCAAGCAAAACAAATGCATTTTGTATTCAAATTTATACAACTCCATACATTTTTATGCTGTTTATTTGAAAATTAATTTTGGCTTAGGCCTTAGAGACAGCAAATGTTGTCAAGATTTGAGGGCTACCTGAAAAGCCTTGGGGACAGCATTACCCTTATGCATAAGAAACAGCAAAATAAAATAAAAATAAATGAATTTCCAAATACGTCATGGCTAATCCCTTGAGCTGACCTGCAAATGAATTATAGAGGGTTTGCTACAGGACTGAGTAGATCTTGTGATTTCACTGAGAGATTTATCTTATTTTCCAACTTATTTTCATATCTTATTTCCTTTTCTTTTAGAATTAGACTGTAAATAAAAGAGCTAAGACCGAATGAAGCTCCCTTTCACCGCACTCATATTGGATTGATAAATTAAAACGGTGAGATGAGTTTTGTATGACCCATCCTCGAGGATTTGGGAAATTTAGCCGATGCAAAACAAGGCATTAATTTGGAGAGGCCTAGCTACTTACAATGCTTAGTATTCTGACAATGATGAATGGCATCATTCCAAGCAAATGGTAATTTCACTTTTTGTGACAGTACTTTAGAGCAAAACCGACTTTCTTCACACAAAGAATTTGCAATCCTATTGAACAGAGGCTGTACCTGAATATCAGAAATCCTTCATTGTTTAAGTATCATCTGATATTCTTGATTGGCTCCAGACTGAAGGTTGCAGTTGAATTAGGGAGAACGGAGGTTAAGTCCTAACCTTGAAAGATTTAGCAGCCATTGAAACACTGCCTTTGGGCACTTATTGGCCTGTATTTATCAAAAAACTTTTCAATTCAATGAGGGGAGGGAGAAAACACAAAACTTGTCACATTCATCAAGTGAAGCCACTGGAAAGACATCTACAGAAGAACACCCAAAAAGCATAATCTTTCAGAAGAGCTGATAGAAATGGTAATTGGATGGGATGAAGAATAATACTTCTAAAGCAGGGGTATAGAGAATATAGCTAAAAAATCAAGGTCAGGAGAAGAGAATGTATCCTTTTCAACTTAATAAAACTTACATTTGCCTTTTGTATTGTGGAAAATATTCCAGGTACCATTTCTAATTTATTTCTGCACAAATACTTCTGAGTGAAAACAGGACTACAGACAAACTGGCAGCATGTTTTCTTTTAGCTTACGTGCAGCAAACATAAAAGCATTGTTAGTAGATACAATTAGAAAGAAAAAAAAACCACAACACAAAACAAACTCCAGGACTTCCCTATTATTTAGAAATGTGGGTCAGCCTTCAGAAACACAGAGAGCATCTTTAAAAAAAGCATCTCCCTAAGGCACTCAAAAGCCACCTTCTATGATTGGCAAAGAGCACTGACATTGTCTCCCAAACAGGGAACAGAAATGATGAATCATAAAAACTTGATTGCACTTCTTCCTGCCTCCCCACTAACAAGCTAATCAGAGACCACAACGAGTGTCATATGTAAACGGATGAGTTGTCCAGGGATGCTATATTGTCCCATTTTTATCTTGCACAAACACCTCTGGCCTGAACTTTGAAGGCTTTTGGCACATTTCTCAGGTTTTGTATCAGGGGTCCTATCCAGCTGGTGAAGGAGGGGAAATACTGAAGTGCTGTGTTGCTCTGCTCGCCGGGGTTGCACGGATGCAGGTGTCTCCTTACTGACGAAGACATCAGCTAAGAGGAAAAAAAATCTGCAAAAGGTCAGTATCTGCACACACGAAGCCTCCAGCCAGCTCCCTAAACAGTTAACAAACAGCACCTACTACCAAAACATCCCCATAAATAATCGCTGTAATGAAAGTAGAGATGAAAGCATTTGTTAATTTTCCATAGTCCAGGGAATTTGGCTTTTGATGCCTATTAATCCAAGAAATATAGCATTATATTTGTCAAGAGCGTCTCAGGATGTAGGGCTGGAGGAATAACCTGTGATTTGTGATGTCAACATTTTCTCCACCGGACCAGGTATCATATTTTAGTGCTACAGCACATTTAGCAATAGCCTTGACTGATCTACTCAGGGCACTATCAGCAAGGTTTTCCCACTCCAAAGTACCTGAAAAACAACATTTGCCAAGCAGAACTGCAGGTCGTGCCCATTTCAGAAACATTCACTTCAGCACATGGTGGGAATAGGTCAGACATGATGAAAAAGGCAACTAAGGACAAAAATACATAGCAGCAGCCTGAGAATCTGTAATTTGGGGTGAAACCTGCCATCTGGTCTTCAACACCTTGACATCAAGAAAGCAGTTACAGAGGTGCCCTGGTGTGCCTAGGCATTTGTGGACATATGGTATGTTTTACCATTAACTGCAAATTTCCTCACTTTTATTGTTTTCTGTCACAAGCATAATGTTTGCTTTAACAAAGATTTGTTGCATGAGCGTATTTATTGTACATTTCATGTTTTTCCCAGCCACTCCCCAATTCTCCTTGACTTTTTTGGTCTCCACACTGGGCCAGGCCATGCCGTGCCACGCCAGGGACCCATCCTGGGGACACTGACTGCCCTGTGGGATTTTGAGCACCCATTTCAGCATTAGAAATGCTCCACCCCATGACAGGGGTCTGCACTCCAAGCTCTGAGTTTTCCTCCGCACTACTCAAAAACCCCTTTAAATCGCCATCCAACTGCTTTACACTTTTTCTTAACACAGGGGCCTGCCAAATCCCCCCAAGCTGACCACCACCCTGCCAATGGCCAATCTCCTCAAGTACTTTCTTAAAGCTTTTTATTTTCCTGTCCAAGCCAGACTGGACATTCAGATACATTTGGCTCTGGCACGGGCAGAGCCTGCATTGCCCTCGCTGTGTGCACCACACTGGGTATGCTCCCTTGTCCCATCAAATAACCCCACAAAGAAAACCAGCAGCTCACGGGAAAAATCAGATATAATCCTGAGTAACTTAGTATCACTTAGTTCCTATGTGGTCACAGCTGAAATAAAACCACATCCACCTCAGTGTCTGAAAAAGCCAAGGAAGGATTTTTCAGAACACGGCCTGTAACTGCAGAGGCACAAGCTGGATGCCCACAGTCCACATGGTGACGGTGAGACGGGAAAAGTCATGCTATTGGTGATGAAAGAAAGAGGTATTCACAAGATCAGTGCTTTTAGGTAAAATCTGACTTCAAACATGTGAAAATTAAACATATGTTGACCATAAAAAGAACTAACCTCTCACATCCACAAAAAAAATTCCTGTATCACCTGTAGTAATTCAGCAACAGATCTTACATGCCGTCTCAGCAATCCTCAGAGCTCCTCTTTGATAGCAGAGTAAGTTTTGACCAAACAGAAGTTGAGTAAACACCTCAGGATTTGGCCCTCTCATATTGAGCAACCAATCTGAATTTAGAGAGTACATTTCCCAAAATACATTAAAAGTGTAAGTCTTTAGTACTACAGGCTCCAGGAGAGCAAACAGGACATTATTTGTGGCAATGGTGGTGTGGGTGATTTTCCAAAAACAGGCTGGTTTGTGGGAAATCACTGAATTAATCGCTGCCCCACATAAAAGGAGTGGATTCTACAATGATTTCAGCACGGTTCTACGAATTTATTTTTCTGCTTGATGCCACCTGTTTCATTGCCAGTTCCTCCAGCCACATACCGAGACATCGCTGGGGGGGTCAAAGCAGCAAAATTCCTGGGGACCATCTGCTTATTCATAACCCCCAAACCCATATTTCCATCTCAGCATCATATCTGCCCTTATTGGAGGGCATTGTGCTCTAATGACCATTATTTAATTAACAGATGAAGAAGCCCTGAAAGCCGCGCCGGCAGATTTTGAACTTGATCTTCTCTCATTTGCTGTCAGGCAAGACCAGATAAATGACAAGTATTTCGAGAGTCTGCAAAGGCCCTTTAGAACAGCTGCACAGGCTTCACCCCTTCTTTGCAGCAGGTTTCTCACTTAAGAAAAAAACACGCTTCATTACATCGCCTCTTACTTGAGCTGCAAGGGTCTATTCAAGGAAGATAAGCCTCTTAGAAATGAAGTAGCGTTGAATTTAGGTTTTGAGTGACAGGAGGAAGGTTTATCCATTCAGCAGACAATACTGCTTTCTCTGCATTAATCTAGGAGGCGGACAATGATCTGTTTTTTAGGCAGCATCTCATCTCTTTTCCCACAGCAGAAGGTGATTAGAGTTCGGAAGCAGGGACTGTGAAAGAAAGGCAAGCACTATCTCCCCAGCCCTCCTGTTTCCTGAGCGGGCAGGAGGGAAGTTCTCGGCCAAGTGCATCAATCACAGGGCTGGCACTCAGGATGTGCCTCTGGTCAGGGGCTGACCAGGGGCTGGCAGGTGAGGGCACGGGCACCCTGGCAAAGCCCAGCCCTGATCTCTGCAGACAAACACACTTGCTCAGCAGGGGGAGGTTCATAACCCCATGTGTCTCACACTTGGGACAGGGGGGGAAACTCTGTGGTGTGAGCCCAGGGTAGGTAATATGTGTCAGAAATCTCTTTTTATTAAGTGGGTGTAGCCAAAGGGTTGCTTATCAGTGATAAGCATCAGCATTTCTCACTCACCCCTGACACTAGCACTCTGCCCACCAGCAGGTCCATCCAGGAGAGCTCCCAACACTCACAAAGAGGATCAAACTCATCTTGCTTTGCAGAGAGGGTAATCAAGCAACTGAGAATCAGATTTGCCTGAGACCACAGCAGTAGATTGATTGAACCCAGAAATTTTAGCCTTCCTCTTCCTCCATGTGACCTCCCAGTGGACTACACACAACCAAAGGAGCCGGGAGCCGGCTAAGGGAGTACACTCACTCTATGCACACTCTGATAATGATGGTCAAAGACAACTATAACCTATTTGTGTATCACATCAGCTCCATTTCCCATGTCCAAGGAACAACCTGCAGTTTCAGCCACCTCTCCAGTGGGAGAGGTGAGCTACCAGGAGGCCGCATGAGAGCAGCATGGCCGCAGCCTGCCCAGCAGCACCGGCACTTCTCCCTGCTTTTCCAAGATCTGTGCCCCCAGCTGTCAGGCTGGAGGGGGTTTAAGCACTTCAACATTTCAAGCACACATGCATAAGCATGAACAGGCAAGGAAGCAGGAGAGGCAAATACAGTCGAGGGTGAATGAGTACACTGCACAAATGCTGGTGCATGGGACAAGACACCAAGATTTCCAAATAATTATTAAGCTGCCCATACACGCATCTTCCTACACACAAATCACCTGCAACTTCAACTATTTCCTTGGAGTAATCACTATAGCACCTAAATCTTCATAAATTAATGTTGCAAATACTGACTAACCCACAGAAATCGGGTTTCTTGTCCCCATTTGACAGGGAACCCAGCAAACATTATACCCACAACCAAAGGCCATTGCAATCCACTGGGGAACATCAAGATTGAAAAAGCCAAGACCCAGGCATTTTGGAGACCCCGATTCCTGGCTGCCCAAGGACACATTTGGAGCACAACTAGCAAATTCAAGTCTACATGAGCTGAGCAGTTAAAAAACAAAAAACTTCCTAAAAGTATTTCTGCCATCTTACGTAAAGCCCCATGGACACTATTTTTAAACAAGCAAACCCTCTGTAAGACAAACATTTTCTACATCAGAAGGACTTTGTTCTGTCTCAGAGTGAAGCAGCTGAAGGGAATTCTTTTTCATCGCCAGGACACTCTGAATAACTTTTAAGTGGCAAGACAGCAACCCTTGCCACTGTTAGCGACAGCCCCCAGATCAGACTGCAGCATGCTGCAGAAACACGGCCAACCTTCCACAAATAAGGAACGTATTGACACATTTTCTCTTCACCTCTTTGTGCTAAGCCTGTGTAACTGTGCTTCAGTGAATGGCTTTTTGTTATTCTTATCTCCGCGCCTCAAAATTCCTCAAAACACATCTGTCACGGCACAGCTTGAGAGCCAACCCCGAACAACTCTGGTGTCACAGCTCTCCTGTCTCCCCTCCAACCTCCCAGGTGGGAAGAAGTTTGCACAGACATTTCTTTTGGTCATCCGAGCATGGCTGGCGTGCCGAGTCAGCACCACGCAGACCCACGTCCTCCCCTTTTTTCCTTCTTTCCCCGACCCCATCTTTTTTCTTTTTTTCTTTTTTTTTTAGCAGACTTAATTGCTTCGTTTCAGATGTTATGTTTAACCTCAGGAAATGGTACTATAGACATGGCAAACAACTTTCTGGTTGTTTCCAATCAGTACCATATTATAAAGTACAGCCAGTTAAGAATCCTATTCATTTTCTTGCCCTGTCATCTTGATCTTATTTGAATGTCTGGGGAGCAGGAGGTGCTCGCTCGGCCCCACATTTCAGAAGTGGGGGCAGGAACGTCTGTGCAATGTGTTAGAGACACTGAAAGTTTTCATTTTTGACTCCTTAATGAGAGCGACCTTTGCCACAGGCTGATGAGTTCCATACCTGTCCTGGTGTGTTTTCTGAAAACATTTGACACTGCTCACAGGTTTGACGGGGATATGACTAATGAAGTCTTGGTATAAAAATAATGGGCTGCAATTGCAAGTCATTTGTGTGAAACCAAACTCCTTAAAAACTTGTCTCTGCTCACTTTCTGTTTTCTAAATGAGTCAATAATACGAATCAGATGGCTTGAAGGAATAGACCCCCAAATATTTCCTCTCTCCCTTCTATAAATTAGCTGCCATTTTGTGCAATTTTTGTTGCCTCCAGGCACGGTTTAAATTGGACTGTAGTTACTAGATTGCTGGAGCTATTGCAAAATGTGTAGGCTAATACATAATACCTTGTTTTTGTTAAATGTATAGTAACAGCTCTTCTTGTGAGGTCAACAGGCCCAGGCTGCTACTACTTAGAATGCATAACAATTTTATGTAAAGTAATGGGGAGGCAAGCAGGAGCATGAGTTTCTGCTGCAACTTTTACATAATCAAAAAAACTTATGTATTGTTTTCACCTTTTCTTTTTTTTTTTTTTTAATCAGGTACAAAGGAGAGTGATCCCCGTTGAAAGGCTGTGCCTTGCCTTTAGTCCCTGCTGTGGGACTCACTTGTGGGCTGGGGGAATGCAGCACCAGGAACCTCCCAGATTCATCACAGAAGGGCATTTTGGAGACACATCTCCGTTGCTCATCCCCCGCCACCAAAGTTTGAACTCTCTTTTCAATTGAATAGGTACATCATGAATCTGACCACCTAGGTAGTCAATTTAGAATATATAACACACTGCAATGACAACAGAAATACCATGGAAGCTCATGAACTGTGCAGTATTCACAGCACAACTCAATGTACCACTGACTCTTCCAATTTTAGCATCAGTACTGAAAATTGGAAGTTTTCCTTAAGCCTCATCTCTTGGAGTCATGCAAGTATATGAGGATTTTAACTATTAGAAGCAGCAGCTTACTCCATGAGAGAAAATAGCCTGAAATTCTCACCCAAGCTACCTTAGAAAACTCAAAACCTTGAAAAAAACCTAAAGAAATCCACGTGCTCTAGCTTCCATGCTTCCAAGGCTTCTAATTCATGAGCTTTGACTGTCAAGAACTGGGAAACCTGTTACAATTCTTGTGAAAATTCCTGTCATAAACTACTCCGACTGACAACAGGTCCATGCAGATCCTAACTTTCCTTAACATATATATATATATATATATGAATAATTTCAAGTCCCGCCTCCAAAAACAACCCACAAGCTGTGGGCTGCAATAAAGGGGAAAAGAGAGGAGTGATGAGTCTGTATTCACGTGCTCTGGTGGATAAGGGTTCATGTTGTTTGGTTTGAGAGCCCACGTGGACTAGAAGGGGCCACCGCTGCAGGGACCTCCAGTCACCACTGGAGAGTTTTGCTTGATGTTGAAACACGCAACCAAGTTATTTTATATAAATACTATTTTAACCACATTTGGATAGGCAATTGAAAGGCAAAGGCCAGCACTTGATCCTTTCAGTTCAAGGATATCTACGTACCCCACACAAGCACAAACACACGTTGTACTCCCGTACGTGTGTGAGTGTTATGGACGCGTGGAAGGAATAATCCACGCAGGTTACAGACATTTCCCATTACATCCCGTGAGCAGGCTCGTTAGACCAAAGCTCATTTGTACTCAAAACGTGCAAAGTTAGGAACATGCATAAGCCTTTGCAGGACCAGGGCTTAAGTACACACTCAACCTCAAGCTCCAGGTTTGGACATGCTGTTCTTCAGCCCCAGAACAAACGCAAAGCTCCGTACAACTAAATATAGCCGGCATACAAGAGATTTTGTTTTGTTTTCTTTAGCAGCTCCCCTGTGACCCAACAGAAGTTACGAAACCAAATGAATGTAATAGAGCGTTCATTCCCTGCTTATTGATGTTGCCTCACCCTTGGGCATATTTGCAAAATTTCCTTCTACATAATAAAAAATGGCACGTCGCTCACTGCGGCCAGTCGGGCTGCGGGCCGGCACCAGGCAGGCACAGAGGCTACTCGCTGCTAAATGCCTGCTGCTCCTTCAGGAAAAAGGCATTCCTGAACTCAGGTAAACGGGATATTCAGCAAGGATGGTACAATGGTTTGGTGGTGGTGCTGCCCAGAGATAGAGCAGTCTCTTGGTGGGGAGGTTGCTCACAACACAGATCCACTCTGTTCCGTGGGCACACAGCTTCCCTTGGAAGAGCCGCACATCCCATTTCATCATCTTTTTGCCTGCATGAACAAACACTTCTACTGTCACTGACATTTCCTTGCCTCCAGCCCCAAGCAGCTGCCATCAATAGGACACACATTAGACACAGTTTTGCAAAACAAAGAGTCCATATTTTTCTGTCTTCATTCATGGATTCACTGATAAATCCCATTTGGCCAGACTGAGTTGCTTTGCTCCTACCCTCCTACAAGTATTCAGGATCCCACCTCGCCTCCAGGTAGAAAAGGGACCTGGCTGACGGTGAGGGCTCCTCTGGGTGCCAGCTTCACACAAAATAAACTATAACCACAAACTCTGGCACTTTAATACCTACAGCTGCCAAATGCTATGATCTGAAAGCATCTCACCTAGCTTTAGGAAAGGCACTTCTGAGCAGGTGGGCCCACAGGCTCTTGCTGCAGTCAATGGAGGAAGATTGGAGACCACACCCCAGGGGGATGGACTCGCTATGGTCTTCTCACTCTCACCCACTGAGAGGCCTTTGAGTGCCACACCAACGTGGATCCAAACATTCAGACAGCTCAGGCTAGTCAAGATGAATCTCACCCTCTGTAGCAACGTACAGATAAGTCCTCTCATCCTTTCTGTTTCAAAACCTTTCATATTTTCTGTTAAAGCATGTGGCATCAGCTATGGCAGAGCAAGGGTTCTTGGCCAAACTGTACAGCTCACTGTGGGATTTTCTACTTTCTGAACTCTGTCTTTGTTTTTGCTGGCTCAGGCATCCTTATAGGTAACTCTGCACATATTTTCACTCTCCCTGTGAACCACAGTGCACACTGAAGCTAAACCTAATTTGCAGTTTGGGTATAAACAAGTAATTAGGCATCTACTCCTGCCAACATTCGTGCCAGCAGTTTAAAGCGGGTATGGAATTACTAGGTTAAAATTGCACCTTACACCTTGACACCAGCTCTGAAGAGGTTGGTCCTGGGGTATTGGACATTACATAAATATATGCACAGCCAGGAAGAAAATGGGGCAAGCCAGACAGGATTCTTTTTAATATATCTCCTTAATTCAAGGGGCCCATTATATATAGTGCTCAGGACGGGAAAAGGAAGACTTGTACCCGCTTGGGGGGGTGGGTTATGGTTTAGCCACCAACTCTCCTTTTTGCTCACACAAGGGCTAATTCATAGGTTAAGTGGAGGATTATAGATGATAGAAATGCAGCAGCCCTTTTCCTTTCCTCCCCATGCTTTTCATGTAAAGAGAAAGAAGGCTTCTCTCATCCCTTCTGCAAAAGTGTCGACACATTTCCATAGCTCTGTGAGAGGACCTGCCATTTCTGTCACTCTGCTTACCCCTTGTCCTTTTGTCCCCACAGCATCTTATTTCAGCTTGGAGAAGAATAATTCATGGCTTCAGAAGATAAATCCAGATTTCCTAGGAAATAGTTCCATAAGAAAAGCCTGGACTGTAACCATGACTGGGGTAACATGAGCCCGGTTCTCTTTCCACCAGTTTGTGAATTTTGCCACAACTTTAAGAGAAGCAAAATCAGGCCTTTACAAAATGTCTCTTTCAAAGCACTATCTCGGTGCACCAGCACCTGCAAAGTCACTTTGGGGCATGTTTTGTCAGTGGGAACAAGGTGACAGCGTGGAAATTCAAGGACTGGCCAAGCACCAGCCTGTCTTCCAGTACCCAGCTGTACTGCCCCATCAGAGCAGCTGTTCGTCTTCGCCTGGCAAAACTTTAACTAAACTTCAACTTAGAGAAATCAAAAAGATTGTTACAATGGCCTAAGGATGCAAACAGTCACAGGGAAAACAAACGTGCGGGAACAGAGAGACCCACTGGGCTGCTGAGGAGCCAGAGTTACGGACTGGAGCTAAACTGTGAACACGGATTTGCTTAAAAAACACCCTACTCGTCCTGAAAACTTAGGAAAGTCTACAGGCAGATCCCTTTTGCATTTTTGCATGCACTGCAACTCAAGGACAAGGTACAGATTCCACAGGTTGCTGCGTTTTCCATCGTAAGTTATCATACGCAATTAAGCACAACAGTAAGTAAAGCTCAGATATAAAACCCATGTAACCTTTTTGCTGGCATGAAAATTAAGGTTTCCCCTAACCTTCCAGTAATTTAAATGCTTTCCGTTGATAGTTTTCCCCTTTGTTGTTGTCTTTTTTTGTTTGTTTGTTTTAAAGGAATACTTGGAATTTTAGCACAGGATCTGCAAATTGCCTTTTTTTTCTTGACCCTTCCCTGTTAAAACCTTGACTCTCTTTGGAGCACAAAACCAAGACATTTGCTGGGTTCCCAGAGGAAAAAGGGAAATGGGGGAAAAAAAAAGTGAATTTGAAAAATGTCTTTTTTGAGGGGGTTAAATGCACATTCTACCCTTGTTCTTTTATGTAGGACTCCCATCTGTCTTACCCAGAAGCTCTTTGGGTTTTGAAGAGTAAAGTGGAGAACCAAAAAATGTCTTTTCATGAAGGGGAAAAAAAAAAGGTTTAGGCTCATCTACATTTCATGTATTTTCTATGGAAACATGGCCAGAGCTCAGTTTCCACCTTAGGTACATTTTCCCTACTTAATTAAACCCTCTTTCCCCACATGACAAATGGGCCCTTCTCAGGAAAGGGCATGATTGCAGGCACGGGTGAAGTCAAAGAGGGCATTCTTAGTGATTAGACATGAAATACGGACTTGGAAAACAGAGGTTTTGTATGTAAAGAGGGAATAAGTTACTGCATCCTCAGGGTAAAGATAATTTATGCATCCTTTGCCTAAGTGAGTTTTCTCTATCTGTTTATTTTGGGTTTAAAAAGTCTATTTATCTGGTTGGGTGTACTTTTAAAAATGTACTTCCCACGGCCCTACTCTTCTGTTTAGTGCTCATGTTTTTCCCAAGCCAGATTCATTAGAAATATGGCCTGGATGATATGTGAGCTTTCAAGCATGGCATGCAGAGAAAGCACGGGCACCGACGGGCTGAGTTTGGGGCCAGCGTCTCTGACCGACCCCAAAACTGCACACTGCCAACGTGCGGGATAAAGAAGTCACGAATTAGGAGAAGGGGGACCTGAAAACCATGAGACAGTTTTTGTTTAATGAGGTACTGGGCTTGGTGCTCCAGGCAATGTTTTCAAGTGCTGCTTTTCTACAAGCGGTGCTGGAAATTCACTGTGTTTTAAATGAAAATTGGGGTTGCCTCAGTTGCTTTCCCTATAAAGGTTTGGGCTGGGAAGTGTCACCCACTGACATTTGCAGCCAACATAAAAATTTGGGAGGTTTCTTTCTTTCATCAAAAGCACAACGAGCACCAGGGAAACAACAAGAATAGAGCTGAGGAACTGGGGCAAGATACAGGGCAGCAACACAGAGGAACTGAATATATTTGAGGGACACCAAATGTATTCAATTCCTCCCACATCCTAGAGCTCAAGGACCACTTATTTCCTTAGCAGTTCTGTTTCTAACTAGTTCAGATAGTGCAAGTTCCTCCAGTTTAAATGGGGAACTAGTCTGAGCACAGGGAAAACAAAACAAAATAAACCTCACCATAAGACAAATTTATTCTTGGTAGTCTAAATAACTTCCAAGTAACATGGCTAACATTGGGTTCAAAAGGCACTTGCATAAGAAAAACCAAAAAAGAGTTCACAGCCCACCAGAAAAAGCAACCAATGCAAGGTCTTGGTCAAGTTTCCCCTTTTAGCAATTATAAGGAAGCCTTCTAAAGATTTCTGTGGAGTGAAACTTTTCATTTCTACCAGGCATTAAACTGCATTAAAGTGTCTGGTCCACTTTTCAGTAATAAATCAATCCCTCACTAATTCAGATGTTCCTCATATTCAGTTCACAAGATCTCTCAATCAGGTACTTGTAATTCAGAAAAGCAGTGATTTCTGCTCAGTTGTGCTTGGGTGGAAATTAACCATTTAGAGAAGATTGGTAATATACAGGTATGGTTTAAAAATGAGAACATTTTTTTAAATAAAAGACTATGCGTGGCTGGCATTCTTCCTCCAGTTTTACAGACATGCAAGCATGCAGCGGGAATGCAGAGACTGGCCATGATCAGACCTGAGACACACATTCACCTGCAGTTTAATGAGGACAAAAATCAAGTTCATCATACAACACATAAAAAAACCCAGAACGGAAGCCTGCACCGTGGAAATTCAAAAGGTTCTCGCCCAATCCCATTTTCTGCGCCTATCTGTGGTGTTCTCCAGCACGTGGCCAGCAGTGCACCCCACGTGCTGCCCCACCGCACAACACAGCCCTTCCAAGAGCCCCTTGCACCTCTCTTCTGATGGACAGTTTTCCAGATGGAAACAATTTCCTGCTTGCCCCTCACTCCAGCTTATCCCCAAACAGCCTTGCTTGCACTTCCCTCCAGTGATGAGACCTCCTTGGAGCTGATCCACCACTCGCACGAGCACAAGGGGCGATGCCAACTGCTTCGTTCTGGTGATTGCAATGTACCGGGTACTTGGAGTAGGAAAAACTACTCAAAGCTGGACCTACAACCAGGAATAAAGCTGACATATACCCGCAGCTCTTTTCTGCCATACCTTAGGGACTGTAAAACACACCGGCAAGATCTGGCCCCATTACTGCAGCCCTCCCTCACGTGGCAGCAGGACTCCTTGCATGAGCTGGCGACGGCTTCCACAGCAAAAGAGCTGCAGGATTGGGCCTTTAATTGCTTAAAAATACACTACCCACCAATAGTTACCTAATTTAGCAGAATATATTACCTCTCTGCTTCATAAATCTTAATTAAAGCTGTTAGTTTTCCTATTATATGATCAAGAAACGCCCCATTAAAGTTAAGCAGTTTCTCCAAGTAATTATATACATTATGCGGTGTGAGTGTAAAGATGCATATAGCATTCCACTACCAATTATTTTGCATACCCTGAAAAGCACTATCTATTAAATAAAAAACTTGCAGAATTTCATTAATGCACGATTTTTTAATCTCCCAAAAGTCCAAGCTGTCCCACAGGAGCTTGTATACTCAGTGTTGGCTCCTTATAATACAATTTAATGCTCACAAACACAACTAAAGTATTTAAGCATTTACAGAGGTTGTCATAAGTGCTTTACTTATTTTCGATCAAATTCAAGTCTACATTTAATACAGTTAACTGTGGTTATTTAATTTCAAAACTCAAGAATCCAACCTCAAAAATTTATAACAATATAAATTTAGTTACATTGATATAGGATATATATGCTACTGGGAAACCATTTTTCAGTAAGAAGTGTAGAATTGTAAGACCTAAAAGGAGTTATTTTTTAAAGTAAGCATTATTTCAAATAAACCTTGTCAGATTTCAAATAATATTTTCCTATTCGTCTGCAAAAAGATTTCATAATTTTTAGTAGTACATTTCAAGCCAGTGCTAAATGCTACCAAAAACTAAATGTATTTTAATTATGCTTTCTCTTTTGGTGAGAATTTCATGTAAATACAGAACAAATACTAAACTGGGATCTTGCAAATATCTTAAATACATTATTAACCAAAGCACTTCTTTTCCTAGCAACTGGCTAGAGAGAATGAAATTTGGAAAATTATTCTTAGGTCCCCACAGACAGTGAATTTATTGCCTGACCACATTAACAATTAAAAGGTATATGCAAGATGTTAGATGTTAAAATATAATGGAAGGAGCTTAACATCTGCTCAACTACGGCAAGGAACCAACTCCCGCCCCTAAAAGTAACCTAATCAGGCTTGCAAGAATGTAATATTTTACTTTTGAGCAAAATATTATTCTTCAAAAACTGCAGAGAGTCGATCAGGTACATAAAAAAAAAGAAGAGGAAAAAGAAAAACAGAGAGAGCAGCAGCCCTGCGTGATGCTGATAATCTGTGATCCAATACGGTTTCATACCATCCCTCAGAGCTGACAGTGCATTATTAATTGAAACGTTGGGGCTTAGTCCTCTTGTCTAGGAATTGTAATATAATTATATCCCATAGGCAGAAATACCATTTCCACCTCTGCCCCTGAAAAAGTAATCTACAAACTGGCTCAGAAATGTGTGAAACAAAGTAGTACCCACCACACTATTCACTGTATCAGTACTTGGGGTGCACAAATTGTGATGCATAATCTGAGGAAACAGATACATGTAAAGAGCAAACATGATTTTCATATAATACATTATGAAAGAGTCTTGGACAGATTGATTTCAAACAATTTGGCTGGGTTTCCTTTTATGATCCTCTTTTTTCCCCTGTTTTTAATTTTTGCACAGATGCAGCTATATAAATAGCAGTATTTCCTGGAATCCCCAAAACGTCAGACCAAACATATTTTCCCATATTGAATGATTGCATTCCATTATATCATTACCACTTAGAATAGGCTATAAATTCATTGATTGAAGAGTTTAATAGCAATGCCTGATCTTTTATATACCATACTTTCACTAATAGAAAATCGGCTTCTTCTGAAACATTAACATGTTACCATTTCTAGTAAAGCATATCAAGTCACATTAGTGAAAAAGTTGCCAAGTCAAATGGAAGTTTGGTGCCAGTTTTCCTCCTTTTTTCCCTTTTTTTTTCTCAAGAGGCAGAGAGAGAGAGAGAGAGAGAGAGAGAGTGAGCAAGAGAGGAGGGATTAAATTTCTTACTAAACTTGTGGCAGTGAACATAAAATATAATAATACTCCTTTAACATTCCTATCATGATTTTGGTCCTAGCACTTAAACCAGCTGAGGACTGAAGGAGTTAATACTTTAAAATGTGCAATAATTCAGAGAGCTGGCTTGCACTATTTGCAATACACTTTCTTCTTTGCAAGATAGACTTCGGAGCAGACAGATCAACAAAAAGAAGTAGCGGGGGGAAAAAAGGACGACTCTACAACCAATCAAACCAAATGCCAGAGCAGAGGGCAAAGGGATATGGAAACTGAGAAGATAGACTTCCAAGTCCTTTCCTGAAAGTGCTTGGATTTTGAGGAGAGTCCAACATCGCCTGACAAAAGTGTCTTTGTGCAGCAACACTGGGGAGAAGGGAGGAGAGCTCAGGAAACCTAATGAAAACAGGCCAGGCCTTGTACATTAGACCCCATGGAGAACTTTGAATCATACGAGCTGCAGACAAGCCCCGAGTATGTAATGCCAAATTAAAGACCACCAAATATGGGGAGCATCAGAGCAGGACCCGGGGCGGATGCGCTCCTGGTGTGGGCCAGAGCATCGCCCAGTGCTTCCCTCCATCCCATCCCATCCCCTGCCGAGAGCTGAGCATCCTGGGGCAATGCACTGTGCCTCCCCCACGGGGACTTGTGGCTCATTTACCCACAAAAGAAAATAAAATACATTTTTTTAAATCTTTTTCTGCAGTCTGGCTGAATGTTAGCAGTGTTAACATGCTAGCGAAGAGGGTGATGATCTGCAGCTCCCATTGCAACATCCTGATGTGGGGCTGAGCTGTCACATCCCCACCTGCCCCACGCCCAACCATACCTGAATTTCCAGCATCATCTTTGTATTTTGGGATAGACAGTGTATTTATTCTTGTCTTTGGAGGACTCACACGACTTTAGCAAAGTGCAATCTTTACAGCGCCCCCTCACCCAAAGCATGTGGCTCGTGACCTGACCAGCAAGGCAAGAACAAACCAACAAACAGCAGACTCCTTGTGCCCAAACACCACAATGTTCCAGAATCAAAGTGTAGGTGTTTGTCATTCTTCTCCCACCTGCTCATCCTTTCCCACTGGTAACATGCAGCACAACAGCTCTATCTTTCAAATCAGGCAGGGTTTGCTTTGCACAGCACCTAGTCCCAGATTTCCCTGCCTGTCCCCCCCAGGCTCCCCAGAGCATCCTGTCTGTACCATCCACTCATATGAAAAGCATCCTGACCCCATTTGTCATTCTCACACTGCCAGCCTCTCCCTACAGGGCCCTGCATGGAGGAGATGGCACCAGACAATGCGCCTGACCTGTGCTAAACTCATTATAGTAGTGTTTAATAAAGTCGCAACTCTGCTTTCATGCAAATCAGCAAAAAAAGCAGCAAATAATCTGAATAAGAGCAGAGGAAAGCCTTACGTGTGCCTTGATTTGTGTCCCATCTCTCCCTTTGACAGCCCACACTCCTCAGCTTCCCCAGCCTCTGGTTCCAGGATACAGCAAGAGGGATGAGCCCTGAGCAGGGGCAGGCACTCCCACCATCCCTGCTGCAACACTGCCACAGGCAGCCACTCATCCCCAATTATTTAGTCCTATGCAAAAATGAATGCATTTTGCCCTAAAAACACTGGGAAAATCTTCTTTTAAATAACCCAAGCACTCTGCCCAGTGCTCCTTCACCAAGGGAAGTTCATGGACAAAGGGGATGAGTTTTGCCCCATCCAGTTTTGCTGCTGGAAACTCTTCATTTCAAAACCTTTTCTTAAAAAAATCAGTGGTTGAAAAATTTTCAATCTCTCCATTTTAAGAGCAGAGTAACACAGGTTACACACCCCACCCAGCAGTGAGGCAAAGTGAGAGCCAGCAGAAAAGAAACCAAAAGAGAAGAACCCACCAAGCAGGTGGGGGGATGAAGAGGGCCCATTTGTCCCTCCCTGTCATGGCCATGTGTTATATGAAATTTGAATGCACTGGACACATCTCTCATCTGGTGACAATGGGCACTGCTGCTTAGCGGGCAACAAAGCTAAACCTACTTGCACGAGAGCACAGAATTCATTCCTGTTAAATCCAAAAAAGCTTTTAGGAAATGTAGAAGTAGATGGTAAAGGAGAAAGGAGGTACAAAAAATAGCAAACCCTAAAGTAACATCTTGATTTAGCTAGGAAAGACCAGCCCCTTTTTAGCTCTGAATAACAAATGTGAAAAGAAAATCCCCTATATGTAAAGTAACACTTAGAAACACGAACACTGTGTTTCCTCAGCAGCAACCGAGCCAACTTCTTCACTCAATCACCTCAAGTGTAGAGCAGCACCAACTGCAGCAAGGTCACACTTGTATAAGTGACCTCCGTTGGCCAAACCCAAGTGTCTGTACCCGGCAGACAGCCAGAGCAATCTCCAGCTTTGGTGGGATTGCCCTGGATTTGCAACAGTGTCGCCAGGGGAAACACGTGGCCCAACAATTCCTTAAAAACTCAAGATGGTTGTTTCCCTGACTCCACTGACTGTGAAACCTCAGTGAAGGCAGTGGCACTGCACAGACTGGAGATCACCACAGGTTCTGGCAATTTCTTTTCTTCTAGATATTTCCTGGTATTGGATATTTCTGGCAAAGTTTGCCCTTCCTTTATACACTAGTGATCTTGCTGGATGCTCCCTCGATACCTATCCGGTGCGAGCTGGACCCACAAGTCAGAAAACTCTTGGTTTTCCAAAGTTTTGTAGGAAAAGACCTTTGTACTATCACTACTATTTGAATTCAGTTACTTCCCCTTTCTTTGCTTCTTCCCTCTCTGCTGGAGTGTGTGCTCCTCTCCACGACTCCTCCGGAGTTCATTTCTGTAACTTGGCCTAATAGTGACCCAAACTACTGCTCCTCACAGCCTAGAATTTCCTCCATCTCTCAAGGTATTTTCTCTTCCATTCCTCCACCACAACCCTTGCAGTTGTTTATATCCCATCAGATCCTCGAAATGTTATCCTTTAACCAGGGACAGAAAAGTCTGTTCATCCCTCCCAGCTCCCCTTGTTCTCCTGCCATTGCACACATGTCCTTCCCACTCTCACGTCTGCGGTGCCACAGCCTTTCAATGGTTCAACACACCCACAACTGGCTTGTTCCTCTCCTCCTCCAGCATGTGGCTGGTTAGATACATAGATCTATATACAGCAAGAGGGTTCATGGATCTATTGATTTCAAGACAATTTAAAGTGTATTTGGCAAGATACCATATGAAGACAGCCCTGTGGACCATTCTTCATCCCACTACAGTTGATAGGATTGTTCAACATCAGGACCTAACACGGTATTTTTGGTTCATAAGCCAGAGACTTGCTTTCATGTTGCCTTGAGTATTACTTTTCAAGTAATCAAATTTACAATCAGTCTAGTCCCAACAAGACATCTGATTACTGATAATTAATATACCTACCAGGCCCCAAAAATGTACTATATTTATCCATCAGATGTGATCTTTTATCATGGATGGCCCATTCCAAATTTTACAGGAGGTTATTTTCACTAAAAAGAAAATGGAGGTGGCAAAGAAATTTCTTAATGTTACTTGTGCACAGTAATAGAAAAAATAATCTTAATGGCCTAGTTGGACACTGACAGACTAAGATGGAGCTGAAATCAGGATCACCATTCTGATGGCTGTGAGACTATACCACTAGTATTTTATAAAAATCAATTCGTCACTATATACATTAACAACATATCTCCAAAACGTCTCTCTCTACCATCTAGAGTAAAGTTGAAATAAATATTTGGGGGCACAGAATAAGAAAAAAAAATACCATAATACCACTAGACTGCAGAAATCCAGATTTGACTCGAAAGTTATTTAATATTTCACGGGTATCTGAATCCAGTTTTGACTTCTGGGTTCTTTGTTATCATTTGTAAAAAAGTTTTTTCCATCCTTAACATGAGGTGGATTCATTTCCACTGTCACTTACTACAGACTGGACATACCTTGGGGCTAAAAAAGAGCAAAGACAATGGCAGCTTTGGCTTTGCAGGGGAGTGGTGGGAGAGGGACCTCTTTGCCTGCACACTGAGCACCGCGAGGGTTTCCCAGCACTGTTACTAAATCAACACGAAACACCAACACAGAGCGTGCATCTCATATTTTAGAGCCGTGTGCTTTCCGAGCTGCTTATTCAATCATTTTAACAATTTATAAAACCGTGACTTGCGCCGCACACGTCCTTTCGGCGGGAACCATAGGTGATATGATCAAAGTTAGCCTACACCTAATCACCGCGTGAGACATAATCAAGAATCTTTTTTTAAGACGTGTTCAATTCAGTGGAGGGCAAAGACTATTAGTCTTTTCCTTATTTACTACGGTTTGGGTGAAATTCCCATTATTTCCATTAATACCATTCCCACCATATCAATTATTATAAGGTGCACTCAATAATGCAGCTACGTTATACCTCGAGCAAAGTGTCTTTCAGTGCGGTTTCTCAAGCAAACAAGATTTACATCCTCGTGCATGATGCACGGCTCTACCAAACTAGTGCCATATGTCTCCTTCTTTCCATCATCGCCCCAGTGACAAAATCCACCGGGTAGATTCGACGTGGAAAAGAATGTTGGAAACTCCGCAAAGGAAAATGAGCGGCACAAGAGCAAGTCGGATGGGATTGATTAAAGCAACACTTTTAAGTGTGTTGAAACAAATTTTTCCCTACTGTGGCAGAAGAAATCTGCCACAACAGATTTAGTTGTAAATCATCCTATCAATATGCAGAGAGGAAGAATCTCAGGTGCAAAGGTTTGGTTATACATTGAACATCCCAAATCTGCACCCACTGGGCAACCTAAACCAGCAGCACCACATGTGTGTACATTGATGGAACAGCACCTCCGCTTTCCTTTAATACAAAATTCCTCAACACCTGGATGCTTCCATGTCATGAAATAAATGCTTGTAGAATAAAAATTTACAGTCCCTCACATGCATTAAATTTGTTTAAACAGTTTTTCAAAGCAAGAGCCCTTTTTTATCTTTCTTTTTTACCCCCTCTCTCCTCTTTTAAATGGCGAGCTGTATTTTATAATGGAGCGCCAGCTCTCCGGCGAGCCTCCATTCTTCCAGCCCTGACAGACTGTTTGTCAGCTAAACTCCCCTTGTCATGTATCCCCACCACTGCCAACTCATGCACGGAGACCTTCACTTTTACTGCTACCACTTGCACCCTGCGCAACCTTTGTCATTGATCACTGATCCAACCCAGTGCCCACATGTTCTTCAAGTGCCTACACAAGTAATGAGGTACTTGTGGTGTAAAATTAAACTGTCAACTGTCAGCGATTGATAACCACAGCGAGAGCTGACCTAGAACACCTGCACCCGTGGCCAAGACAGGTGTGACACGTTTGATCGCTGAGCCCTACTAGTCAGCGTGACCCGGCGGTGTCCCTCCATGGATTCTGCCCCTGACAGAGATGCCGTATTTCAGCCCCAGGTTTCCACTGCTGGTGCAGGAGCAGCCCCCTCCCCAGCCACCACAGAATCTCTCCTCCACCACAGTGGCTGCAATGTGAGCAACATCACATTTTGGTGATGACATATTTATGGCCATGGAGCATCTTTCTACCTCCCCATCTTCTTGTTCCTGCTTCTGATTCCTCTTCACTCGAGCTTGGCAGCAGCACCCACATTTATCAGCACTGTTCTCTCCCTTTACCAAAGCTTTTGTGAGGAACCCAGGGCTCAGTCAGGGTCTTCATTCCCATAGATGCATTGATTTAGGAACAACATGGAGTAGCATTAATGGTTATTTTCATAGTGTAAAGCCTCTGGTTCTGCTTCTGCGTCACTACATGGCAGGAGCACAGAGCTGAGTGTTGCTTTGGCATCGTTTAAGTAAACTCAGTCTGATGCTGTCGGGAGCATGGAACAGGAAATCTCCATCCCCTTCTCATCCATTCCACCACTGCCATGGATAAACACATCCCTCTTCACCCAGCTCTAATTGGTTTTAGCTGTGTTACTACACAACATTTAGCCTTCAGCTCATATTTAAATATTTTTACTCATAATTTTGAACTATTGATTTTCATTTTAAGCAAAGAGGGGCTTTTAAGGCACACGCTGTCTTTTAAAACCCCCTGAAACACATCAGAAAATAATGGCAGGAAGGTTTCTCCCCTCCCCTCCAACAGTTGCACTATATTAAGTTCATGTGATGAGAAGATAAAAATCTATTAACTTGCCGCTGACCTTATCGACACAAGGATCTCTGCAGACATTACAGGAACCATATCTCTTCTGACTTTTACATCCAGAACCTCATGCACCAGCGTCCCAAACCAAATATAAAATCTTCATGATGAGTGAAACAGTGACACGTACTCCGACTCCAGTCCTGCTGGCTGGCAGGAGACACGGGGTCCCTCTGGGGCCTGGGACCAGCCTCTACTTTCAATTTGACTTCAGGGGCAGATTTTTCACCATATGCTGCTGGGGGCTCTGAATCAAAACAGTTTCCGTAGGACCATATGCTACGAGGCAAATGTGCTGGATGCAGAAAGGCTTTCTGCTCCCCCATATCACCATGATGTATTGCAAACATAATTAAAGGTGAGTAACGCAGGCGCTCCTGTTTGGGTTAATCATTCCTTTCTACAGCTGAAGCCAGTATAAAACAAACCAGTTTTCAAATTAGACCAAAAGCCCATCTAAATAGACATTGCTCACACACTCTCACACCTCCCACATTTCCATGTATGCAGCAGACTCCTCCTCTGTGCAGACAGTAGCTCTGAAAGAGTAAAGGATTTAATTTTTATTATTATTACTATTATTAAATAAAAGCAGAGCAAAGATTCATAACTCCCTGTGATGCTTCTCCCATTTTAACAATCAGTGAAATGGGACTATCACAAGCACCATCACACTCCAGATGCCAGAAGGCAGGGATCAGGTGATCTCCAAAAGGCAGCAAAGGTGTAGGGTGGCAGGCAGTAGATGCCACCAGGATGGCAGCAGCATTTGCTGCCCCTCAGCTCTGCCTGTTGGGAGACAATGGATTTCCAGGCCATTAGAAATAAGCCTGCACAAGATGCCAGCAGGACTGCACCCCAAACAGCCCCTGGTTGGATATCATCAAACTGAGTTAGAACATCGTGACACCATCAACCTGTGTTCAAGGGGTTTGCCAGTGTAACCAACACCTAAATTTGAGGAGAATTTGTTCAATAGCACATTTAAGGGGATTTTGCTTGATCTGGGCCAAGTCCAGGGGTAATTCAGAGGCAGCTGAACAGGTAAGGTGTCACATATGCCCATCACACACCAGAGGCAGGGCTCTGTGTCAGCAAAGCTCAGCATCTCCCAGCCCACAAACACGGCCAGCGCTCCACCCAGCTCCTCCACGCTTCAGTTAAAACCTAGACCCCAATGCCAACAAATCATGAACAGCCAGAGGTTTTCAGAAGGTGTCTGAAACTCAGCTGAGCTGCTCCCAAAGCTGCACAAACATCTAAGCCTGCAGAGCAGCTTCCTGGTGACGAGTCAGTGTGTGCATTATCACCTCCTCACCAGGGCAGCGTCAGTGCCAAACTGAGAGTTTTCTGGGACATCCCATGACTCACACCTCCTGACCTTATGCCCTGCTCTGGCCACCCACTGCAGGAGACGACCTGCTGGGCCAGAGGGACCTGTGGTCTGACCCGGCACATCTGGTTTTATGTTCGGGAGTGTGCTCACGTAATTTTCTAGCAGTACCTGGAAAATCCTCGAGAGTGCTATTAATTTGAAAGGCCAGTGTCCTTCCAAAGCTCCTGGCATGCCAACACAAACCACTTGAGGAGCTCCAAGCTGGAGCAGTGCCCGTGCCCCATCCCTCCCCATGGCTCCAAACCCCTCCACATGTTTCACTCCAGAGAGATCAGAGTAGCTCGTGGTTAAGACAAGGACTGGCCAAACCGCATTCTGTATCCCCGTTTCAGCCCCCCGTGTTCCTCCATGAGCTCTAGGAAAATAGTTTCATTTATGTGCTTCCCAATTTACTCCTATTTTACAAGAGTTAATAGCAACACCCATCCCACAGAGGTGTTGGGAAGTGAATGAGGTGGTTAAACATACCTAAGCCACATTCATATCATGAGTAATAAAAATACATTACAAATACCTAACAATAAAGAAATAACATGACTCAAGCCACTGCTGGTTGTGGTTGTGGTTTTGTGAAACAAAAAAATCTTACTGATGGGGAAAATTGCTGATGATTTGCTTCACAGAAAGAAAAAATAAACAAGTACAGTATAACACAGAACAAAGTCACAGTTTGATCGATGATGCTCTTCATATTAATAACCAATACAGGCTGAAAAATTTGGGTGTGAATTCAAATGTTTTCAGGGCTCAGAGGTGGAACATAGAGCTCTACATGCAGCAGCCCGGACAGAAGGATTGCAAACAGCTCGTGTTCATCCACTCCAGGCGCCATCATCTGATACTGGAACCGCGACTCGCTTTTTTTGCAAGAAAACCCTCACATTTTCATTGCACATTCAGCTTTCTGTTGCTTTGCTGCAAACAGGATTTGAAATTTGTGCACTGAAAGGAAAGTAGATAGGTTGCTCCTCACCGATGCTCCCTGCAAGCCACGCTGAGATCAGACTACAGAGAAGCCCAAGGAGAGATCAGTATGTAAAGTATGTCTGGAGCACCACATTCAGCTCACTCTAGCATGCGCCATCGAGGAGAAATTAATGATACGTGGAAAGCTCATTCCAGATGATCACGGTGACCAAAACTCTTGGACCTAGAGACTCTTAATTCTTTTTTCCCCCTGCACCCAGAGAGAATCCCTCTTGTTTTTATTCTAATCACAGAGCTGACTGGAAAAGCAGAGCTTCCCCAACCACCCAAGTGGAAGCAAAAGTGCTGATTTCAGAGCAATAAGGGCAGAACAGAACCCAGACCATGCACCTCCCATCCTGGGGTTTTGGAATCAAGAACAGTGCACACCTTCAGGCATCACAAAAAGATTCATAAAAGTAAAATTAAACAGCTAAACTCTTGGGTATTCCTTGGGACAAGAAAAAAGCCAGTAAGAAGTGACATCAAAGATAGGTTGTTTACATATTGGGGGACCTGTCTGCCCGTCTCTTCACATTGATTTTTACGGTACAAAAATATTATTTCAGTGACAAGGATGTAAACCTTATTCAAAACAGGATTTAAACCATATCCTGCGAGTGAGGCATCTCTTCAGATAGCCTGCCTGCACTTACAGCATACTGAAGGCATGCTGATTTTCGTCTGCAGTGTTTGTTAAGAGGGTCACAATATCAGGAAGCAGGAGAAGGCTCATCAAAGCCTCGTTGCTCGCCTTCACCGCTCATCAGCTAGACAGTACCTTGTTTTTTAAAGCTGGGCGGAAATGCATCTCCAGTGACCCATTGTTAGAAACTTCCTTTTGTCTTTAAGTTTGCTGGAAGGAGTACGGGGCCCCTTTTAACTCTTTTCCAATAGGTAATTTCCCTTAATTAGGGCTCTCATTACAAGTGAGAATTTATCAGACATGATTAAAGAAGCATCTTGTCTCTTTCCTATCGGCTCAAAAGGGGCATATTTTGATCTCCCAGCGTGTCTTGCAAACACAGATAAGCACAGGCACTGAGTTGGGAAATCAGCAGAAATTTGGCCTGCTCAGAAAGTTCATGTTTGGAACTCAGCATCCTCAGAGCTTCCCTCCGAATCGCAGGGTGTCAGAGCTGCCGCTGTGGGGGAGCAGGGGGCTCCCGGGGCAGGCAGGAAGCCAGGCAGATGGGACTGCAGAGCCGAGCTCCAGGAGCCACAGTTCCTTAAAAACCCCACATGCACTACACAAATCACCTTCCTGCACGTCCCTGAGCTTCATCCTTCCTAGCATCCATTCCAAGCAGCCATTCCCTCAATATAAAAGGGCAAGTCCTACCTATGCCCTGGCGTTTTAATGAAAAAACCTGAATATGGCCATTTTGGAGCACCCCTCAATGCATTTCCCCCAGTTGAATGTGTGAGAGATCTGATACAGAGCTTGCTGAACTGAAATCCTGCACTCACATAATGAGTTTGCTCTACAGGTGCAGCCCTCTTCCATCAATGCCCCAAACACTGGCCTTGCTCCTGATGCCTTCTCCTCAGCATCTGCTTCCCTAACAGGAGAAAATCTCCCACTGACTTCCAAGGCAGCCAGATTGGGCCGGTATGTTAAAAATGTACTTGGGCTCTCAGTAATATTATTTACTTTTAATAAGCATGTGTGATAAACTCATGGCCAAGTGTACTATTTTATAGAGTAACTATGGAGATGTAAGTTATTGTTTGCTTCTGTGAACAAACCAAAAGCACCTAAACTCATGACAGCAAGAATATTAATTTGCATCCAAAAAAACCACGCTTTCCAACCTCCAAATTATGTGCTTACTCTCATTAATGATCTAGTATTTACACTCACATTGAGCACAGGGTGAGCATTAGTCTGACAATAAAGAAGCAATAAGGAATTTTCCAAACATTAAAAACATTCCTAATCTGTGAATCACCTACAATCTGAGGTGTCACAAACATTCATCTCCGTATGTGTCACCCACAAACATCTGTCCCCTCTTCCCCTCGCACGAACACACATTCCATTCAACCACAGATACAATCAGGCTTTAATTTTATTTTTCTCACATAATGTTAATCAAGAGCTAAAAAGATAATTTCCTTCTACCACAAAGCAATTCCACTGTGGTGGAACAAACTGTTATCTTAAGTTTCACAGAGCAATTGTTCAATAATTCCTGTTTGTGGCTCTTTTCCAAATCCTTGAGAATAGCTCAGGCTGCCAAATTTTCTTAAAAAAAAAAAAAAAGAAAAAAAGAAAAAAAAATCACAACAGAAGCCAAAAAGCACTTGCTGTCACTCAGGGGTTCAGTGGTGGCAGACTCGACCATTTCTCAGAAGAAACTCCAGCTCTGAGACTCCGACATGCAGAAATGCACTGTCTGTTTGAAGACAATTGCCTGGAAAGATATAAGCTCCCAGACTGTAAATTTGTCGCAGCACTGGCCCTCCGAGATGGTGTTATCTTGGCTTGGTGAATTCAGTGAACTGGAAGCTCCATGAGGAAAAATAATAATAAGGATATTTGGCATTTCTGCAGTGTTTTCTACATGCAAAGCACAGAACGAGCTTCAAGCATTTAATGTTTATTAAAGAATGGGAGGGTGTCTTGTTGCGTGAAAGGAAACTGATAACGTGGATTTCTTCAGCAAAAGTAATAAAATGTTCTGTTTCTATGGAAAAAAAAAATTAAAAATAATAACAACAGCCCTTAGCCAGAAAGTACCCTGCATGTCAAAATCACAATTAATTTTAGCCCGTGATCTCACGGAGGAAGAGACAGTCATTTACTACAGCTCGTACAATGAGCAGCACAACAGGGCGCTGCCCTGCCCAGTGGTGGGAGCTACATCAGACAAATATTAGAGCAATATTAATCACCACAAGTGAAAGTGCAGCACCAAGCTGCCATTTCAAAGTCTCTGGGTCCGAGCCGAGTGAGGAATAGGGCAGGGAGGGAGGCCCAGGCGTTCAGCCCAACAGGCACAGGGCACATGGAGCTGAGACCCCACCTGACCTCCAAAGCATCCCAAATTAGCCCCATGGCAACCTGGCCAGGATTTTCCCAAGGGTTTGGCCATGACTTGCTCGGGGCAGATTCCGCTGCTGGACAAGTCTATTGTTACCAACACCACACTTGCATCATGTTCAACCCCAATGCTAAAAGGAGGGGTAAACAAGATGTTTCCTGCTCCAGAACATCAACATCCACAAAGATAATCGGTATAGGTGGATCAACCACAATTTTTGGCTTCATTTAAATGTTTCTTTAAAATGCTTCCACTTTGGTACAAATGTATGTACCCAATGAAGTTAATCTCACTCTAGAGCAGAGTGAATTTTAAAAATCAAGCCCAGACCTTCTTCTCCAATCAAGAAAAAAAAAAAAAAAGCCCTCACCCTCTGATTAGAGTAATACAGCAGGTTTTTCAGAGCTGGAATATATTATTTTATCCAGTCTCTCAAATTTTTGGACTCAGCCAACAGAGAACAACTCAACCATTCTGGAAAGATGTTCTGGAGGCAGAAGAATGAAAACAAACAGACATAAATAACCAGCAGCTGCAGAACAGCTCAGCTGCATCCATACCTGCACTCTGCACAAAGACAGTGAGATTTATCCAAGGTACAGCTGCGATGAAAACCCTGCTGCAGAGTTAAGCAGGACTGGTCCCCCATCAGACAGAGCACTGGGGTTATCTTACTCCCCCTCCCAAAAGAAGCCAAAACAAAACCCCGCAAACACATTGCCATCAAAGATAGCCTTCACATTAGCCTTTCGACCTGTTAGAGCTCACAAATCAGATTAAGCATATACAACCACCCCAACAACGAGCATCAGCAAGAGGCCCTTGCCACAGTGTTAAAGCCCCATGGAAGAGAAGCCAGCTGGGCTTTCCTGCTGCAGGTGGACCATTCTCCAACCCATGTAGCTCAGAGTCTCTGCCATGGGACAAGGGGTTTCTCCTGTGGTCTCTCTGTTCTGGATGAACCTCAACAAAAGCAAAATCAACAAGCACAGGAAGAGGGGAGATGACAGATCGCATACTGCATTTTCTACTCTTCTATCCTCAGCCATAGAGGTACAACACTGAAATAACTGCCAGGAGTGAAGATATTTGTTAATTCCTCTTCTCTCCCGCCGCTTGCCAGGCAAAGCAGTGTTTATGAGGCCAGGTTCTTTTCACAAATCCTACTGAGATCAGCTGGGGTGCAACACAAGCCTCCCAAACCATCACTGGAGACCACACCTCTCATTCCAAATCCAGGTCCCCACATTCAGTAATTTACCTATTCCACCCCAATCTCTCCTGGCTTAACGTCCCCGACTTTACAGGCATTGTTCCCTTTAAGTTCCTCCTGGCTCAGAGATGCAGACACGGGAGAAGGGCCACCCTGGGCTAAAACATACATAACACGCACATGACTTAACACCCTGATCCTCCAGGATAAGCTACGAGCCTGTAAATCACCACACTTCCAGAAAACAATAGCCACCTCTTGTTTAAATAAAACTGCACCTGCTACATTAACATACCACCGAACAATCGCTTTGTTTTTCGCCAGGCATCCAGGCTGAAGCCGTGCTGCTTCCTGACCCATATACTGAAAGGGTATTCTTAGAAGGGGAGAGGGGTTTCACAGAGCGCACCAGTTTAGCGGTGATCACCTTCCTTCCTTCTTTTGTACTGGGGATACGTGGTTTTCTTTAGCTTTCAACAGGTTTATTTCCATCACGGCTCTCCAAGACCTTGCAGCCCTTCTTTGGCAAATGTTGCCTCTTTGTTTCCTATCTTGGGCAATTGCAAGGCCTGAAGTGCGATTTGGGCCATTTCGAGTAATTTTTCAGGAGATTCTTCTCCCATCCAAAGAGTTTGGGCCAAGCAGGTGCCAGCTGAAAACTTCTTTGCCAAATGTTCAAACGTTGCTAAATTGTTTTGCTCTTCCCCCCCCCGCCCCCCCCCACTCAGGTTTAATTATGATGCCTGTATTTATCTCTACTCAATGATTTTTTATTGATTGTGCTGGAACCCTCTTCTAGTGCAGTTATTTTGCTGAAGTAATGTGCTCAGTCGTGACTGAAAAGGGGACTGTTTGAGAGGCTGGGTCACGGATGCAGGGAGCAATAAGTTTTGTAGAAGTAGGCAGTGGATACAAGAGCCAGCTTCTCCATTTCACAAAGAAACACAGTGTCTCCAGCGAGGACCATGGATGGGGCATTGCTAAGCCAAAAAGCATTTTATTCCTGAATCTGAGCCCAAAGCAAACCCAAATCCAGCCTGGCCAGTACATTTCTGCTTAGATGTGCATCTCAAAACAAGCACCCTGCCTCCACTCCCACGTCCACCCATGGCCAGGAGTGCTTCCTCACGACCAGCTTTCCAGGAATGCAGTGCCCACTCCTCCTCGCATCCTCTTCCTGGACGCCTGCCCCACGCCATGCTTCCTGCTCGTCCCACACTGCTCTCAGCCGGATCCGACGCCTCCCAGTTCACGCAATCATTTCCACTCTCGGCTGCCTGAAGCCAGAGCACTTTGTGGGAGCTGCGCTCCATGGCTCCTGTCAACAGTAACATCAAAGTTCCAGCCACTTAAAACTACTGCTGAACTTATAAAACACCATCTGGATTCAGACCGTCCTACACAATCCTAAGAATATTTGTCCTGCTCCTGCAGGCACTACTCATAGGTTACTCCTCCTCCTTTTATTCGAATTACAGCACTGCAGCCTGAGCATCAAGTGGTTTTTAGTGGGGCAGCTCAGAATGAAAGAGAATCTTATCAAACTGCATTTCAAGGCACTGCTTGGAGTTTCAGATGAATCCTGGAAGCCACGCTGCAAAAATAGTCAGTTCACTGAAGACTGACTGACCACCATGGCAACTGGGATTTCCTCTCACACAAACCAGCAAACACACAAGTCCACACCAGCACCTACCACAACTCTTTCATAACAACAAATCTCTGCATGCCTCATCTACAAAGTGCCCAACCAGTCCACTCTCATTATTGTTCCTTTCCAATCAATATATTAAATTACTTTTAAAAAGCTTCCACACGCAAGGCATGACATTTCTCAAAGTCCCATATAGGGGAAGAAATTACCCTGAAAGCCAGGATAACCTCATAGCCCCTCTATCTACCAGAGAAACAGATGCCAGCTCTCCTGAAGGTCTGCCTTGACCAGCACCTGCTCTGCTGCACCCTTCCCCTGTGATGGATCCCAGTGGACATCTCTGGCCAATGCCTTGGCCAAACCCTCCAGCAGCACCACATGATTTCACTGCCTCCGGACCAGAGAGCCCAAACTGGGATGTAAAGCCCTGCTGTGCCTCATACCAGGACCAGCACCAAGACAGCCGGTGGGAATCACCAGCGTCTGCAGAGTTTCACCTCTGAGTTTTGCCAGTGCTGAGTCTCAGCAGTGACTGCAGCCACCCAGGCAGGAGTTGTCACTGTGCCACAAGAAAGGCCACCTGTGGGACAGCCAGGTGCTGGGAAGCCTTTGCAGCCCAGCAGCAGCTTGGGGTCAGGAAGAACCAGTACATCTTACAATAAAGGGAAACTGAGCCAAGCTCTGGACCAGTCCCTTCCTGACACAGGGGCATTTGAATTATGGGTCAAGAACAAAGCGCCCTGTTAATAACAGTTTGTTTCGTGCCATGAAAAATGTGCAATATTGGGTTCACAAGCTGCCTGGCCATTTTCCCTTCAACTTTCCAAATTTATTGAAGTATGAGAGCTTGGCTCTCTCTATAGTGTTCAAGTGACTGACACATCACTCAGTCATGGAGACTCACATCCCCCATCTCTGCCGTGTCTGAGGGCAGAATCAACCCTTGCGTGAGCACACACTGCCCAAGTTCAACATCTACCTGTGCATCCACAGGACAGTTAATTCCTGCTGAGCCCTCAGTTATCAGTCTGCTTTTATTTTGCTGTGCTGGGAGCTTCTCTCCTACCTTGCTCCTTCCAAAAGCCAGTCAGCTCTATCACCAGCTCTCCCAAAGACAGTGATTAACCCTGCAGGCGTCTCTGGAATATGGATGGCAGAGAAGCCACCACTGTCAGCAGCTCCCAAACAAGGGTCAGAGGCAGATTCTCATCACTGTTGGACCTGAGAGAGATACCTTCATCCTCAAGGCAAGTGGTGGCCTGCTGGCTGTAGATACATCCAACACCTGCCAAGCAGAGGGACCAGCTTGTATCCCAAGAGGGTAAAGAGAAAATAAAGGGGGAGGGAGGGCACAGGGTGTCATTTGGCCTTGGAGCGAAGCCTAGAAGAAGCACCACTTGCATCTTTGGCCCCCACACCCTTCCCCTGCTCTACTCACTAGAGGCTACTTCTTCCCTTCCCTTTTATCAGTCAGGCTCACAGATTGAATGTTATCAATTGACAGCTTTAAAGCTAAGGAATTGTATAAATTAAATACAGTCCGCAGCAAATATACTGAGGAGCTAGAATTTATATACACACTAGATATGGGAGCTCTTAGTTATTACCCACTTAAGGCTATGGCACTGATGAATGGTAGGGCCACCCCATCCCTGAAGGCACTTTTCATTACCCACAGTACAGGAATATTGAGAGAGTGTGTGTATGTATCCAGCATGACTGTTCATTTCCATAGTTCTCCATCAGGTTTGCATTCAGTTTATAAAATAAAAAATTACTCCAGGGACACATTTCACTCATTCCAGAACCCTTTCTCTCTCTCTCTCCCCCAGCCCATATCCTGGCTGCCTCTCTCCTTCTCACAGCCCCGATACTGTAACAATGCCTTTAAATCTGATAGTGCTTATTAAATGAAACAACTTAATTACTATCAATATATAATGTTGTGTACTTCAGCCTCAACAGAGGCATTTGATCCCATTCTGCTCCTGACCTTTAATGGCCATCAAATCTAAGTAATTTTGGTCAGCTCAGTACAGCTCTGACACATGCCCAGGTCAGGAAGATGAAGGGACACTAATCTACCATGTTACCCTGCCCATTGTTTAATACCTTTTTCAATAGAATCTAATAACTGGAGAAATGCCAGTTTTCTGTCTAGTTTGGGTTAAAACCTCTTTCGCTGAAAATAAATAATTATGGAACATTCTGAATGGCCCAGGGTTTACATAATTGGTGCCTCTTAGACAGAGCAATATACTTGCCTTTGAAGTTTGCAAGGAGAGGAATTTAGGAATTCAAATCAGCAGCAGCGCTCCTGAGTGCGCCGTGCTCTCCATCTTGGAGGGGCCAGCGCCAAAGCAGGCTTAATTAAGGGAAGTGAAAACCACTTTCGATTCACCAAGGTAACACAACAAGTGCATTGCTTCCTCTGAATTGAGGGGAAAATAGCAGGAATGCTTCCACTCAACGGCAGCTATTCTGCAGGCTGGGACTCGAGCCCTTCAGAGGGGAGGGGAAAAAAAAGAAATCTATCATAAAATAACCAGTAACACAGCACCCCATGCACAAAGACAACAGGAGTGTTTAGGTTCAAGCATTACTATTTATACATATTGTTTCCCTAGTGCTAAACAAAACAGGTTTTCCCATGCCAAAGCAAGGGATGCTGCCAGGAGAACTAGACACCCTGTCTGGGTCGGACAAATGGCTTGACCTATTGACAAGGCAGCTAGATGTAGCAATATTTTATAGTTTGCTAATGCACTTGCACCAGGCCACTCTCAAAGCAACCCACACTCCAGAAAAAAAAAAAAAAAACAAGCTAGAAAAACCCTAACAACCTAACTGCAGCATGAAAACGTCACATCAAGGCGGATACCAGCGACTCTGTGGCAAACCAGCCCTGGATGCATCAAATGCAAGGGCAGGAAACTGGGGAAGCATTCAGGGATTGCCAGGTTTCAAACCAGCCCTGCCTCTGCGTTGGTGAAAGAGGGAGGCTACAAATCACATCTGCCTGGCTTTTGAAAACACCAGTCACGGAAGCTGAGCAGAAAACACAGAAGGATGTTTTTGTTAATTACCTGTTTCTCCACTGCCCATTCTTTACCTGAAGTCATTAGTCATGTAACAGAGCGGGCAGGTAACAAAACCCAGCGACAGAGATTTATAAGGCATCTCTCAACCCCAGGGTCCCGCAGCAGCTTACAGGGTTGGGATTACATCATGCCAGAGCTCTTCAAAGGCTGAGGGACCAAACCGCCCTTGCTGCAGCCTCCACCACCCCGCAGGTGCCGCTCCAGGTCACAAGGAGTTTCGCGGAGCCACAGGGACAGGCTCCATCCCTCCCAGCCCCCGTCCAAGGGGAGCAGAAGCAGGATGAGGCAGGCTCTGTATAGCTCAGCCTCTGCACTGTCCATGCGAGGGAAACAGGGAGGAATGCCATCAGCTCTGGGGGAGTCGTACGGGTGTAACTTAGAGCGGGATTTGTAATCAATCCTCACCCAGACACTTACTTGAGAAGGAATTCAGGGTTTGGCTGTACGTACACCAGAATCACTTCACAACCACTGAATACATTTATGATGTAATTGAATCCCTCAGTGATTTTTCTTAAAGACAAACCTTATCCATTTAGGGTCAATTCTGCATCATTGAAGTCAATGGGAGTTTTGCCACTTACTTCAGTCACAGTGGGCCTGAGGGGGAAATTGGGGCAGAGCAGATCACACAATGCATCAGCTGCATCTCTGGCTGTCAACTTCTCCAAGAGTCTGGAAAGGAGTATTTTTCCATTGTTTTGGACAAAAGTTTACTCTTAAAAGGCACAAACACTGGGACTTGACCAGGAGTGTGTGACCATACTTTGCCCTCATCCAGACTGAAGTAAATCCCAAGGGAAGCTGCTGAAATCAGCAGAGAACCAGCCTCAGCCTGGGCAGTGGTCAGCTGGACACAGGGGGGTTTTAGCACTGCCCTTATGTGCTTCCCCCACACTGGTTTGCAAGAAAATAGTATCCTCTCTCCATACACACAAAGCTGAAGTGCAAAATATCCTTTTGATTCAAAAGTAAGCACACAAAGGTATTTTTCCTCATAAACTGCCATGCAAACCTTTTCCCCGCCAGCCGTTCTCTGTGTCTAATCCCACATCTGTTTGCCCTGAGTGGAAAACACTGGTGAGTTTAAATGGCATGAGTCAACTTCCATAACCAAGAAGGGCACAGCCTAGACCACCAAATCACAGCTTATGAGTCTTTCCTAGCATAGCCTGAGATAAAAGATCTCAGTTTTATTCAAACTGAGCCAAACCCTGCTGATACCTAATTTTGCTTCTATTACCTCATTAATAACCTGCAGACATTTGCAGCTTACACTTCTTTATGTCTGCATTGTGGTTGTCATACCGAGGCACGAGGGCTATTTCTTGTTGTATTTGTTTTGGGTTCAATTCCCAGTTCTAGTCTATGCCTCTGCCACCTTCGCAGGGCTGGGCTCAATTAACCCTTTTGTGTTCTCTTTGCAATGAGCTGCAACAGTCAACAAGCAATACATGATCTTTTAACAGTATTAATGTATTCATATGAAAATATTCATTGACAGCTTTATGTAGCGTGGCAATCACTAAAAGTGGGATTTAAAGTATAAAAATGGCGTTTAGTAGTTGAGTATAAGGGCTTGTTCACGTGTCAGTTAATTGCAAACATGTTTAAAATGTGTATTTTCAGCTAAAAACAAACCTATATGTTTAACAAATACTTTTCATATTGGTCAGACTGGCAAAACCAAAAACAAGTTAAAGTAATTTGACCACGTCAGGTAAACTCTTTAAAGAAAGGTTTTAAATGAGGGATAAAACTGTTTACAAGTTTTTAACTGTAAAATATTTCTTTTCTTCTTGTATCTTGCCAATATCAATAAAGAAACAACATGTATAAATATATATAAACAGACACTTGGCATAGGAACACATTTCATGAAATATGAGTAATAGAGCAGGAAAATTCAAAGTATATTTCTTTTTTTACTGTACTGAATGGACAGGTTACAGTAAAGAATACATTATGTGCAGACGGATGAAAATACAAAGTGCATGCAGGATACGTAGGATGTGAACAGGGTGTTCATTTCCAGGTAGAAACACAAACATTTTGGTTCATTTCAGATCTCACTTACACTGCACTATTTGGTGTCATTTCACTGACTCCCATGTATTTGGACTTGAGTCCAGCGAAGCACTTAAACACATGCTTAGCTTTAAGCGCACAATAGTCCCCTTGAAGTCAAATTAAGCACATATTTACGTGCTTTGCTGGATCAGGGCCATACTACAGATTTACACAGATGTAAGTGAGCTCAGATGAGCTCAAGCCACAATGTTTGTGTCCAGATTCAAATCCAATTGGCAAATGCTTTCAAAAGCCGGAGGTATTTGGATTAGGGGTTTTGGTCCAAGCCAATCTGTAACTTTAGTACCTGAACCCGCATTTCTTGTGCGCCCAAGACTCCCATCGGCATTAGCGGGAGCTTTGGAGGCACAAGAAGTACAAGAGCAAGACCTCTGGGACTAAAGAGCCAATTTACTTAAACCCAAATTATAACATTTTTTAACCTTTAGATTAAACCAAACTCCCACCAGAGTTCAGCCCTCGCTCCATTACATTTCTCACCCAGCATTTGGATTTTTTGTTTATCGTATTACTATTGCTTTTGGCCAGCATTCACTTTATTATATAGCATTAACCTAGGAAAAACTAATGGGCACCATCAAATAGCTGTTAACGTAAAGCACTTACAAACAAGTGCCATTAGTGGACCAGCAGACAGCACAGGAACTCATTTATGTTACATCTGTTAACACTGGATAAATACAGATTTACAATTTTTAAACAGCAAATGATGCCTCAGTCTGGTCAGACATTAATTTACGGGTTTCTCACAGACTTCACAGGTCCAGCAATCAGGTGCTACACACTGAACCCCCAGCTACGGATAAGTCAGCTAAGGGGTGCTAGAGCCCACAGTGACACACAGTTTCACCCACCAGCCTCTAACAAGGCCAGTTTTTCCACCTGGGGCATCAGAGTCCCTTTCTACATGGAAAAAAAAATAAATCTTCAAAGCATCAGGAACAGAAGTTATCACCTCCCTCTCTGCGGCTCCAGCACACTCTGCACGGATCAACAGGTTCCCACCTCTGGTATTGCTCAAAGCAGAGGTGGCTGCTGGCTTTGGGAAGCCTGTGGTTCCCATAAATGTGGGAAACCCTAGCACCGATATGGGAAATCCCCCCAGCCCAGCACTGAGGGCAGCACAAGAAGCTAGAGAGCCCTTTCAGCAATTCCTGCCCTCTCCAGAGGATGCTCCTCATCAGCAACAGCCTCCAACACACCCCTCAGCCTTGCTGTGGTCGGCAAAGCCTCTGTGGAACAGCTCTGCTGTTTTTATCAGACACCCTTATAGGATTAGCACACCTTTTCTTGCTTATTAACCAAAACCAGAGTGAGGTGGTGCTATTGAATCACCTTTCTCACTGCAAATACAACAGGCAAAGCTCTCACAGCACGCTGTGAGTGTTCAAGGGAAAGGCAGGCCCTGAGCACCCTTAAAACCATCTCCCTTCTCACACACAACTGACCAGGGCAGCAGGGAACTAAAGAAACACACTGGATTCTGCTGCTGCCTGATGGTCATCTGAACCTGCAGCCAGAAATCAATTAATTTTTCCCTTTTTTATAAGTGTTTCTATATATCAAGCAAAGTACAAAGAACATGGCAGAATCAGAGGGGTGGAAGGAGAAACAGCAGAAGCGCTGGCACTGAAGGCTGCAACACAAAGTGAAACTAGATGTGGCATCCAACACCTATTCCCACAACGTTTTAGCTGTGGATGGAGAGACTGTGCTGGGAACAGAGTGGTTTGTCATTCCCCCGAGCTAATCTCCAACATGATCTGAAAAGCACACAGGGGAGGAAAAAAACCTCTTCCTCCTATTGCTTTGGGATTTTGTAACCAGCACTGTGGAAAAAAAAAAAAAAATCAGTGCCAGTAGACACAACACTAAACAAATGCAAACTATGCAGGGGAAAAAAATGAAAAAAAAAATTAAAGTAGGCTTTTCTCAAGGAAACATCAAACCATTTCTTGTAGCCACTGCCCAAAACACAGGAGAAATAACATTTTGTTGACACCAGGTCTGGGATGACACCTTGAGACTCCTGTTACAGAATGTACTTACACCCAGAAGATGGAAACACCCCCAGTTTTGACTGCAGGCAGCAAAAAGCAGCAGCACACTTTTCCAAAACCCAAAATCACCCCCTGGCTCAAACCCACCACTGAGCGAGCAGTACCTGAGATCATGACTCCACACACAGCTTCACCTGGAGCACGGCATAAAACACATTTCATGGTGTCCTACAGGACAAACAGCAAAACACTTGGAAGAGAGAAACCTGCCTTCTGCCCAACCCAGAACCGACCTTCCTACTCCTCAATTAACTTGCAAACAAGTGTAACATGGAGAGCCCAATTTCACTGTGATGCAGCAGAGCTGAGCAGGTCCCTGCACAGCTGCGTCGAGGTGAAGCTCAGGAGATGCCCAATCATACTCAAAACCTTTCTGTTCTCTTTGTACTGAATGACCTTCACCCTGTATCTCCCACCAGCCCCGTGTCCCATCCCCTCTCAGGCCATCTGACACGGTGAACACACCTGTGAGCTTCTGAAAAGCTGAGAATCCTGATGCCATCACAGAAAGGAATCAGCTGGACAGCCTGGGTACTTGAAAGGCTGTGGAGGACAACACTGGTGAGGCACAGTCTCAGTTCATTAGTACATAATTACAAAAGCAGATGTCCAGCTCTTCTATACTGCTTTTTACTTTTTTTTTCTCAAAAAAATTTGTACCTTAGTTAACTGCCTTTCTTCACTCGAACATTCAGGAAGCCAGTACTGATATAACTCTAGTCTAAAATTTACTTTTCCTCAGATGGTGTTGCACATCTCAACAGAATTTTTTGAAGATATTATATAATTTTTTAATAACCACCAAGATCAGTGTAGCTGTAATACTGGAAAAATATCCTAAAAATTGATATAGCACCGAGGGCTACAAAACACAAGAGTGACTGATGGGTAGTCCTGATAATTCTGTATATCAGGAAGTGGAATGAGAGATGGATAGATAACATAATGTTGTTATATAGCCACAAAAACAAGCCTATAAAGATATTCCCAGAAATTAAAGCCCAGGCTGTCTCACCATGATTCTTTGCTGTGAAATAAATGATACCTCTGGAAGAATGCAAACCCCAGGGACACACCGAAATACAAAAAGGAGAGAAAAATCCTTATTTTAAAGAACCAAAACTATTTTCCTCTTCTAAGTGTTAGAGACTAAAGGGCTTGACAGAGTGAAGATTGCCCTGTATCTGCTTTCTCTGCCTCTGGATGGATCCCAGGAGGAACAGCCAGCACTGAGTCCATCCCCTGCCAAAGTGGGCTCTGCTCTCACACCAATTTTACACCAGTTTAGCTCCTGTGCTCTGGGGCTGTTCATTCAACAGTCTAAGAGGAAAAAAACCCTTTGAGACAGTGCTGTCTGTGAGGCTGCTGCAGCTGACAGAAGCTACAGGCTGGGGAAAAGGTCTGTCTGCTCCCGCTCCTCTGATGGTCAAGGAAAGGGTATCTTGGAGAAGAAAGGGATAAGAAGCTCCAAGAACGAGAGAGTTTGGCTGAAAACCCCACCAGTAAAACATACTTTCTCCTGCTAGCCTCCTGCAGAATATGTCTTCAAGCTATTGGCAGATTTGGACGCACATAAAATGTCCTTTGCTAATACATTTTCACGTTAAGTTGATCCAGATAATTTCTGAAATTAAGTACCTTCTTCCAACTTAATGTGCATTAGCCCTGTACTTCTATTAACTCAGTCCAGTGTCAAAATACAGCAGTAGAGGTTAATATTTAGACGTAGCTGTTTTTCTAGCCATTCATATCACTTTTATTTCCTTTCCTTTTTTGTTCTTTCCTTAACCTCTTTTTTACTGCTGGTAAATTCCTTGCTTTCATTTTTGCAGGAGTTCAGCCTTCCAGCCCACTCTCCGATGCTGTTAGACATCAGCTCAGGCTCAGACTTATTACTTCTGATATGTCACTCCTCAGGCAGGGAGCCTAAAGCAACACTGCTCCCTCCAGCCCTCGCAGGCTTCAGCTGGATCCTCACAGACCCACAGAGCACAGCTATTTCTGCAGCAGGAGCACAGAGGGAATATGTGACCTGAAGAGTGAGCCCAGCACCTTAATGTACACTGAGCCTCTGAAACGGGAGACTAAGCAGGAGGTCAAGATGCACAGAAGTGATTTAGCCATGTTAGCTTGCTGAGATCACGTACAAATATATTTATTTACATTTTTACATAACTGGTATAGCACTGGGGAAGGAGAGGAAAGCAGGAGAACAGCATATTCGGGACCTGTTTAGTATATTAAAAGCACCAATCATCTCTTAAAACAGATGTGCTGAATTATTCCTGTGTAGAAAGGTGCCAGCAGAGCCTATTTGACTCTTTCTGCTCGGGGGTCTGACAGCAATCCATCAGACACGTCCCATCTCTCAGCCCTCTTCCCCTCACCATCCCTGCCTACTCTCTGGTCACTTCCACCTTACTTCCAGGGCTACCTTTGCTGCTGACAGTGAGAGACAGCTCTTCTTTCTAGGAAGGTTGGCAGGACGAGTTTGATGGTTACTGGCCGTAGTATGCACGAGGTGCATAAACAAAGTGGGTAAAAAGACACCAGATATTTTCTTATTCTCTCTGCTCTGTGGCACCAGGAAGTGCAACATATGAAAAGGAAATACAGTAATTGGAATTAATATTCCTTTTTTTTTCCACTAGTTTCTTCACCTTTTTTTCCTTTCCCATGGTGGTCTCTGCATTCCCTTGTCTCATTCAAGCTGCATAAATAGTACTGAACACTGATGAGGTCTAAATTCTTTGTAAAACCCCAGAAAGGGCTCTTAAGGTTATATCTGAGTCCTCAGACCAGTTAGAACTGGAAGAAGAAATGTCTGTGATTTAGTGTCTAATAAACAAATCTCCAAGGTCAAGACGGCATCTTCTCCCATATCCACAACCACTTCCTTCAACATTTTGAGCTGTTGCATGTATCAGCAGTACTCCCCTCAGTGCCCAGCCATGTTTAATTTCCCCTCTATAAATGACTTCCCAAGCAGAAGTGGGTGTGAATTATTACATTGTAAAATAGATTTTTAAAAGATGAGCCATGGCCAGTGTAAAATAGCTATTGTGTGAGGAGCCAACATAGTGGAGGTTTATCTTGTGAATTCCAGACCTAGGTTGCACAAAAGGCTGGGGGACAAGTGATTTTAGCAGCCTGGTTAAGGAAATGAGCCTGGAGACTGTGGTGATCACCTCACCTGTAAAAATCAGGGCTCTTAAATGTATTTCAAATTAGAAATGCTTCGCTCTCTAAAAATAAGTGTATGTTGCTCATCCCTGGACCTGGGTCAAACTATTCCTGTTTCTTTGCAGGATTATCCCTTCCAAGGGCTATCCAGCCATGCTGGGCTCAACCTTCAGCTTTCGACAGCAGAGCTGAGTGCTGTTGCCATGTCCTGCCCAGTGGTCTGATCCAAAAGTCAGTCCAGGTCTGACCCATTTTGGGAACCAGGAGTGTGTGGAACTGCTCCCCGTGGCAGATCCCAACACCGTAGGACCTTGGCTTCTAACCTCTCTCCCTATTTACAAAACACTGTATCTAAAACCTTTACACTGGTAACAAAATTGCAATCAGAAGCCTGGAAATTACTAAATAAAGCCCATTTTAGTGCTTAACTTCAAGGAAAACCGTAAAATTATCAGTCCTCTCTTTCCTGGATATATTTTCCTCGCAGTTTGCCGTGCTCCGTGGGGTATTTTGCTATGTGAACTCCGTGACGGTTTGGCTCCAAATTATCCGAACATAAAACTGCGCTCATGGAGCCTCACTCAGAGGTTGTGTGGACCCTTTTTATTGGCAGGGACTTAAAAAGAGCCTTAATAAACCTTATAGGCTTGAGGGACTTTTTGGTTGCTGGCTCTTGCCAGCCACACTGCTCAGGTCCCCCTCGCAGCGCCCGCGTGGAAAGCGGTCTGGAACCACAATCCAGGGGTTTTATAGGGCTGGATTACCCGCCGGTGTTGCCTTCTTCCTTCCCTGTGAATCTCAGAGCTGTTTTCTTTGAAAGCAAGCAGGTGATGCTGCAAGGATACTCACAGCTTAATGCAGTTTGATCACCCGAGATTACGGACATGGCCAAAACCAATGGGGTCAGCTAAAACAGAGCCAGGGGGGCCATTTGCTGGTAAGGGGAAAGGGCTGATGTGATTAAAGCTGAAGCACATCCACCCACGTGCAAGCCATAGAGTCCTGACTCCATGGATTTTCCTTAAAGCATCTATTTCTCCTCAGGATTTTATTACTGCCTCCAATGATGCTGTAATTGCGCGTGTAGGGCAGCAGGCCCCAAGTTTAATCTGCATTTCTCAGGGCCTGAGCTCTGTGCGGGCTGCCCGTGTCTGCACAGAGCTCAGCACAACAGGCATCCAGTCCTGGCTGCATTCTGTGGTTGCTGTTTTAATTCAAGTCATAATAAATAATAATGTCAGGTTGGAAATAAATCTTCTGTGTTTGGTCCATGACTGATCCTTCAGCTTGGTGCTTGGTAGAAGCCCCAGCTGGGAAGGTTTGCTGCATCCCATCCTGGTTCTGACTCTGTACCACCCCTTCTGGCTCAGTCTCAGCTCTGTTTTCACTCAGGGCATTGGTACAATACAGATAATTTCACCTTTTCTCTCATTCTGAGGCTGGTCACTGATATTAAAGACACTGCACAGGTTTATTCACTCAGATCTCTCTGATCTGCATCATGTGGAGTGACCTAGTGCATCATTTCTTCATTTCTCAGTTACCTTGGCTTTATTAGGAAGCACAAACTCCTGGACAGTAATTATTCAGGCAGACCACAGCTGCTTAATAGCATTTTCACAGGCAGCCAGTGGCTACTGAAATATTGCTTTCTATATGAACTGAAAGAATCAGGACAAATATCTCACGCTGTTTATATTTTACAATTAGGAAGTCTTCATTATTGCTGTAAATCATCATTATCATGGCACAGTAACAATGAAACAGCAAAAGCATAAAGCAGTGCAGTTAGCTCAGACACAGCTGATATCACTGTGCTTTTCAGCGTTGTATATTCTTAGACCAATGCTCCATGCCAGTCCCTGTAGCCAAAAATACATCAAGTCCCTAAAAAAAGTAAAATAGAAACATCACTTCAAAATTATTTCAAACAACATATTTCCTTTTTTTTCTTCCTTTATACAGAGCCACAAAGAGAATGGGAAAGATTAAAACTCACCAAAAGCATTGCTTAATTCCTCACCAAGGTGCAAGTAAATAAAACGTGCTGCGGTAAGTTCAAATCGCAAAGAGTTTTCAAGAGGGGAAGGTTAATCATTTCTGTCAAACGTTGGAAATGTTAAATGGTTTTTAAATCAAAAATATAGGCACCACCAGTGACTCAAGCTGTGCTTTAGACATGTTTGGGGTGATTTTTTTCCAGCAGTCAGTGCTTGTCTCTCACATACCTTCTGTTTGTCTGAGACAAAATCGGGAGGCAATAAATGGAGCACTTACTGGAGGCACCAGGTACTTTCAGCAGCAGAGCTATTTGTTCAGAAAGTACAAATTCAGACTATTTGGAGAATCACAGTCCTTGGAATGGAGAACCAGGGGTGCTGGACCCCTCCCACACCCCTCAAGCGCCCACCGCAGCCCTCAGAGGTCCTCAGCCCATGGGAGAGATGGGGCACAGTGGGAAATGAGGATTCAGAGTCACCACAGTCCCCCCCATCAGCAGCGTTCATATTTCATCCTAATGGCTAAAATGACTCTTAAATGAGGCCAGATTATAGGGCCAACCTAATTCACTTAGACTGATGTAAATCCAGGTATCTGTTACAGCATCACATGTTGGGGCTCACCACAGAGCAAAAGCTGCTGATAACCCCCCCCACCCCCAAGGATGAAGGGAAGCAGATTCCTCCCAGCCAGAGCCAGTCCAAGGCCCGCCAAAGTCGGTACAAGCTCCTTCAGCTCCAGTGGGTTTGGGATAAGGCCCGCAGTGAGCTCTGAGCCAGCTCTGCTGCCAAAACACAAAATCCTTTTCCATTGGCTTTGCCAGTTTGGTGTTAATACATGTGTGAAGGAGCTTGGGGCAGGGGGGAAAGTTTTTGAGGGTTTGTTTTTTTTTAAACTGAGGAATGATTTCACCCCCGCCAGCATGTGGACTTTGTGCAAAAGAATAGGAGAGAAGGCAGGAGATCTTTTTCCTGAAGCCATCAGCTCCCTGCTGCAGCATCCCAGCAGAGGGTGGATGTGTCCATCGCAGAAACCCCTGGGTTCCTAAGGCTGGGTTAATCCCCTCTCTCTGCTGAGGAAGGGCAAATCTGGACTCCTGGGTGGGCATCAGTACAGAGCCCTGCTCACCACACCCAGCTGAAACACAAGGAGGCCCGATAAAACATGGGATGTGGGAGAAAAGTATCCCTCGGACACAGGTGAGCCTCCCATCCCAGTATAACAGGACCTGCTGCAGGCTGGTATCATTTCTATCCCATTTTCCCTAATAAACAACACTGCCCTGAGCCATCTCCCAGCTTCCTCTGCCACTCAGCTCTTTCCTCACTGCCTAGTTTTATGTTGCACATGTCCCACACAAGATGCTGTTGCCCCTTTGGCTTTCCAGGGGAAGGGCTCTGCCTTCCTGTGGCTTTCACAGCGTGTAGCCCGGCCGGTCTCGGAATCAGACTGGGGCTTTTCCAGGCTGCCTCACTATAAACAGTTTCAGTAGGGCACATGTTATACGGTAAGATCATCCGAAACCAAACATTTTCCCACTGCACACAATAAACATCCATAATAAATTACATTATACAAAATATATTTATGGCTAATTTTTTAATTTAAACCACCTGGGAAATTTTTGTTCGGCTGGTTGATATGAAGGTCTCAGTATTCTGGTAATCTAATGATATCTAATAGACAAAATAGTATGATGTTACAGCAGTCTCAAAGCTTTCATTTTCTGTATCCCTCTCAGAGATCAAACTGGCAGAACTCATATTTTTTGAAATTTTATACATAATTGGTGATGCAATTGCCAAAAATAACCTATTCATAGAAGTCTTGCTTTTCTGGTTTCTAACTTACTGTAATCACGGAACAGAGCAGCGCACTGCTTTGCAATGGAATATGGGTTTGGGTCAGGGAGCAAGGGCCACAATTGTGTGGCAGTTTCCATTCTGCAGATTATTTTACAGGCAATTTAAATTTAGTTTGGAGTTTAAACAGGGCTAAAATGTAGTGCACCCATTCAGACATATAAGAAATTCTTCAGAAAAGAAATAAAGATGTAACGTGGATATATTTCTTTTCTGAACCAAAATTTTGCTCCAATATAAGGTTTTCTAAACAGAAGTTATCGGTGTCAAAGGAGACAAGAGTGCTTCTGTTGCATAAATTAAGCCCAGAACTGTAATACTTCCACCATAAAACTCTCATGCTCATCACAGATCAGCCAAGATTTCCAAAAAGACTCAAGGTCATCACAGATCTCTCTCTAGTCAATACAAATCCCAGCTCAATCCGTGCTGGGGATCTGCAACGAGTGCTGGCGGCTTGGTAGTTGCTGGACTCATTTTAAAGTGCAGCCCATAGCTTTAGCTACTTCCTTGCCTCCTGTTGTTCCTGGGACTTGGAGGCCATGTGGTACATTTCAGCCTTAACTCCAAATTTCCTTTATTCGGAGATCAAACTCTGACATTCCCTCAAGGTAGTGGGGGTTATGTCGTTGCGTATATCCCAGTTTGAAAGATAATGCTTCACTGAAACAGACCGCAGCCTTAAACCCTGAAATAAAACAAATTGTATTTCACTTCCCAACTCTTATTGCTGGATTAACTCACATTTCTTTCTCTTTGTTACATATTTAGCACCAAATACAATATTCATTGCAGGCTAGCTTCCCTCCTCCCACACGTATCCGTGGCTGCCCTTTCTTCCAGCAGCACTGGAGAAGGCAATGCCTCGGCATAGCCTGGAAATGCAAACAAAAGGGAGGGAACATAAAGTCAGTGAGTGATCAGGCAGGGTTGCTTTATACCCTGAGAATTTTGATTTTTTTATTTAAAATGGCAGTGCAAAGAGACAGAGTCCTGGGGACAACAACATCCACTTCTCCTTAGCTTCTCCATCCCCTTCCCTACCTGGCTGTTTCTCTGCCAGCAAACACCCCCCTCCAGCAGCTCCTGCAGCAAAGGGGTCCTGGAGGTGCTTGCTGATGCTTACTGGTCTGTATCATGATCTGCACTGGTCTTGTCTGGGAGTTAAGAACGGCAGCAGTAACCTGTTGCACAGGAACATGGCAGGAACCCACTGGAAATCCATCACAGAGCAGTGATCAAACCACTGACCCCAGACCCCGTTCTCTGTATCCAAACCTCGGCTCCCACACCCTATTCCTCCTTCCCACCTTTGAAAAACCCATCACTGCCTTTGTGCTGAGACCCAGGGACAGGGCACTCCTGAGGGCGCCTGTGATCCAGGGAAGCAGTGCTAAGGATGGAAAACCCTTCCAGCCTGGTTCTGCGTGGTCGGAGCTGAACCTGGGTTTTTTAATGACCATTTCATTTTTAAGTGCATTCCTGTGATCCCAGCCTTGAGCTTATGCCTCCACATGAAACTGCACTGCTTTAACTGGGTGCATAGATTATAAAACCAGGAAGAGTGGTCTGGTCTGCTCCCCCTGTAGAACACAGGCTACAGGAATTCCCTAAATTAATTCCTGTTTGGATTAGCTCATATCTTTTTAGAAAAACAGCCAACCTTAATTAAGACAAAGGAATTCCACTGAAGTTGAAACCCACCCAGCTCTCAGTAAATAGTTTTACTGGTTAAATACCTTCACTACTTAAAATATAAACTCCATTTCTAATCTGCATTTGTCCTGTTCTACCTCTGTCTACTGAATAACATGACACTTGCATCTGCTAGTTTGAAAACCATGTGAGATTAAACCTCTTTCTGCTCTTCATAAGCCGCTTCTTGCCTAACTAAACTGAAATGATGTAAAACTGATTGTATTAAATTACAGCAAAAGAACACCAACTTGCTCCAAAAATGACAGCAAACCTAGTTAAATTTTAAATAAACAAATATTATGAATTCTTGGTTGGAAACCTAAGTGTCTGAACAAGCCCTTCCAAAGCTAAAGCACATTTGTTTAAAAAGTGGTTTACTGCAAAGCAAGGCAGTTCTGTGGACAAGGTTTCATTAGCTGAGATTTATAAAATTCCATCTGCTTCCCCACTGCCCTTTCCTCATCCACCCTGCGCCAGAGCAACCACCAACACTTTCTTTCCTCCACGACATACCTGTCCTGGCAGAAAATTCATCCCACTTTCTTCTTCAGCAACTCAGACAGCTTTATCAGGAAGCTGTGCTTCCCAGGACAGGCAGAAATACTTTCTCTGTCCAGCCACCTTTACTTCCATGGGAAGGCAATAAAGATTTTACAATGGATACTCCCGCCACGGAAGCACACAATTAATGCACTTGGGAAGCATCCCGGGGAACGACACCCAGGCTGCTGCACATCAACACTGTGTCCCCTACATGCATCCAGAATGTTTCAGAGCCTTTGTGGAGGTACAGATCCTGGTGTCAGGACTACAAGCACCCCAGGAGCCTCTGCACACCACAATTCTCTCTAAACTATACACTGTATTTATATATTAATCACAATTAAAAGTATCAAATGGATTTACCTGCTTTTCCCTCTGTATCTGCACACACAGACACAGGTATTATACACACAGATAAATATATCTCCATGGCATAAGCAGAAAAGTATGTTCTGAACACACTCGTACGCACACATGCATCTCCACAAGCACAGCCACATCCACACTTACGTGCACTTAAATAAGTAGGTGAATAGGTGAATATGAACACTAATAGCCATTTATGGCAAACAACAATGAAAGCTGTCCCTGGAGCCCGCCTAGGGTACGGCAGCCAAAATGATTGAGTATGTACAGGGCACTGCTGCAGCAATGGCACTCACTTGGGCCTCCTTTTAGAAATGATTAATATTTAACCGACTTGGTGAACCTGGCTTTGGTTTTAGTTATGATTAGATAACAGGGTGCCCAGAGCTGTCCCACTACGGACGCGGTGGGATGTCCGAGCAGCTGCCACTCGTGCTTTGCGAGAAGACAGACAGAAAGTGAGAAGGGGAGAGAGGGAGAGATAGGAGACAGTGAAAAACCAAAAAAAAAACCCCAAAAGTGCTCAGCTCCGTTTGTGTTTGTTTGGAAAGAAAAGGGGGAAAAGCAGCCCAAGAGGCCGGTGTAATAAGATGCTGTAGCTTTCATGAAAGAGGTGAAATAATTTTAAACACAGACACACAATGAGTTTATTTATTTAGAAAGTTGTTAAATAGAGTCTGGGAATTCAAATATTCAATGTTGACATTGTACAGAGCTGGCGGGGAGCCAGCCCCAGCTCTCCAGAGGGACCCAATGGCCACGGCGCCCAGGCCCTCGCCCCTCCCAGCCCACTAACTAGGTAAAAGCCATTAGTTATACCCACAAGCAATATCTGAATCCGAGTCAAATAATGTTGCCTCAGCCAGCCAACTTCAAAGGCGTGTAAGTGTGTTTGGCTTTTTAGCGCTGGAACTGCAGCAATATGTCACACTTTTGAAAGAGTTTTGTAAACAGTTCCTTCCCCTTTGTAGAAACATTTCTTAAGTTTCTTGTACCCCATGTAAACAGCGTTAATTAACAAGGGTTACATTTTTCATTTACAAGCAGGGCTGTATTAATAACGAGCTCGCCTTTCGGACCGTCCTTTTCCTTTGTGTCCTTTCTCTGCCCGGCACCGCGGCCGGCCCGGTGTGGCCGGGGAGCAGCCAGGAGGCACCGCAGAGCTCAGCCCTGGGCTCAGCCCCGGGCGGCATCGCCTACCACGGCACCACAAAGTTGGTCCCAAACTCAGGGGTGGCTGTTGGCCCTGAGTAAGAGAGAAAGATAGAAAGTGGGGCGAGGGAAGAAAGGGAAAGGGGAAGAAAAGAGAAAAGAAAAGAAAAGAAAAGAAAAGAAAAGAAAAGAAAAGAAAAGAAAAGAAAAGAAAAGAAAAGAAAAGAAAAGAAAAGAAAAGA
>WEIT01015113.1:884260-901756 GCA_013389985.1 Dryoscopus gambensis | reverse complement strand
CGGCGCCGCACTGCAGGGCGCGGGCAGGCGGGTGCGCACCCCGCGCTGGAGGGAGGGGAGAAAACCCTCCCAAAAAGCGGGTTTGGATGGGACGCGGGTTTAGGGGCCGGTACCGGCGCCCGCCGGGAAGCGGGGCTGGCTCGGGGTTGGCAGCAGGCGTGGAACGAGGCTGCCCCCGGTGAGAGAGCCGCTGAAAACGCGCGGCCGCGGAGAGTGAGATGCATTTATAGGTGGGGACATGCGCACGGCGAGCCCTGCACAACACTCCCCCAGAAATGTTTCCCTATGAAAATGGTGCAGGGTGCCAACTATGAAGTAGATCTGGTTTCTACCTGTAGGAAGGACGTGGATTTCCACAACATTGAGACTGAAAGAAAAACAGAGGAAAATGAACAGGCCAGAGGCAAGATTCAAAGACTGGTATGGAGGCCGCTGTGGTAAATGGGGACACCGGAGAACTGAACCTGATTTTCTGCTTCCTGGCAGATTTCCTGTGTTACTTTGGTATTTGGCTGCATTCCCCCACCCCTCACCTGAAATGGACAGAAGCTTCCAGAAACCCAGGAGCTGGAGGTCTCTGTTTTAAGGTGCACAGCAGGGTCATTTGCCTCTGTCCCCAGTCCCACTAGAAGGTGGCGATGCAGGACCATCCCTGAGCATGAAACAGGACTCACATATCATCTAACTTCATCCAAAAGAGTAATTTATCCCAATACCAAAGAGAGGTGCAATCAATATCCTCAACTCAAGCTATTTTCCAAGACTAAAAGCACTTTCTAGCCAAAAGTGTCATATCCTCATATCCTCGAGAGGTTACCCCCAGCATGTCCTGCTCTCAAAGGAGCATCAGTGGAGAACGTAATTGGAAAAATTAAAGAGTAGGAGAGGGAAAGTAATTACAGGCCACTAGAGAAAAACAAACATGTTCTGAATGTAGACAAAACATTGAACAGAGGGGAATTAATAGTACTACAAATCAAAAGGGAAAAATGTCAGCAAAGATCAGCAGAAAGTGAACATCCTATTTAAAGCGAAAATAGAAACAATCGACATCACAGAGAAACACAGAAGGGGGAAGGAATTTGAAAAGCAACCTAAAATCAAAATAAAAGAATGGAACAAATTTTACTCAGTACACAGGGATAGCTAAAGCGGATGCATGAATGTTTAAAGAAACTGAAGTCCCACCATGAAGCTGGGTCAGCCGGTGAGAGAAAACCTCAGCTGATCAGACACAGGAGTTTTGTGATTTATACCCAATGGGCCAGGCTGGCTCCCATTCTGCAAAGGGAACTGGGCAAGGCTGGAAAATCCCCGCAGAGGAAGAAAGGGGATTTTCCAATATGTCCCTTCACCTTCCCCTTCCTCCCTCGCCTCCTCAGTGGCTTCCCAGAAGGAAGGAGCAGGGGACTGGTGAGATCTGGGCTTTGAGGAGCTGTTGTCCCCTTTGGCCAAAGGAAAGAAGATGAACAAGAGGGGCTGCTCAGCTCTAGCGAGTCAGTAAAACACTCTGGTGAAGCACATTTCCTTTGGCTGAAGCCATGTTCTGAAACAGGCCATGAAGTCTGGGGAAGATTTGGACATTAAGCTGTTTAAAGATAATACTACAAAATGTAAGGAGTAAAATTGTGATGGGGTGATGGCAGACAGGCTTCCAGAGGTGGTAGTGTTGAAATAAATGGAATGTTGAAATGAAAAAATGAAATCATCTCTTTGTGTGATGAAAGCTGTGTCATGACCAAGGACTGTCATCAAAAACGTGGGGCTCCCCTTTGTCAGGGCTTTATCTCCTTTCACTCACGGTGTAACTCCCAGGCAAGCGTGGGCTTCTTGCTGCTTGTCTTTAAAGGAACCACAAAGGCAGGTTAACACATCAGCCTTTATAAAATCCACAACCCCTTTTTTCCCTTTAAAGCATAAGGAACACATTCATATTTCACTCTCATTTCTCTCCAGCACAAAAGCACGGGGTCGGAATTAATGAGCAAAGTATTTGTGTGACGTTTTATATTGTATTGGCATTTATATAGTGCTTTTCACAGGCTTCATGTCAAAACCCTTTACAGGGCAATAAATCATATACCTTTCCTGATGAAATTGTATGTAGGCAATTGGGCACCTATCCTGCCCTCAGCCATGTCCCACGTGCGAGACACGGGGAGTGTGATGAAACCTGCAGAAGTGGGTCTGAGGAAAATGGATGTAGGTCAAACCTTCCCCCCTTAATATCCTGCAACACGTTAAAAAGTCTTTAGAGCCCACTTGAACAGCCACAGGAAAGACCTAACCTTAACATGACAAAGCTTCTATTACAGTCTGAATTACTCAACATGCAAATCGAATTGTGGGTCTTACACTTAACCCCAGGTTTTTTTGCCTCTGAATTGAAACAAGTTGTCCATTTACATGGAAAATAAGGATTTTTCAATTGAATTCATTTCTAAAAATAGTGTCCATTCACAAGGCTGAACCCAAGTACAGAATTTTGGATGTTAGGCTTTCTGTTAGCATTCACAACTATCCCTCCTAACACGAAGTCTGCAATGTGACAATGCATCTCTGCCCTGCTGGCATTTCCCTTCTTATTTGCAGTTTTTCAGATAACGAAGAGTAATGAAGTTCTGAGAACTGTATGCCCGATTAGACTGGCTCTTTTACACGTTTATTTGCATTCCTGCCGTGTTTCCAAAGCCACTTCGGGGTAAGAAAAAAAAATGGAAAGTCATTTAAAGTCTTTTGGGGGTTGGGAAGCAGGAGCCGGAGTTCTGTTCCGCTGTCTGTCTGGGGGAATGGCAGCACTTTGCCCAGTTAAGGGATTTTTGGATTCCACTGGTGCCAAAGGAAGCTTTGTGGAGAGTCCCTCCTGGCAGATCGTAGCCCCTCCCTTTCCATCCAATCGCCCTGAGACGGCACAAAGGCAATGGCTCAGAAGCAAATGGAAAATCTTTGCAGTAGCTAACACCGTTTGAAAACCACTTTTCCACCTCCCCTATCTGTAGCACATGAAAACTGATAACATTCTGCACATACTGGCTGATAGTTCAAATGCATTAGAACCAACCTAGTCATGATTTATTAGCCGGAAGAGCTGTTAGAATAATTTATAAATGTGAAAGAATACCAAAAAAAGGTGCTGTTCTCCACCAAGCAGACATTTAGATTACTTAATCTAAAATCAAAGTAATGCAGGACTAGAACAAAAGGTAAAGGCACATTGCCCGGCTCCATTAACTGCCGTGGGCTGTGTCAGAAGTGGAGGGTTCTTGCATCTTTGCAGAGGTGATTAATGCCCTATGAGACCTGAGCACTCACTGTGCAGATGCACAGCCAAGGAACAAACTAACCTGGCCTCTGCTTTCTTTTGAGTTTTGTGTCGGGAGCTCTGCACCCACAGGAGCTCAAATTCAGACACTGTTGTAGTGCTCTGATGGCAACAGAGCCCAATTTTATCTCTTGTTCCCATCTGGGTATACACCTTATTTAGCAGTTTAAAGAATGATCTGTAAATAAGACACATGCACGGACTTCACTGAGATGGATGACAACAATAATTAAAATGGTCTTTTCAGTGGGAGACACTACCAGCACCAGCAGTTAAAGCTGAAGTTCAAGAGTAACCAACACCCTAAAGCCTCAAAGTTCTATTCTTTCTGGCAGTAATACATTTGAAGATTAAATTAGACAAAATGTTTGTTACAACAAACGGACTTCTGTTAGCATTCAGGATTATGCTCCCAGTCAATGTTTATTATGTTTTTGGTCCTATATATTCTAAAGGTCTCAATTTCCTACTTCCATAATTTTTTGATCAGTTTTGTTTAAACTGGGAGCCTTTTACTTTTCACTTTAAAAATTACTGCTTCTTCTTAAAACTCCTAGCAGGTTATGGTATCTGGAATGAGTACTAAGGAAAAGGAAACAAGCTAAAATAAATTACTATCTAATCTAACCCATCTGACGACTTCTAAGGTACTTATTATTGTGGTATCAAAGTAGTGGATCTCTGATAGCATGTGATCTTTGATCTTAAATTGGACGTCCAATAACATTTTTAATTAAACATCTTATTTGATGCCTGCTGGAGCTAAAATGCAAAGAGTGTCGCATAAAGAACAAAAGTTAAGAGAGCAGGGAACAGAAAACCATGGCTGGTTATAGTGTGGTTATTGTACCAAAACAAAGAACCCCATCCTCCAGACCCTGTGGACTTAAAACAATCAGCCTCAACGTTCAAAGACTGAGTAGAAACTACCTAGAAATGAAAAATGCTTTCAATTTATTAAAATTAATAGTGAATAAAACAGTTTGTCAGAAGCCAATTTGAGGTACTCACAAGAATAACTTAGAAAAAATGTAAAATTTTTTGGCTTCCTTTGCCCTCCAGCACCCAGCACATATTCCATTCTGTTGCAATCCTTCACTAGGAATTTTGTAGGACTTCCACACTGGCTGAGACAAACCACGTTCGTCCTCTTTGAAAGGTGTTTCCAAATCACTTTGTGCATAGAAATCATTGGTACTAAAGCACGAATTCACTGGCAGACTATATTCAACTACACTCAGAGAAGATTTGGAAGCGATTTCTAAGAGACATGAAGAAGGAAAACTTCCTCAGAGAACCTTCAGTCTGTGGAGGCTTTTGTGAAAGCACAGATGGACCCACACCTTCTGTCACTGCAGGGCACACACGGACAGGCCTGCAGCTCACAGCAGCCCGGGGCGTTCAATTCCTCCCACAGCAGATCAGAATTACTCCCTTGTATGTTTTGTGCTGCTACTTCTGCTTAGGACGTAAGTGCAGATAGCACTGCTCAGAACTTTCTGCTAGGTATGGAATCCCCAAAGAATTCCACGGCACTTAAACCCAATACATATTAAAAACCCATCAAGGGCAGTGTCACGATACTTTGACTACAGAGTAATTCTTTTTTTAAATGTCTTTTTAAGTTTTTCTAAAATATTCCCATTTTTTCTTTCATTCTGCACTCATCACCATAATAAGAGCACACTAAACAGCTCTTAGACCATTTTTTTCCCCAGAGGAAGATGAGTATATGTAAAGTGATTTATCGGATTTAAACTTTTCACTTTGATACGACTCCGTGTAAGGATATGACCACTCTGACAGCTCTGAAGCCTGGAGGAGCAGCCTCTTGGCATCTGCTGCCTGGAAGAGGGCAGAGTATAAGCACTGGTAATCCACACTTATCTGAGGTCAAAATTCAGCTTTTTTCTTTCAACTGTCACACAGATAATGACCAAAAAAAATCATAGCCACAACCACAGCAAGCAGTAAAAAACAATAGATATCAGATTCCAGAAAGAACAACGAAGGAATTTACATTTATTTTACAATGCAGGTAGCATTCCTAACTGCAGGAATCGAAAAAGCCCATGAAGGTGAAGAGCCAATTTGTGATTTCCATCAGATGGAGCATCAGGGCTGGTGTTGATGGGGGGATCAGTTCCAGCAGAGCCATCCCCCCGAGATCCCAGCAGACCCCCTCTGATCACACAGCAATGCCCCATCCATGTCTCATGTTTGAGCAGGAGCAGCCAGTTCTGCACAGGAGAATCTGCCTGAAACCAAACAAAACCCTACAGAAGAGGCAGGAGAGCGAAGATTTCATTTTTCTCCTTCTTCACACTTCCTACGGTAACTGTGGTTTAGCCTTTTGGTTTTCATTTTTCAGGGAAGTCCTTAAGCCTAGTTCACAGCAGTCTTTATGGCTGAGAGCTCATTCATCAAGAGCAAAATCTCAGATGCAAAGTTCATGACAGAGTGGTGAGGTGCAAAGTTGAAAGAGAAGGAAAATAATTTTTCCCATCCCAGAAATCCTTTCAGAATTTCAGAAGCACTCTCAATCACAACAAGATGACCTTAGAAGTGGGATTTGCTTGTTGTTTGGGGGTTTTGTTTGTTTTTACAGCAGCTTAGAGAAAAAAAGCACACTAACATCATCATAACCGAGAATTAGGACGCTCTTGGAATGTGAAGACTTTGGGGGTTAAATCCTTCTTCTCAGAGAGTCAGATCAGGGTTAGAGCACACGCCCCTCTAGATCCTAGCCTGAAAACAAACTTTTTATTGCAGAACTTTCACTGAAACTGGCGTGTTCCCACAAAATGTTTCAGCGGTGAGAAATAAAGAGTTCCCAAGTGCAAAGCACTGCCAAAAAATTCCCAATCATTTCTAGCCAGTGAGCAAGGAAATGTGTTGTTTTGCCATCAGTGGCGAAGGAAGCCCCTGTCCCAGTGGTGCTGTAAGGTCACGCTTCATCTTGTCCCCAGCAATTTGTGTGGGCATCCACAATTCCAGGTACCTGGAATAATGCAGGGCCATTTTCTAATGCATTTCAGCAGTTTGTAGTGCAAATGCCTGTATGAAAACAACACACATGGCTAAAGAAGACAGGCAGAAAGCCACAGTGACCTCTTTTCTATCCTTTTACAGCCATCTCTCTTCCCTGCATATACACGTACACACCCCTTCATGATGTATGAAGATACTTTGGAAATAAATCTTTCAAAAATATTTACTCTTCAAACCTATATGCTTTTAGAAGAGAGGTGGCATCCAGGTTCCACCTCTGGCACTCAGCACTTGCCTCTTGCTCCCATATTGGGAAAGGCTGGGAGAGAGAAGGAAGCTCTTACATTTCCTGAAACTGAGTGCAAGGTGATACCTCCCTGATTTGTCAGAACTCAAACTCTTTCTGGAGAACAAACTAATCAACCCATGCTAACTCCATCTTTTTCCCAAATTTCCTTTGCTATCCCCGAACAGGCAACAGAACGCCTGCTGTTATCCCAACAAAGCAAGTGCAACCAGAGAGGTAAAGCACTTTATGTCACAGAGCAAAGAGCTCCTCCACTGGCTGCTCTCAAACACAGTCCAGCTGAGAAAAAGAAATCCTGCTTTCTCACTGAAGAAGTCCTCACGTGCTCAAAACAACCCTGAAAGAACTCAAATGCTTCATACAATTTTTAATTAATTCTATCTAGACACACAGCAGTCTGACGAGCTGTAGTGTTATAAATAACCTCCTTACGTTTCGCTATTTACATTGTGTTATTCTCTGGCTATTTCCCAACTTTATTCACTCACCCTAGAGATCAATTTAGGCACCAAAATAAAATATGATCTTATCTTTGCACTGCACAGAAAAGCGAAACAAAATTTCTCACGGGAGACAGGGGTTAAGGCACAGGACTGGGTGTCAGAGAAGTGGTGTTCTATTCTTGGCTCTACCACTCACTTGCTGTGGGAGCTTGTAGAGCAAGATACAGAGCAGGAATGGAGACTCCAGCCAAGAAATTTCTCCTCTGTAACTTTTCCTTTCTCATTATGCATGAGAGTGAGTTTTTCCAGCGTCCAAGCATACATCTGAAAGCTGGGGAAACATGATTCTACCAAAATACAGAACCAGCAGAGAAAGAAAATGAGTGGAAAACATCAATTATAAATTTTTCTTGGGCACCTCTGAAGAACTGAAACAGAATCTCTACTCACACAAAACAGAATCACTACTCACTCTTCTATCTCAGAAGATAGAGAGGAAACTCAGCCCCAATTTCGGCAGGCAGTGCTCCAAGGACTGCACTGCACTTGCACGTGGGCTGACTTTGGTCTGTTGTGCTGCTACTCCTTGATCTATTTACTGCTTCAGACAAGTTTTCTGAGACAGTGAACAACAAAGAATCAGGCCAGGGGGGAGAGGGTTTGCTTTGGTTTTGTTTTTTTTTTACAAAAATAGGAACCTACACTTTGGTTTTGAAACAAGCAATCTGACTTTTAAAAAGTAGAAATAGACTTAATTGAGGCAATTGTTCAAAAGCCATAGCTAGGACTATCTCCAGACCTAGAGTAGCTAACAAAGTGCCTAAATTAAGAATGACAAACTCACAGTTAAATCCTGCTGGAAGCAGTATTTCCCTCCATAGGAACAGAGCGGGCAGTACTTCTTGCTTTAGGGAATAGCTGCGGTCTAATGCACAAAACTGAAACATTTCAAATCATTTTGGGGGAACTGAAGAAACAGTAAACATGTAGGTCCTCACTCGGCACGGCTGGGTCTTGTACTACCATGCCAGCTAATGACTGGAGGGAGAGATTTTTGCAGCTAGGGTGTTCTTTGTGTAAAATACATCATAATGTAACTGATTTATCCTGGCCATATTTATGTTTAATCATCCTACCACCTACTCAGAGAATCTGCACCACATTCTGCTTTGAGCCATGTTCAAGATGTTCAGTGCACACTCAATTCATTTGCTGACAGTTTTACAGCTGGGTCTCAGACCCTTTAGGCTCACAGGAACAGAAAGCTAATCCAGCCATAGACTATTCTTAAATATTAACCTTTGTCTTAAACTTTGTGTAAGATGTATGGTAATAGTATACACCTTGTTTTAGCATTTTAAGAGTCATATGAAATCAAAGACTGACCAATAACCTCACAAAAGCAGCTGCTGTGTAGTGTCAGTTCTCAAACACAGGTGACCCTGGTTCTACTATATAATAAAATATAATGTCTTGGCCAACAAGAAGAAAAATTCTTATTCAGTCAATCCTTCAAAATGCCAGGTTTTCAGAAACTTTTGGTCTGAGAGTCAGGCACACCTGGACTCCTTTAAGGAGTCCAAACATAGAATATATCCACTCATAAGTGATTTATTAAAAATGTTGGCAGGGAATAGTGGTCTCTTTACATACAAAGTGTTTCTTCCCTCTTCCTTTTTTGATGTCAAACCTCTAATATTTCTGATTTTTCAGGGCCTGTAACAAACTGTCTCAGGCAGTTGCTCGGGAAGGCAAACTAGCTTCTTGATACATGAGAAAAATCCTTCCAATTTCACACTTTTTAAAATTTTCTAGATTTTAATTGCTGAAATACTAGGTAACCACAGCCTTTAATCTTTAATCTAAGTGCAAGCTACACTTGATATATAACAATTATTTCTTAATAAAATGTAATTATAAAAAATTCAAGGCAGTCTCAGGGACTGTGCAACTTAAACTGTTAATATACCTGGGGGATTATTTCCACACTTATGTATATTAGGCACTATATAAAACATGGGATTTCTTGGGACATTATCAACAGAAGGAGAATTTTTTTTTTTAACCTGCTTTTTACTGATTGCATTATCGAGTTCAATTTTATTAGCTGGAATCTTCTGGGAAGGATATGATTTTAATAATGTATAAAAGGTTTGCCCGGTAGTTGGCTGTTGGCTTTTACTGGGTACTTAATGTAATCTGTAATTACTGTAGCAGCTCCCGTGTTGGCCACTGCATTAAGGTCACTGGAAAGCTCTGCTGGGTTGTACTTGGTGTACAAGAACACCCCTCTGCAGATTGATGGCTGCACCCTATGGAAATGTTTTCATTTCGTCCTTGAGGCACTCCTTTGAGGAATGCTGTCAGTATTTATATTCCTCCTTGTCAAGCAGAGAGCTGGGGACAGCCCAAGATCTGCCTTTATACCGATGAGCACTCAATAACACCTCCTTTGGCTTTCACTTTGGTTCCCAAAGCTTCAACCAGTGATGTACGTATCTCTTAATTCCTAGAACGGGCTCATTTAGAAAGCAGAATTTATCTTGCACAAACATTAAGATGGAAAATACTCAAAGCCCTTACTGCACTTTTTTTTAAAAAAAAAGGAAATAAAGTGTTGCAGGACTTGTCTTAGAGAAAGTAGATTTTCACCTTTTTAAATATTGTTCCTACTTGCATATTTTTCCTTTAAGCTGAAAAATCCTGAACTATCTGAAACAGTTGGCCAGAACTTTAGTTGAACACACTTAAAACATGATGTGAACGTTTTATTACAACACTAAACCGAATTTTGAAGTGTAACATTGCCAAGCCAGCGAGTCACCTGTGGCTTTATATGTCACCTGCTTTGGTGGTACTACCAAAATAAACCTGGAAATAGAAGAAAAATGCTGGAATTACTCCAGAACTGATGTATCCCTGAGCTTATTAAGCTTGAACTTTCTACTCACAAGATTTCCATGAAATAGATTGACAACTGAACCACTGTATTAATCACAGAATCAGTGATTTAATTATTAGTCCACATGTGTTTGTGATTATCACTGGATGTAAACCAACTTTTTGTCCTGGTGGTATAAGTCTGCTACATTAAAAATGGCATTTCTGAGAAAAAATCCTTATGGGAAGTCCCTGGGATTGGAGAACGAAAAATCAGCTTGGTAGAAAAATGGATGATACCAGAAGCTTATTAATGGGTAATTTTTTTTTCTGTATTGCGTAACAATTTTTCTACTGGCTAAGACTACCTATAGATTCTATACATTTATTTCTGGGAAATTGTTCACATAAAGGTTCTTGTGCTTTCATAAGGAAAATCAGGAGAAAGAGTCTCCTGTCATTTTTCAGAATTTGCCACCTATTTAGTTTCAAATTCACGGTGGCTGCTTTCTCTGAAAGCAATTAGAACATCAACTCAGAAGTCATAGGAATAGAAAGCTGTAAAATACTTTACAAATAATATTTTGGTATTAAAACCACCAATAAACAGTCCTTATCTCCATTTCCAATAAAACAAAACAAGAAAAGGCTCCCTGAGATGGGTTTTAAAGAATTTTTTCAGTATAGAACGTCATGTTTTAATGAGTTGGTTACCTGTTTTCTCAGATAAATTCATTCATTTCATGTTCACTAAACAACCTGCTGCTCTGTGGAGTTGGGCATCCTCATCTCTAGTTCTAGCCAAGAGGGACTGTGGTTTTTGTGCATCTCACAACTCACAGGACAAGGGTTTCCTCTCAGGACAAGATGAATTTAAATTGTAGATTAGAGCCAAACGGGGTTTTTTTTCCTTATCTCAAATCAATTTAGCTCTTATTGCAAATTTAAACCTGCTGAAAGACCAACACAGGTGGAAACCAAACATATTGTCCTTCATGTCTAATGAAAGAACAGGGAGCTTTTAAACATTATTCTCTGTAACTGCTAAATCGTTCACATATACACACCAATAGCCTTCTGCCTTTGGACAAGTCTTGTGATTGTTCACTGAAAATTAATTTTGTTTTACTTATCCGCTGAGTTGCATCATTCTTATTATCAGAAAAAAACCCCAACCAACAAACAAACACAACCAAGTGAGTGGCGAACCAGCTAATATTTCTGTATCCTGCCTGGCTAAGTCTGTGGGTTTATCTTTTTGCTATAAACAAAAACAATTTAAAATCAACATTAATAGAGAAGAAAGCCACTATTCAAGACATCAGTGAGAACCCCCGTTACCTGTAAGGCCACTACTGTAATCCCTGATAATTTCTTGGGACCAGAATCAAAGGACTACAGCACGCAACTTCAATTAAAAAATCCAGCCAGAAAAAATAGAGAAAACATGAAAACAGTGATTTTTCTGGCACTCTGTTTGAAAGGAAGAGTTAAATTAATACATTTTTAAATCCTATCAGCTCTGACTTGTCTGAGTTCTTAATTGAACACCTTCTTGGAAACACGCAGATAAAGACGTGTACCTTAGAGAATACGAGATAAGAGCGAGAGGAAAGGGAGAGAAATTAGCAGTTTTGCCAGTTCACTCCCTTAATTGTCAAGCTACGGCTGTTCAAAGCTGCCTGGAGCAGCACAATATGAAATGGTAACGAAAGCGCGGGCTGGTGATGCAGAAGATAAAAACTTCAGGATTATCCTTAAACGTACTTATCTTTAGACACAGAAGAGGCTGTAAAGCCAGCTGAACGATATAAAGCTGTTCTAAAACAAGACAAATATCTACTCCATGTGTTATAAGCAGTTCAAGCTGCTTCCTGTGATGAAAAACATGGGCTGTACGGTAGACATACTACAGCTAAGTACAATAGATCCCACGATACAGTTGTTTAAAGGAATATTAGAGTGATGAAAGAAGTGATGGAATTCTGCTCTTTAGGAGGCTCAGAGGCTGAACCGGAGAGAAAAAAAAAAAAAGTTTAAGCATGCTGATTTGGTAAATGTTGCTGATGCTGGAAGTTTGCGAGCTAGAGGACAGTTTTATGCCCGGGTTCTCCGGAAGCAATAGAGCTCGATGGGTCTCTTGCCCCGGGCAGGGGGAGAGCAGGAGAGCGCGGCTCAGCGCTTCCATCATCAGGCTCCAAAGGGCGGCGGGGTCCTCCCCACCGTGCTGCACAGGACCAGTCCAAGCTGCTCGGAAGGGCACATCTGGAGTCAGTAGCAGTCCTGGGACCAAACCCCCCTCATCACTTCATTTCAGTCAGTTTTCATCCTTTCCGCCTTGTTTTGTCCCCCACGGAGCGCAGTGAAGCGCCCAACTGTACAGTTCAGATAATACCAAATACAGTAATAAGAAACAACCTTATTAAAATACTAATTGCCACGCTGAAATGTTTCCTATGAAATTATCCTAGCTGCCAATACCCCATCATTAATGCACAAAAGTCTGATTATCTTTTCAATAAAAACAGAGAAATTCCAGCCTTTAAACTCGTTATCGTGGCAAACCAGAATGCTATGATAATACATGAGAACTTCGGCTTGCAGCTGTAAAATTCCCAAAAGTCCTGTGACTTGGTTATAACTTTGTTATAGATGATTACCTTCCTCACTCACACAACTCCCACGTTTGCTTTTGGGAAACAAAGTGTATATTCCACAAAAGCAAGCAGCAAATTTGTTTAAATAAATGAGAAATATGGAATGCAATTTATCCTACAACATATTGCTGTGTACTAGAAAGCCTGACGTTTGCACATCTAGTTTCAAATCATACAATGCACTTTTAGAGGCAAAAGTAAAATTGAAGATTTGCAAATGCTGATCTCTGACACCATTTTCAATGGGGTCAAATTGTCAAAATACTTTGCCAAAGTGAATCCTAAACAGGACAGACAGGAAATAAAATTCTTTAATTTGTGCAAAGATATGTTTTAATTATTTTCTCAACCAAACATAAACTGAAAATTAGTAGTGTTTTCAGCAAATTTGAATGGGAATAAAAATCTAGTGTCAACCAACATTTCTTAATCACTTCAGTTCATCTAGAATATACATTGAAAAATGCATTTTTAAACACCTTTTTACATAGGGATGAAAATTCATTTCAGTACCTTCCTGTCAGGTTTAAATAACATTTTTAAAATTTTTGCTTTGAATTGGATTCCATAAAAAGAATTTATTTAAATCACAAACGTTTTCATTAAAGGGCAGTTTGCCTGTACTTTAAAAGAAAAAGCAAAAAACCCCACCAAAAAAACCCCAAACAACCATTTGCACATAGTTTCACCTAAATTCCCCTCTTTGCACATTGAACTGTGTAATGCACCGAGCTCCACTCCAGTGTTTTACAAATGAATGGCTGTTGCCATCTACCGTTGGAAAAATAGGATCAACCGCAAGAGATAACAGCACCGATAAGAGGTGCGAAGCAAAGGCTTCAGCAGCCACAGAGGATCGGCTCTCCCCAGTGAAATCTTTGGAAAACAAAATTCAAGTGACCAAAGAGAGGTAGAAAAAAGTCCCTTCCACTCCTAAGCCACTGTGATTTTTAGGTGGCTGATCCAGCGGGGAAGTAAACACGAATCCAAACACTGACAATTTGTTTGTGTACAGATCTGAGGGTTCGGAAGGCTTCACTTAGAACTGCAGCTAAAGTACACACAATTTTTTTATAAATTAACAAATAAAGCTTAATTTTAAAATACCGTTAGGCCCAAGTTACGATCGTGCCTCTGCAGTCTGAAAGCTGTAAATGCAGGGGGTAAAAGCCGTGCCCCGGCTGCCTGAGCACAGCCACGCAATGCAGAGCTCTGGCTTGAAAATGGACCTGACCTGACCCATGGAGCAGGGCAGCATCACCCAGCACAGGACCAGGACCCAGAGTGGTTCTCCCAGGCTCTCATGCCAGAGGTTTAGCACTGCCTGGGGTTGGTTTTTCCAAACATCTTTTGGATAAAACCACTTCCCAGCTTGGGTGTGCTGAGCTGAGTGCAGAGAACTGGGCAAAGAAAGGCACAGAAAGTTATTATATTCTCACGCCATCTTTAGTCCACGGTTTCCAGCATTTACAAAGATTTGATTGCATGTCTTCACTTCACAATTAAATTACTTATGTATAAATGATTGAGACATATGCTTCTTCCATTCCCTTTCCTGATAAATATCCTTAGATATCACATCCAACCACATTTTGAAGGTACCCCTTGCTGAAGCAATCTACAAACAAAATTAGGGTAGGGTTCTATTAATGTTTGCCAGACCTGTCGGAGGTTAAACAGCCTTTGAATTAAACCATTCTTTACTCTTTGATAATTATTATTTTTCCTTAAGACACTTTTTGTTGCCTCATAAGCAAGGTCAACTTGAACTGTTTTGTTAGACTCAATATCTCAGTACAACGTTAACTCTGCCCGCGCTGTTCTTACAAACTCTGCGTGAGCTGTCACCTCTGCCAGCAACTTTGGGAAGTGTTTAGCAGAATTCTCAGTACGTGAAAAAACTCCAGCTTTTCTGTTGGTCATTTCAAGTACGCTGCTAAGTGTACTTTAAATTTGCACACAAAGTCACACTAACATGTGAATTTATACTTGTCCATCTTTGCATATAAACCTCTTGCACTGATTTAAATCTTCCTTGGTTTGTTGTTGTGCACTGGCACACCACATCCAACCCAAACAACCGTGATTGTTTTCAAACTAAGGCGAGAAAGCTAAAACCTAAACTGGGAACAGATTAATGAAAGCAGCGTAAGATAAAATCCGGCGGCTTTCATGTGCAGGGAGTGAAAAAGGGCAACGACATTGAGAGGTGACTGAAAGCAGAGGCCAAGGTGGAGCCAGGAGCGGAGCACAGCCCAGGACCGTGCCTTCCACACAGCACCACAGCTGGAAGCGACCCGGCTGAGCCCTCATCCTGAGAAATGTGCTCTTGGAAATGTGGTAATGGGGGAGGTATGTTCATCCCCTCAGGGGCCCCAGGTCTGCCAGCTCCCAAAACACCCTCAGAGCTGTTTGCACAAGCACTGTAATGTTACCCCTCCTGCTATCCCGCCAGTTCTATCGGATCTCCTGAGGGATTTCATCCATGGTCTGCTGATTTTTTTTCCTAGGTTCTCCACAGAAGAGGATGGATTTTCCCACAGGGACAGAAAGCTCTGGCACGTTCATAAACAGCACACGAGAAGATGACCATGCCAAAGGAAGGCAGCCCCAGGCACACAGGAGCGCAGTGAGGCTACTTCATCCCGCTGGGAGGGCAGACAGGTCCGGGTCACCTTTGGCCAGAGCGCTGTCCCTGTGCCCAGCCTGACACAGCAAATGTCGTGTGGCTGTCCCAAAACAGCCGCAATGCCCACCTTCAACAGAGCTGAGCCAGCCGTCCTTCCAAGCTCAGCCTAAACATCTGCCACAGAAGCTCCTGAGCACTCGGTGCTAATTCCTGAGCATCTGGCACTCCACGAGTCACCCAGGATGTGCAACCCTGAATCCCAAACTGACGGAATGGCAGCCCAGAGTGTGAACCTCAGAAACAGCCTTTCATAATTCTACCGAGCACAAGAGCTCCTCTTCTGCCAAACATAATCATGAATGGGATTTTTAAAAGATTTTCAAATCGAACAAATCTGGGAGCACAAGAGCTCCCCTTCTCCCAAACATAACCATAAATAGGATTTTTTAAAGATTTTTAAATCAAACAAATCTGGAGACACTAAGATGAGCACTTAGGTCCTGAGGGAAGAATATTGACTTAATGCCAAAGGATGTAAGATGGAGCTGCTGACTGGGGCAGGTAACTACTGCTGGATGCCAGGTGACTTTATTTTCCTATCTGCTCCTAGGAGAGACTTTGAATACAATGCCTTTAACACAGTTGCAAATGGTTTTAAACACTTGAGGGGTGAAATGACTGAGAGCTTCTGTTTGCATTCCTAAAAAGCCACATTAGCAGGTTTTTCGGCCTGTTTCACTGAGGCAGGTAGGGCAGCTGTGCAGGCTGTTCGAGAAGAGCAGCAAGCTGTATCTACAGCTCCATTTGCTGTCCTCTCTGTAACAATGCCACGTTGCACAGTTTTCCTTGCTTCCATAAATAAACAGAAACAAAAGTAGACCATGTTCCGAGTTCCTCAGCATTTTCTCTCTGACATGTGGATCTGCGGAGCACATACCTTTTTATGACTACAGGAACTTGGCAGTTTTAGCTTGTCACCTCTTTCAGAAGGGACAGCTAAAAAAAAAGTCATTTCAAGTGCCACCAAACCAGGTATGTTTAGAAGACAAGACTTTTTTTCAGAGAGACAATTGTAATGCAAGTAGAGTTTCATTTGAAAAACAATGTCCTAAGCACATGAAATATCTTGGCTCTGCGTGTTTAGTTGAGAGTCTGAAATGAAGTATTTGATGCTAAGTGAAAGCTGTTGCTTGGAAACAAGATAAAACAGTGAAAACACGATTGTTTGAACCAAGAAAGAACACTACCATCAGCAGAGCCAGCACTAGTTTTAACTGGATCAGATTTATTAAGCAAATTCAGATTCCAGTACCAGAAAGGGCCTACATATCTTCAAGTGTGTGGGGTCAGCCTCTCCTGTTTCTGTTTATTCTGGCTGCAGAGGGTTTCTTTCAAACAGAATCAAAAAATTAAGTACCCAAGTTCACTCCCATCCTCTGTGCAAGCAAAAAAAAAATAGAAGGCCACAAGATGGCACTGGTCAAACGCTGAGGATATTAACGGAGAGTGGATGAATGAGCACTCGTGATGCCCAAGCGCAGTTTGTAGGGCTGTGTCTGTGTTCCACACGTGTGCCCGCAGGTCCGGTGAAGCTTCTGTAAAGTGGCTGATGCCAGACACAGAAATATCAAAGAGGTTTGGCAATGGTCAGAACTAACAGGAGAGGTAACCAAACAGCCAGCTCCTGTGACGGTGATGGCACAGGACGGGCCCTGGGCATTGCTCCCTCAGGCAGGCGGTGCTGGCGCTCAGCACACCGCTGGCAGCTTTGGTGCTGTGCCCTGGCACGGAATAGGCAGGTTTGCTGCTGTGCCCCTGGCACGCACTGGGGAGGTTCTCTCCAAGGCAGTGCCAAAGCCTGAGCTCGGGGAAAGGAATTGCTAAGGAAGGACAAGCCACAACACCTTCCCCTCACAACCCTTGCTCCCGCACTGCAGCGAAGTATTTGCCCCCAGCTCCCCGTGCTCTTGTCTCTCACGTTTTCAAAAATTCAGCTCCTTGCCGCCAAAATCGATGAGTAACACTCAACATTTCTTGAACTCGATGAATAAAATTCAGCATTCCTGAGCTCCCATCACCGCAGGGCTCTCCCAGATAAGATCTCGGCGGCGGCGGGCGCATCCATCCCACCGCCCGCACTCCGAGGGGAGCGCACGACAAATCTCAGCGGGGACCGACGCTTCGGGGGCTCCCTCCGGGGTCCCTGGCCGGCCCAGCAGAGCCGGGGGCCGCCGGGACACCCCGACCCCGAGAGGCCGGATCGGCCC
>WEIT01015113.1:861346-880346 GCA_013389985.1 Dryoscopus gambensis | reverse complement strand
GCCGCTCCCCCGAGCCAGGCTGTGACACGGTGTGACAGGTCCCGGGCTTAGCCGGGCTAATCCCGGGGGGGCCGGGAGCGCACGGCCTCCGCCCGCGCCCCCGCGCTCCGCCGCCGCATCGCAGCGCCCCAGGTCGAGCAGCAGCCACCATCTCGCTGTCCCTCGCTCCGCTGCCACGCTGTCCTGAGCCAGCACGGGCAAGCTCGGACTTCGACTGCTCTGTAATCGCTAACTCTGTTAAGGAGGGAAAAAAAAGTGAAATCTTGCATGTGAATTGGGGTTTTTTTGCTTTCACAGATCAGAAAGCGGCTGCAGCGCGTTCTCAAAATGCAGTATTCTCATCACTGTGAGCACCTGCTGGAGAGGCTGAACAAGCAGCGAGAGGCCGGATTCCTCTGCGACTGCACCGTGGTCATCGGGGAATTCCAGTTCAAAGCACACAGGAATGTGCTTGCCTCCTTCAGCGAGTACTTCGGGGCCTTTTACAGAGATGCATCTGACAACAACGTTGTCTTGGATCAGACTCAAGTGAAAGCTGATGGATTCCAAAAGCTCCTGGAATTTATTTATACGGGAAACTTAAACCTTGACAGGTAACACGCTATTGAAGGGGGAAAGGGAATAGGGAAATAAACTTTGTGGTACGGCAGAACTGGATCTGTTGTAATAAGCTGTGGAGAAGCAAATAGCAGTGGATGTGATACATATTGACAACTTGAAGTTCATCTGTTTGTGTGCTTTAAAATACTCTGTGACATGTGAGTGCGAAAATAAAGGTGTGTTGTCTGATATTTCACTGATTGATAGTTTCAGTCTGCTGTTTCTGTCTGGGCTGGGAGAGATTAAACATCGTGCATGATCACCAGGAGAGGGAAGGACAAGTGTGTGTCTGGAGGTGAATAACAGTAGTTCTTCTTTTGAAAAACACACAGGAACTGTCAATGTGGTAGAGACTAAAGTCTGAGGGATGGATGAGGATAGGCACGAATTTAAAATTTGCATTATCTATTACTTTAAATTTTATATTACATTGCCCAAAAGGAGTCACAGAAGTGTGTCCCCTCATTACTGCATTGATTTTGTGCCTGTTGTGCTGCTTCACATACAGTGAGGATGCTTTCTTCTTTGCAGTGCTTTTTTCTCAGTGAAAGAGATTTATCTCTCATGAGGAAGGTGTGGCTACTTAGAAGTACCAAGTCCAGGATTTTTACTTCTTTCTCAATGTTTGATGTCAATTGCAGGCTTAAAAACTGTTCATTTCTACTGAAGTGTGGAAACTCATACTTGATCATTTTAAGTGCATAGATGCAGAGTATTTTTTTTAATTAGCTACAAATTTTACCAGGAGCAGAGCTGAAGTTAGTGATTGGTGCCTTGGCAATTACAAAAGAGCAGAATTGTGCAGAGTTCTTGATGTCCATCTGGGCCTGCAGCAGGAGAGTTTCTGGATTTTCTGAGCAGGTGGATCTGTGAAGGAGGAGGAAGGTGAAAGTACCATTCTTGCCCAGAGAGAACTGTTTGACTATCAGTGACACCCGTCATGTTGGGCTTTGGGGCTTGCAGCTGCAAAGTTTGTTGTCCTCAGGGGCGGTGGGTGCAAGAGTGACACCAAGAGGGTGCTTTGAACCCACCACTCACACAGTACAAGTTACTGAACCCGTTGTGTTCATATGGAGAGTAATTGTGGCAAGTTGTTTATTGTTCAATTACATTTACTGTGTAATAGATCGTTAGAATGAGTTTGTTTACCATTAGTTTCTCTTTAAAGTGCTGTAAGTCCATAAATGCATTAATGGTATGTGTTGCCACCTTTTCCATGTCATTTTTTCCTAAACCATCCTGCCGGTGTGGCAGGAACTGAAAAGTAGAGTGTAGTGCTTTAAATGAGGACTTCCTTGGTGTTAACGATGTCTGCATGCAGCTGATACAGAATTAAGACTGTTTACAAATCATATTATAAAACAAGATTAATACCTGCCACAGAAGTGCTGAGGTAAATGCACTCCTAGTGAATTACCTGAGACTTTGGCCAGAAGGTTTATGAAATGGGATTTTATATATTTTATTTTCCAGTGTTTTAGCCCTTCATGCTGTTATTTATGAGCTGTTTGGACCAACAAGCCCACATCTAGCCTCACCACCTTACAAGTTGACTTTTAACTTCAAATTCAACAAGAGGCATGTAACTAAAATAAAATCCTCAGTTTGAGGGGCTGCAGATCTCGCTAGACACGGACCTTCAGTTCAGAAATAATTGACATTTTAGAACCTTGTGGCACTACGGCGCTGAGAAATAAAATGTTGCTGTATGTTCTCATAGTTACATTTTCTGACAGTGTAACTTTTCTGCAGCTCTGTGTCCGTGTGTGATACAGTTGGTGCAGAAGAAATGTTTGCTTTGTCCAGAATGTTTCACCCGAGTTTTGTTTCCTTGCAGCTGGAATGTTAAAGAGATTCACCAGGCTGCCGACTATCTCAAAGTAGAAGAAGTGGTCACCAAATGCAAGATCAAGATGGAGGACTTTGCTTTCATTGCTAATCCGTCTTCCACAGAGACATCCAGTATCACTGGGAATGTTGAAATGAATCAGCAGACTTGCCTCCTGACTCTCCGAGATTACAATAATCGGGAGGAGAAGGAAGATGCTGCTGCTGCTGCAGAGCTGGTTCAACCACAGGCAAAGAAGGCAGCTTTAGATAAGAAATCGCCTCAACCCAAAAAGCGAAAGAAGAATTTCAGCCCCTCAAAAAGCATGGAGAATAAATCCCTACAATATCAGAACGAGGTGGCCGGGAACACATCCTTTGAGATGTTTTTAGATGCAAATAAGCTGGCCACCCACATAACAGAACAGGCTGCCCAGGGCAGCGATAACTCGGAGCTGCAGCTGGCAGCGGTGGTGGAGAGCGAAACGCTGGCGGCACAGGATATCCTGGCCCAGACCATGGCAGCCAAACAGAAACGGGGAAAGCCTCAGCAGAGCTGTGCCCTGAAGGAGCACTGCATGTCCAACATAGCCAGTGAGAAGGGCACTTACCAGCTGGGGAGCTCTGGGGAGGAGCTGGACCAGAAGTTCTCCAAAGCCAAGCCAGTGTGCAACACCTGTGGGAAGGTGTTCTCCGAAGCGAGCAGCCTCCGTCGGCACATGCGGATACACAAAGGGGTGAAGCCCTACGTGTGCCAGCTCTGTGGGAAGGCCTTCACCCAGTGCAATCAGTTGAAAACGCATGTAAGAACTCACACAGGTAAGCCACTGGCTTCAGTGTCTCATGGGCTGTGGAGGCCTGGGATCACACACAGCCTGGGAGTGCAGGACTGGAGAGATTCTGACTTCTTCCTCTTGAAATTTTGTCTGCTGTCGCTGTGCATGCGGGGGTAGTACCAATATCCTGATAACATGAAATGTTTCAGCATTTTTCAGTACAAAATCATAGTTTGTACTTTCAGTAGCTAGAGAGGACTGTATTAGTCTGAGCATCTCGATTTGTCTGAGCATCTTGATTTCTGGAAAGACTCAGGAGAGCTGGCTGTCCTTTAGCTCTGTAGAGTGGTGGAGTGGCTGAAAACTACTGCCAGTAGAGCGTGAAAAGCAGGCTGTACCTGATACTAGAATTTCTGTTGCTTTATTTTAACCTTCAAAGCATAATACATGAGAACAAGAGTGGGGAAAAAATTCAGTCTTATAATTTGACCTATAGGGTCTTCAAAAAAAGGTAGGAAGGTTGGCTGAATTACTACAGCATCTGGGATTTTATTTAGTAAATGTGCAGCTGAAAGGTGTGATGGTGTTATGATCTCTGCATTCAGTAACATTACCAGGAGCTTGTGTCATATCAAGCATCCAAGAGAAGTCACTTAGGAACACAAACATTTTAATACAGCATATCTGACTTGAAAAGATGCTGAACAATAAATTGCTGGAGCTTGGAAAGATGCAGGGGAGAATTCCTGTGCTTGTCTTTCCATATGTTCTGTATGTTGGGAAGCTCTGGGCAAGAGGTCACAGTGGAGCTTTTTCCCAGGAAGCTGTGAAGATGTAGGAGATGTTGAGGAACAGCTGCAGGAGAACACCTTGCTCTTCCTGTGACCTAGGGAGAGAGTTTCGAATTCTGTCAGCCAGGGTCTAACCAAAGATTCACACATGAGGCTGAGCTTGATTGCAGAATTCAGGGACAGTGCTGGTAGGAATGTCAGCTGTACTTTGTACCTTTGCGGGTGTTGTCCTGGGAATTTTTGCAAGAGTGGGGAGGGAATTCCATGGTGTTGGTTGCTAAATGGCATGCTAGATGTCTAATACTTGTTACTTTTGAAGTTTTTATGTACATTATTTACTCATGAGCTTTGATTGTGCACTGCCACAGAGTGACAGAGAAAGGCATTTTTATACTTTATAGAGCTGCAGAGTTGCACAAGCCCTTACAGGAGACAGTTCACCACTAAGAAAACATGAATAGTCAGAGAAGTACCTGTAACATTCTGCAGCAGACACTGACGAGAAATTAGGGAGCACTAGACTGTATGTTGAAGACCTGTTGCTGTTGGACAAGCAAGAAAAAGCAGATGGTTTGTTCATTTTAAATATTCAGAATGAGACATAACCAGCAGAGTCTGAAACTGAAGTAGCAGCATTCATAAAATAGTGTGGAGAAGGTGGCACTATTAAAAACATTATTAATCTTTTTTTTACCCAAACATAATGTGTTAAAAAATAGTCTCCTTATCCTCTGTGTTCTACCAGGTTCCACTTCAGTGGACTGATTACAGGATGTTCCAAGATGTTATTTGTAAGAAGCATTAGAACAGACTCCTGAGCTTTGGTCAGGTCATGGATTGCAAAGCTTTCTTATGTAAATAGAGAGCACAAGGGTGTTGTTTTTCACCAGGGGAGAAGCCATACAAGTGTGAACTGTGCGACAAAGGCTTTGCCCAGAAGTGCCAGCTGGTGTTCCACAGCCGGATGCACCATGGAGAGGAGAAGCCTTACAAATGTGATGTCTGCAACCTGCAGTTTGCAACCTCGAGCAACCTGAAGATCCACGCCAGGTAGGCACAAGTGTGATCTTGCAAATGCTTATCCTTGGGTTTATTTAAATAGGAACGTTTACTCCAGAGTGAGCAAGAGTTACACAGTCACGTGATTGTGGCATTTCTACTCCTTTTCCCGTGGGACTTCTCGCACAGTGCCTAATGGAATAATTGCATGGATGTACTTGCTCGTTAGGGAGGAGGTTTGTGCTGGGTGAATGGTACAGCCTGGGTCTGGTATCCTTGTTTTAAACTGCCCCTAGCACCAGAGAGGAGAGAGTTCCATGGTGGGAAGCGAGAGACATTCTCGCTTCTGTCCGTGTGGGACTTTTGGCATTTTTGACAGGAGCAGGAACGATATTCCCGTGTTAGGAATCATCATCTTATATTTCAGTACGCTAAGTGCAAAGCACGCTGAGCTCCCCTGGCGCGCGTTACCTGTGCGGGGCCTGCGGTTCAGCTCAGCTGCCCTGGAGGTCACGGCTGTGCCCATCCCAGAGGGACCAGGCCGCGAGTTTCACCCCACAGGCGCTCAGGCCAAACCCAGCCGTGCCCTCTTTGCTGTACCCCGGCGCAGTAGCAGGAGGAGCTCCGGGGATGCAGCACCCCCCGAGGCCGGTTCCTCGCGCGCGTGGGTGCCGCTCGCCCTGCCCGAGGCTGACCGGGGCGCGTCGTTGCAGGAAGCACAGCGGGGAGAAGCCGTACGTGTGCGACCGCTGCGGGCAGCGCTTCGCCCAGGCCAGCACGCTGACGTACCACGTGCGGCGGCACACGGGCGAGAAGCCCTACGTGTGCGACAGCTGCGGCAAAGCCTTCGCCGTGTCCAGCTCCCTCATCACCCACTCCCGCAAACACACAGGTACGGGCGCGCCGCGGGCACGGGTGGGGCTGGAGAGGGGGAACAACCTGGAAATCCGCCTTGGGAGTTGTCATCCAGCTCCTTTCTCATGTTGGTTTTTGTTCCTTTGATTCCGGTTTAGGGAGCACCTTCTCCCACTGGACATTATCTCTGTTTTGTTTTATTTGTCCTTGATGTGTATTCTGGTTTATATATTGAAATAATAAATTCCTCTTGTTTCCTTTAGGAGAGAAGCCATATATCTGTGGCATTTGTGAAAAGAGTTTTATTTCCTCTGGAGAGCTCAATAAACATTTTCGGTCCCATACAGGTCAGTTTTCAGACAGGCTGCTTCCTGCACTATAAATTATGATCTACTTTTACTCTTTTGCCTTTAAAATACGCTGTACTGGGCTGTACTTGAAAGTAGAACAGTTTCTTAATTTATGTATCTCTGGGTTAACATAATGTAAAGAAAATATTCATTAATTTTTTTAATTGCCTCTTTCAGAGTAGTATCTGTGCCACAGCGTAGGTGTTGATGTATGATTGGGATTCACTTAAAATGTTTGGGTCTTCTTGCTTTGTTTTAAACTATTATTCTGGAAATAATTTTATTCTGAATAGAGACACAGACAAAATAAGAGTTACAAAGTTGTATTTCAAAATAGAACGTTGAAATCTGTTATCCTATGTCTCTACCTGTATTTTTTTCAACATCAAGATTGTTCTCACTGCCAAACCAATTTTTTTCAGGTGAAAGACCATTTATCTGTGAAATGTGTGGAAATTCTTACACAGATATAAAAAATCTTAAGAAGCACAAAACAAAAGTTCACACAGGTGAGTTCCTTGTTTAAAGAAAGGTTAAGAAACCACATCAGCTCTTTTGCTTTCCATGTTGAATAAATCTTCTTGCTCATCCAGGCCTGAATTTAGAAAACAAAAGAATTTTGGGTAGTAGTTGTTTTTAGGGCTGGATGTGTATCCAGCCTTGTTCAACACTGGCTCCATACTCCTTGTCCTCTGTCTATCCTTGTGTATTGACCATAAATCCCTTGCCTCTGTCATATGGAAAAAGGTATAAATGATGTCTTTGTACATCTGGATTGGGAGGGAGAGGGTGAGAAAACGAGCCATAGGCAGAGACAGCTCTGAATTTAGGAAGGCCCCAGTGCAGCAGGAAGCCAGTGGTGAGCACTGAGTGTGAAAGCACCTGGCAGAGCTGGAGGGGTGAGCTGGGAGAGCTGCCAGGGCAGGCCAGCTCTCATGGAGAGACAGCAGGCAGCCAGCAGTGCCTCAGCTCTGAAGTAACGGGCTTTGGAGCATGCTTTGGTAGAGGAAGGGTCAGGTATCCAACGTGGCTTAGTCAGAGAGCCATCCAAGAGCAGTGGCTGGCTGTGTTCCAGTGGGGAGGCAGCAAGGAACCCACTAACAGGGATTTCAGTTAAGAATAGAAACTAATTTTTCAAGTGACTGGATAAAATCTGGCTGGCTGGAATGGAGTTAACAAATCTTGTCTTCCCAAGAAGTTTACCGACAAATGATCCTTCGTACACTGCTATCTCAGTTAGAGGAGGATGCTTGGATGTGGCTCTGCTTCTGAGACTTTGTAGGGTGGAAAATCTCAAGGAAACTTTTCCTGATTACATTTTTTCCAAAGATCCTTTGCTCACTGCGATGTTAAGGGTTTGTTATCTTCTGTGCCATGCCAAGTAGAGACCAGGTTGGAATGCATCATCCTTCCAGCTGTCACACTAGAAGCAGCAGCAGATGCGATTCCCAGTGCTGACATTGTACTTACAGCTGGTCTGGCTTTGCAGCACATGGAGGCACCAATATCCCAGCTGCCCAGGCAGCCTGTGACACACCAGGTGTTGGCTCTGACAGTCTTTGGAAAGGGAATTTACAGAATTTGTGCGCGAGCTTTTGAACATTTCTTTCTGGGGTTTTTTTTTGTTTGTTTGTTTCCACAGGACCTGAAACTCCCCCTGATTCCACTGCGCTTGATAATTCTTTCCATGAACAAGAGTCCATTCAGAGTCAGAAAAGTCCTTTATCGGAGTCCATAGATGTGAAACCCTCTGAGATGTCTTTAGCACTTCCTCTCCCCATTGGAACTGAAGACCATCAGATGCTGCTCCCCGTGACAGGGAGCCAGTCCCCTTCATCAGAAACATTACTGAGATCTGCTGTGACTGGATATTCAGAACCTCAGTTTATTTTCCTGCAGCAGTTGTACTGACAGAGCAGTGCAGAGCCATCCAGGTAGTTTGGTAGTGAACTTGGAAATGTTTGGTAAGATGAACACAATCAAACAACCAGTCACGCTCTCTGAATTGGACTTGTTCTTTGTTTTCCTCTGTGTAAAGACACCTGTAAGGCATTTCCATTGTGCAGTGCTGAATTGTGCTAATCTACAAATTTCTATTTGTGATTAACACTGATTTCCAGGAGATGATTCCTTTCCAGCAACACCTGCCTTAAGAATTCTCTGTTACATATGTTAATGTATTTTGAAGTTCTCTTCCCACGTTCCTGCTGATTTGATGTGTCACAATGTCATTTGAGAACAGATATTTTAAGCCATATTTGATAGTTTAGGAAGATTAACCCAGAGGTGTAGAGGGAAATCATAATTTGGATGTATTAGTAAGCCTGCACTGCTTGAATGGTCCATGATGAAGGTAGGTCAGTGCTCTGCTGAGGTGCTTGCTGAGCTTTGCTGCTGGCTGCCAAAAAGTTCCATCTTCAGGGGAAGCCTGGCCAGAGGGAAAGAGAGCTTTGGGTGTATTTTCCTGACAAGAAAAGTAAAGGAGCGTTAATTTTTGTCTGTAGTGTGGCAAGTTGGAGGGTCCTAATGGCATAGATACTACTGGGTCTTCTTTCCAACAAGTTGCCTTTCTTTGTTTGTTTAAGTGAATCCAGCATTGTTGTATCTTGTCCCAGATTTATTTTTCACATCCTTAAAACATCCTGGGTTTGGCACAAATAGCAACAAAGGGAGAGCTGGGACAGGCCTGTTGTAGATGAGGCGAAAAGATGCAGTGAGTTAATTAGTGAGGCATGAATCAGAGCTGCATAATCCTTTCTTTGCTGTCGTGCTGCTTCTTGTGCTAGAAAGGAACTACAGAAGAGGAAATAAATCCTGACCTTCACTGTGAAACTACAGTGAACCCTACATGAGGGGGCATTCAAGAATAATACAACAGAGCAGACTGATATTCTTCCAGGCAAGGATTTGTTCGAGTTTAACTGATTTGTTCTAATTGAAGTTTTTCTGTATTGCTTTACTTCTCATGTCACTTATCCACAGTAAATGCACAAAACTGGTACCTAGCAAGGCCCATGTAAAGATAGGTTTTATTACTAGCAACAGACATATTTAAAAAGCAACATTTTAATGTCTTGATAGGGTCATAGAAGACTAGGTGGCAATGGAAGTACTTTCCTACTCCATTTTGCCAGTTTGTGCCATTAACAGTTGTAAGCAGTGTTTATGTAATCATCAAACAGTAATGAAACAGTCATGATACTGTACCAACAATGCATTTAAAGCTATCCTTTGTTGGTTATTTACTTGGTGCTAGCATTTATCCACCAATGCCTTGTGTCCAGACACTGATAAATAGAAAAGCATAGAAGATACCTCTTAACTGATTCTGTTCTACATGGAGTAATAATTAATCTGCACCTTAATTAAACAGACTTGTGAAAATTTCCTGGAGGATTTCATTTTTAAAGAGTCTGAAAATGGTCCCTTGACTCCTGAGTGTGACTATAATTTTTTTTTCTCTTCCTACATGTTTGTATTTGTCAAGTAATAGACCTTTTGCTGCTTTGTGTTGATCATTTTAGTATTTGGCACATCTCTAACCTGCTGCTTGGTCACATTTTATGCTTTAATATATGGTAGATTTGCTGATGAAGCCTACCATGGACAGCAGGAGTACAGCCATGTTCAACAGGAACATCCCTAATGCAGGAATCTCTCCTGCTGTTCCCACTGGAGCTAATTATTGCTGAGCCTTTAATTTCCCTGCTTGTCTGTCCCACTACGCTTATGAACAGCTGATATTCATAAAGCTGGCAAAAGACAAAGGATGAAGTTGTCTGGTATTTTATTTTTGGCATTTCCCTTTGTCTCCTCTCTTGTCTCTTTCACCTTCTGTTGTTGGTGTAGCCCCTGAGGGATTCCTCAGCTCTGCCATTTAAGACTGAAGAACCACAAAATCGGGATCTTGACTGTGTGTAGCTTGTACTGAGCTTCCTCTTTACTGTCTCTCTCTCTGAAAGTAGAGCAGAAATCTTGGGACAGACATAGGTTTAGTCATGAATACTGAGAAAGAAAACAGCATACAACTTCCATATTTAAACAGCTTTGGAAGACAAACTAATGATATGCTGCTGGTACCTGAGGACAAGCAGCTCAAGATAAACATATCCAGGATAAACGACCAGGAGAGAGAACTAGCTCTGGAAAGAAACCTAAACAGTAACTACATTCCTACATAGAAAATGCATTCCACAACAGTGTTTGTTTGGACTGTTTTTATATTTCTAAAATTATAGCTTATTACTGTATTCTTAGATTTCAGACTTTTTTAAAAAATACAGTGCTTAGATTTATACAGGATTTGTTTAGATACTTATAACAGTAACAGTTGCTTTATTAGTCATTTAGTTTTCTTTATAGACAAGAAGATATTCATTATTTTTTACAAGACAACAATTTTAACCTTTCTTAATAGAATACACAGGCTTGTAGTTTTGTCTTGGAGCAATAATTTAGTGACCTGCACTCTTGAGTCCCCATCTGAGAATCTTGATTTTTATCCTCATCTTTCGTGAAGATATCTCAGCTGCTGAGGTATGATCTCTACCAACTGTATTCATTTACTAGAATATAGATTATAAATAAATAAATATATATATATATATTTGTAGGTGTGTTCAGGCTGTAGGTCTGGACTGTACCTTTTGCCAATAGATGCATGGAAATCAGCTGCACATCTAAGTCCTAGGCTTAAGGATTCTGGGTTCATTTTGAAGTACAAGGCTTATAACAGTGTTGGTAATTTCTGTAGCGGACTAATATGGGAGGAATGGAAATATGGGAATCTTTTTAGGCATACGTGTCCTTGCAAAAGAAAAGAAGGAATTTCAGTAATTCTATTAAGCATAATACAGAGGAAATAACGTGATTTATCACACTGCTGTTTCAGTCAATTTTGCACTGAGGTTGGTGCAAGTTTTGCCTGAATAGCTTATCTGCATCTCTAAATCTCTGACTGTTTGGAAGTACTTAGGTGAGAATAGCTCCTTGTATCAACATTTACTTCTAAATTATTGCCTTTAGTGGGCACAAAGCATGACAACCTTTCTGAAATCATGTGCTACAAAACAATTTTCAAGTACAGACAAGTCCCACATGAAGGATTTCAGGGCTGTGAATCCGCAGAGGCTCAATAAGCCTTGCAGAATGAAGTTCAGATAAGGACTAATAACTGATTTTTTTGGTTAAGTTATTTTAAAAGTATCTGTCATGTATATACAATTTTTTCTCTGTTATTTGTATATACCTCAACTCTCAATTTTATAACCCCTTGGGAAGGGAGGGAGTTGTACATACTTAGCCTGAAGTGTTTTATGTTAGACTTTAATAAACTTGTTTTATAATTTTCCCTCACCTTGTGTCTCCTGTTTATAACTGCAAGGGGTAGCAACAAAAGCAGGAGGGAACCAGTCAGACACAACCCCTGTCACCACCTTGGCACGATGAGCATGGGGGCCCCTGGAGCACATGGTAGGATTTGGGGGACCTCTGCTGCACCCCTGCCCTGCTGGATCAGTCATTTGCCTCTGCTCTAAAATTGGGGCAAAAATGCTGCCTTTCAGCAAGGTTTACAGTGAGGTCTAAAAGCTGAAAAAATGGTTTTCAGAGCAGGATTATGCTTGCTTTAGCTACTAGAATAACTCAGAAGAACATGGCAAAAAAATTCTAGCTTGTGTAAATTCTCTCATTCCAAAGAACACAAGATGCATCTTCTAAGAATTTCGAAGTCAGAGGAAGGAATCAGTAAAAGTCTGGCATAGGCCTCTTTAAGCAATACAGGGTTTTGCACAAATAATTGTCTTTGTTTGCAGGAAGCTGTTTATACAGAATTTGGTGGGAATTACTCTGCAGCCCTTTCTTACAAAGGAATATCAGAGAAAACTGTAACACATGAGCTGTTTTTATGGATATTGTCAATAATGGAGAGTGCTTTATGGGCTGAACAAGTTGCTGTTAAACAGGGGTTCAGATAGAGTGCAAATACTTCAAACACATACCCCAGCACTTTGGAAAGTAGATGCCATTTATCCTGATATATATGATAGTGTTGCCATCTTACCATATCACTAAAAACAAAATACTGCTGTTGGTAGAATTGGGTACCAGTTACCACCTCAGATTAACAAATGTCATTCATGCAAGTAAATGCAGACTTAATTTGAGCAGTGAAATTAGCCTGAACTTCATATACCTGACAAGGGAAAGAAAGATACACTGAAAAATATCTGTCTGAATCTTGTAGTGGTGTTTCTGACAAGAAATTCTGTTTTAAGTGTGTCAGTAATGAGGCTATCAGAGTGTAGCCTGCAATGATCCAGAGCAGCAGCACTCAGAGAAGTACCAACACAGGCTTATCTAACTATTTCAAAATTTAGGAACGTTAGTAGTGTGCAGATTCTTCTCAAAACACCACCTTCAGTGTATCCCCAACTTTTGTTCTCATTGCTCCATCCTTCCTGTTGAACAAGAGTTAAAATACAAGCTCCTCTCTAGAGCTGGGTGTTCACAGGGTGATGTGTGGACTTTGTGCTCCACACAGTGCTGCAGGCTGGGAGGGCCCTGTGCAGGTGTGCAGAACAAACATACCTGCCCTGGGCTTAGCTCTGAGTCCTCTCAGATACCAGGGGCTCTTGCAGCTACAGAGCCTGAGTAATTTTTGTTTGGGGCTGGGGGCAATGAAAAAAAAAAAAACAACAACCACCAAACAACAACAAACCTCCACCTACACCAGCTCTCACAACTGCCCTGGTCATTTCAGCTGGGGAGGAGGTGTCCAAATGTCTTCCTGTTCCTACACTACCACAGTGATAATACAAGAGTCAGAACAGCAGCAGTTACATTGCTGCTTCCCAGCTATTTTTACTAAAATCACTTTCTTACCTTTTCCCCCCTCATGCTTTGATCTGGTACATACAGTCACAAATATGGTACTTTATGCTAATATTTAACAGGTACATTTAGAGGGGCAGAGGCTTGCATTAATGAAAGGCTTGGAGCAAACCTCTGCTGTCCTGTTTGGTGACTTTTTCTGTTTAGGAGCATAAATTAAGTCACTTCTGCAGGGATGAGCAGAGTGAATGGAAAAAGGAAACGAGTAATTCCCAAACTTACACAAAGTCTGTATCCAAACCATTAAACAATGTTTAACTACCATTACATGCATATGTTGTCTCACTCATGTGTAGGAATTACCAGAGGGCTATAATGATAGAAATGTTTTTAGGCACTTTTCATGAGATGAGAAGAAATGATGGCAGCAGGTTTGGTGGTGATTTCCATTTGTAGTACAAGTATGTGCTACAATTTAATCAAAATTCCATGTATATCCCAGCGAACTGGGTTCACCAGCTTTAAATTCTAGCATGGCCGTGGCTTAACGCTTAAGTTCACTTACCTTGGTTTTAAAAAAGTCACTATTGGAAGATCAGAAGATGCAATTACTAAGGAAAAGGAGAGAGCACATTGCTAACAAATGGATTTACCCAAAGCTCTCAACTTTCACAGGAATCTGACTGCAGGATACCTGACCCGCTGCCCAGCAGCAGTCCTGGGTGTTGCTTTTGTCAGTGTGCTCTGCCTGGGTGTGAATCTTTTCATAGTTACAGACTCGTAATAGATGGGGCATTATTTAGCAATGAATTTCAAGGTCATTTGTTCGATGTTTTCTCTCTGTTGCCATTTCAAGCAGGTTTAGATTCCTCCTAGACTCAAACGCCAAAGAAACAACATGCAGCAAGTCTGATACTGATATAATTTTACTAGAAACCAGTAGGGAAAGCTCAGGCACAGGGAGTGCCCTGGGGTGCAGCCTCACTCACAAATACTCTGAGACAGCGACAATTTCCAGGCTGGCGTTGGCGGCGCCGGGGGCCACGGCAGCGCAGCGCGGGGCCCAGTAGCGGTGCTTGGCCAGCCCGTGGGACAGCTGTGCCAGGAAAACCTTCCCATCCACCTTGTAGGGAGCCACGTCTGTGCAGCCCAGCTGCAGGCGGCCCGTCTCAATCAGGTCCGAGAATTCCTGGAATGAATAAAACCAGGAAAATGACACACGGTACTTCTTTGGACTGCAGTGAAGGCTCTGCGAGATAACACGCGGCACTTAGTCCCTTCAGTGTGCAGATCTCCAGGGAGTCTCGTTCCAGCACCACCACCATATTATAATCACAATAAAAAAATACCAAATAAATCAGGTGTCTTCTTATTGCTGTAGTCTTCCCAACAGTGGAAAGACAAATTAGAACAAACAAACCCCAACCTTCTCAGGCGAGTTCGGAACCAAACACTTACCACACAGGTGTCTGCATCAAATTTGTTCCCCCAGATGTAAATATGGGTAAGTTGCATGTTGAATTGTATTGTGTGTGCAAGAGCTACGAGTCCTTTGCCAGTTATATTGTTGCTTACTATGGACAACCTAGAAAACAGAGAAAATGTGTGTCAAACCATGGAATTCCCATCTCTTAGTTAAAAAAAAATTTAACTATTATTTAGTCTTATTATTATATATATTATATATATATTGAACTTTTAAATTAATAATATAATTATTTATTTGTATCGAGGCCAGTCCTACTCTAATATCCTTTTCAGGTGGCCAAATGCAGTTGGCCTATGGACTTGTTTTGTTTCTCGAGGCATTTCCATGAGTCGTGCAGCCAGGTTGTTCACTACTGAGTTCTTCATTGTCAGTGACTTTGCTGCATGGTGGCCAGGTCTCATCTCCAGTCTGCTTTGAAGCGCAAACCTTGGCATTTATCCAGGCTAAGCTTTGATCTTTGTGGAATGGCAGTTATTCTTATATTAGTGAATATAAAATATGAACCTGCCAGGCTTTCAGAGGCACCTCGCAGCCGCCACCTCCTCAGTCTGCTACTTAAAACTAATGGCTTCAGGTAACACCTTTGATCAGCTTTTACATCCTGCCGGCGGGGGTTTAACGCGGCTGCGAAAGACACCCTGATGGAGAGATTACAGCTCTTCTGGGTTCACCCGAAGCGAACTTAAACAGAGGATTTTCTTAAGGGTTGAAGATCAGAACCAACAAATATAGTGCCTTATCCCAGCGTGGAATCTGATTATCTCAAAATTCTGAAGACCTACAGCTCTTGTTTTCGTTTGTGAGCCACAGGGACCTGCACTTCAAAGATGCAGAAAGAACTAACAGATCAATGGCCTTCCCCCTCACCCTCTTAGGGTGACTGTGAAAGCTGTGAGGGCTCTGAGCAGACCTGGCATGCACCTCCAGCACCCCAGGGTGTCTCACAGGTCTTGGGGCATCTCACATGGCAGCAGACACCTATGCTTGGCAAAGAAATCCCACCCAATCTCTCACTCGCGGGTTTTTTTTTCCCCAAGAAGGAAAAAGTGACCAAAACATTTGAAACTTTCTGACTTTCCTATTTTGATCAACATCAGGGCTTAGAGCTTTGAAGCCATTTCAGCCACTGCAAAGTCCAGGTTTCTAACCTGCAGTCTCTGGGGAGTCTGTGCAAACACTTACGCCTTCAGACTCCTGTTCCATGTAAGCAAGGCCTCACTCAGGTAAATGGCTCCAGCATCTTCTATGCGGTTTGCATCAAGATCCAGGATTTCCAGGGTTTGGTTCTTTTTTAGTAGCTCTACCAAAATTTTTACACCATCACAGGTTATGTTATTACTGAAAGAGAGATGCACATTTGTTTTTTTTAAAGTTGCCAAGAAAATGAGTTCCTAATGTTAGTCAGGGCTGTGCCACATTTAATCACTCTCACCAGCTAAGGTCAAGGTATCTCAGGCTGGAGTTTTCATACAGGGCCTCACACAGTCGCTCTACACCAAAGTTTTTCATTTCATGCTTGCCCAAGTGTAGTTCCACAAGAGAAGAGTTACTCCTCAACATCCGAGCTATATGAACTGTGGTCTCTTCCTAAAAACATACACTCAAGTTTATTAAGCTGGTCTTTAGGATAAGATACAGTCTTGCTTCAGTAGAAGGGAGTTACACAAGTAACTCCAAGATCCGGTCATCAGTAGTGTTCTGTTTTGTATATTGTATAAAAATAACCACAAAACAGTATCTCATGATAAAGCTAAAAATGAAAAAAAAAAGAAAAATACTACAGAGATGTTTGCAGATTTACAGTACTATCTACATCCCTGCAAATATCAGTGAAGCATCAATATTTAATTATGTCTAATCAGTTTCCCTCCCTGTTATCACTCTTAAAAAACTGGATGTTTGAGTCAGTCTTTGCTAACATTTGAAAGTATTTTGTCATGGTGCTAATTCTTTCATGCAAGAAGGAACTGGTCACAGTTTTTACTTGATCTTTGAGATCTTTTCCAACCTGAATGATTCTGTTAATTCTATGCAAAAGAAACAGGACTGCTATGGGAAAAAATATGTCCAGCCACTCTAAGGCGAAGGAAGTTTGTTTGAAGTTGTCATGTTTAGTTAAGAAAATAACTGAGTGAATACTGGGAGTCAAAAATAAAGAAAAAACCCAGAAGTCTCAGAAAATGATAGAGCTGAAGGTGGAAACAATGACAAATAGAGTCTCTGACAGGCCAGGTCCTTACTGCTGTCAATAGCAGTAGTTTAAACTGACTTCCAAAGCTGGGGTTAGGCAGACCAAGCCCTGCCTTGAAAAATAAAAAACCAAAATCTGTTCAAACTGTTAAATTTACCTTTGGGAACTGAGGAGGATCCAGCCTTTGTGAGAGCTTAATTTCATTATCCTGCCGTCAGGAAAACACTGATCCTGTCCCAGACACCTGAGAACTGCTGCCAGGCAGGTGAACCCACTTCCACCCAGCTCTGCAGCCAAGACCTGAGCAGCACCAGCCATGCACAGGGTGAGACAGCAAAACCACCCAGCCCAGAGAATGTGGGACATTGCTGCAGGGTCTTTCTTCTGTAGGCTCAGGTAAACAGCGTCCTTTGTGCTCCCCCTCATTTCCTGCTGCACAGCATTGCTCCCTCAGTTTGCTGAACAATGCAGGAGACTCCACGTTCTCATAGCAGAAGGAATACTTGGTTCTCCAGTACCAACCCCTCTCCACTAGCCCATTATTTAACAAATGTACCAACAAAGAAATTTTTAAAAATTTAGCCTTCTAGTTAAACAGGGGCAGGCGGTGACCACACAAAACTTGGCACAGAAAGAGAAAAATAATATTCCTGCAACCATTTTCTCCAGTTTGTAAGGAAATGCAGAGAGCTGTGTAGTTCAGATGTCCATAAATCCATCAGTACTGACTTACGCCCCCCTCTCTGAGCTGACCCCACAGTCACTCACACACCTGCTGGCTGGATAGCAAAGGACGATTTAGGTTTATTGCTTTGAGAGATTTGTTCTGAGTCAGGGCTATGGCTATTGCTGTCAGACACTTCAGGCCCTGGAAATGAAAATAAATAAACTCTTTAGAGAAGGCTGTTCAGTGAATAGATTAAGCTACCAAACGACCATTACTGTTATTTCTGCCTTCATGTACTCTGGAGGAATGGCAGTACAGTAGGCAACTGCTTACAGACACATAACAGATTTTCTTATAATACCAAAGCCAACTGCCTATGGAATAGTAGATTGAAATTAGACTAAGTAGTACGAATGACTTGACAACTCAGAAAATAAAAAGTAAAAATAATGGATCTCAAAAATACTTGTCCATTCAATTGATCCTGTATTTTGATTTCCCTGATTTAGGAGGCAAAATCAGCTTATGTGAGTTCCCCTAATATTTACCCACTAGGTAAATTCATATTTAGTATGAATCAGGCAAATCTAGCTTTTTTTTAAAATTTCCTTCTAATTTGCCTTTTTTTATATATATATATATTTCTATATTTATGCTACTTTTCAATTAGGCTGATCTGTACCCAAAGCTTTTTCATTTTAAACCAACTCTATCAACTCCCTATCAAGCACACACATACTAAGCTTTTGAATAAATCCTACACTGCCTAGACTTTCCTTGTTCATGTATTCGTAACACCTTCACACTTGCTGAGGGGTATTCCCCTTCTGGCTTAGAAGCAAATTCTGAATTTCCAGGAGATAAATGTAGGCTTTTAAAAGTGAGGCACAGCTTCCCAAGTCTCCCAGGGCACTGTGTAAGAAGTCTCAGTGCCCAGCTCTAGGAGGAACCACATTTTCCACGAGTAAATTGGGTGCTTTTCCACTCAACTCAGCACTGCTGTGCTTATGTCCTTCATGGGTCAAGCTCTGAGAGGAGCAGCAGAGCCATGGGATGGGTGACCTTCAGGTGTTACAGCACTGCACACTTCAGAAGGAAAAGATTCTCCGGGGAATGAGAAGTCCATTCCTCAACATGAATTATACAAGATTTGGCTTAACAGAAAGGAACAGCAGAAAAACACCTCAGAAAATGTGCAAGCCAAGCACTTGAATTCCTAGAGGGACACAGTGGGTCTAAAATACTCCAGTTCTGACTTCACAGGTGCTTTGTGCAATGTGCCTTTACAAGCACACATTGCAATATTATATATTGTGTTACCTCTGGCTGTCACAAAATCAATGACAACAGATGGCATTTCCCCCTAATTAAGCACTGCAGGACCCTTGTAATACCCTTGAAAGACTTATGTCTTATTGCTGATAATTTTGCTGGGTTACTCACCACATCACAGTCTCCAAGATCCAACTTCTCTAAGGTTGAGTTAATTTTTAGCATTGAAGCAAAGAACATTCCACCTTGGTTTCCTATTTTGTTTCCAGTCATTCTCAGGTGCACCAGACTTTCATTCCTCTAGACAAAATTAAAAAAAAGAAAATATCCTTCAAGATGGCCTGAAAAACAA
>WEIT01015113.1:848138-861304 GCA_013389985.1 Dryoscopus gambensis | reverse complement strand
GAATTCTGCTGGTTGTCACACAGAGACAAAACAAACTTCCAGAAGCATTGTGTCTAGGTGATAACACTGGCTCAGCTCTTGGCTCAGGTTCCCCTCAGTGGCATCAAACACGTGACAGTCTGCAAGCAAAACTCCAGTATTTGAAAATTTTTGTTTCTTCCACGTTCATTAATTTCATCACACTCATGAAAACAATCCAGGCAAATATTTCTGCCTAAATTGGCATCTGAGCTGCAAATAGCATCAATACTGATTTAAATCTGGTAAGCCTTGTATGAGCCCAGCATTGTACATCTACTGCACAGCCTTAGTGTTTTGGAGGACTGTCAAATTTAGTTGAAATCAGTTCAGGGTTCAAAGACTGTGAAGGAGGAAGAGCTCATGTGAGTCTCCTTTCACAAACACTACAAACCTTACACACAAGCTTCATTTCCTTGGGAAACCACATTAAAAATAACAAACTTGGTTTTGTGGTGCTGTTGTAAGGCAAAGTTTTGAAAACATGCCTCAGACATCTTGAATCAAGACAAATATTGATGTCAAAGTACAGGCAAATTTAATTTAATTTTTTGGGGAAAAAAAGGGAAAAAATGATGGCATTATATACCCTGTAGAATAGCATTTTTCATACAGAAAAACCCAGCTGCAATAGTTGTGCTTTTTATAGACAATTACGTGTTTTTATAGATAATTAAGTGTTAATGGCAGCACAGTGCAACTTTCTCTTGTGTGAAATCTGATTTCTGAAGTGTGCCTTGGGAAAACAGGCAATCCCTGTGACACAGCAACATGCTGAATGGAGCAAAGACAGAGGCCCCTTTCAGCCAGCCCTGAGGCTGGCAGGACACCCAGTACTGATCATCAAAAGCAAAAATATCAAAGGAGATGCCATTGTCTAAATCTCCCAGGCAAATACTCACGTGGAGTGCTCCTGCTATCAGCTCTGCCCCACTTGGGCCAATGTCATTGAACATCAGGTTCAGGTACCTCAGGGTGGAGTTTTCCTTGGGAACAAACAAAGCAGGAAGCAATGAGAGTTTTCTCTAAAGCACAGCTGTATTTTCCAAAAAGGAGATACACATACAAAACTCTGCCCTTTGCAGCATTTCAGGCAGCTCGTGACCTGGAGAAGTAGTTAAAGAATCCCAAATCATGTCAGGTGATGAGGGCAAGGCACAAAACTGTCATGGGGGGGCCCTCATGGGGCCTCAGGAACCACCTGGGAACCCTGTGCTCAGCATGACCAAACAAGGCAGGTGGTCAAGCTCAGATGCACAAATTCAGGCCTTTTGTGAACCTAACAGTGCCCCTCAAACTCTAGGAACACAGGCACAGGGTGACAGCTCACTATTTTCCACCTATATCCCAGTGCTTACAGTGACAAAAAGGCTGCATTAGAACTCCCTATGCTTAGGCCTATGAAAAGGTTAACAGACATTATAAAATAGCTGAAGCAAAGGCCCTGGCACACTTGGCACAACCATTATCCCCTTTGTTGAATTGAACTGTGAGCCTAAACACCTCATAGTTTATTCCATCATTCTTTTCTCCGGACACCCCAGCCAAACATCCAAAGGCCTTCTACCATTTAAAAATCTCCACAGGGAATACAATCTGAGGTTCTGGTAGGATGGATTGGGATGAGATAGTCAAAATTATTGGAATTTTGCCAAGCCAGCTCATTCTTGTCCCAAGTACCCCATATATAAATATTACTCTAGACAAATAAATTACAAGTTGCTGAAAGATAAACATCTCTTGGCACCTGGAGGAATGTTGCCATGGTCTTTGCTCCAGCATCAGTCAATACATTATAGGCAAGATCCAAACCTGAAAAAGATGAGGAATGAGGAACGTGACAGATGCATATCTACATTGAACTGATCTCTGAACAAAACAAACAAAGATGAACTAAGGCTGAAATCAAGACTGATCATGATTTTTTATATTAGCACAGCATGTCAAACACACAGGGAAAAACCTTACCTGTGACAAAGGAGGCTTGGCTTAAGACACAGACAAGAACTCTAAGATCATCATCTGTAACTCTCGGCACAGGCACCAGATGATTATTTCCAGCTAATTTTAATGTGATTCCTTTTGTACTTCTGCAATAACATAAAAATGTAAGCACACGGGGAGAAGTAAAATGATAGAGAGAAATGAATTCTCTTTCCAGAAAAGAGGTGTGCCCGTGGCTGCCCTCACTGGTGCTCTTGCACAGGGTTATCTGCTGCCACTCCTTTGGTAGCACCACGACAGAGAATGAGAGTGAAGCTGTGGCTCAGCACTGCCCTTTCTGAAGGCACTGCTCAGCTGCAAGGCCACGCTTGCCCAGAAAACAGGAATTAGCAAGATGAGGGGAAGGCAGATGGAAATAAAAATTATCTCAGAGGTTACCTCATCATCTTCTTTTTACTTGCTCTCTTTTCTTTATTTACTTTATCCTGCCCTCAGGATCAAAACCTAACACAAACCATTTCACTTTCTCAGTTTTTTTCCCCCCAAGGACAATTAACTTTGATCCCAGCACCGTCCATGAGAAGAAGCAGTACCTAGCCCCTTAATGAGAGAGAATTTCGGTGGTTAATAGCTTGGCAAGATTCAGAGACGGCTCAGGGAAGCATGACCATCTGGAAGGCAACTGGACGCAGCTGAGGTTTTTTAAACAGGAGTGAGACACAAAGAAGGGAGTTAGGATGACTAGACACTGGGTTTGGCTTCTTTAAGGGACAGAAAGGCACCATCCTATACATTTTTCACTTTTTTTGATTTCACTGCTTGTAAAGCTGCCCAGAAAGGATATATAGCTGCAAACTACTGCCAAGATGATGTCAAGATGAGTCAAACCAGAACTTCGGCGGTAAATGTTAAATTTGATTTGTGTTTAAGCCTGAAACTGCATGAACTTTCTCATTTTTCAATTCCTCATCCTGCTACCCCGTTTAAGGCTTTCAGAAGCATCTGAAACACACCGTTTGTTATTTCCTTACATTTCATCATTTTTATCAGCTTCTTGAAGCACACGAGCAATGAAGGGGTTTTCAGGCTGGCTCAGATTTTGACAGGCCTGCACATAGTGCACGTGAAGATCTGGAAGAACCGACATGACCTGCTGGAAAACAAAACCAAGTCTTACTGCATCGTTTTGGCAGCCTAGCAACAGCACCAGGAGGGATCTGCATAACAAAACAAATGGGCTTGGTCTGGAAAGGGTTACAACCCGTGGTTTGGAGTAACAGACAGACGAAAAGCATGAGGAAAACGGTGGGTGTGTTTCTGCTATGCTGGAGTTGGTTAGAGCACGGTGCTAATAATACCAAGGCGGGCCGTTCACTTAAGAGTTGAACTTGATGATCCTTGGGGGGTCCCTTACAGCTTAGAATATTCTGTAATAAACTCAGAGATTAAAGGATCTGAGCTAATAGAGAGGTGATCCCTGTGGCAGCTGAGCCCTCCAGCCCCACAGGCCTTACCTGAGCAGTGACTTCCTCTCCCCCGTCCCCAGCTCAGCCTGCCGTGACCGGCCCGCGGTGAGTTCGGTAACCGGGCTTCTTCTGGCTGAGCTCNAGGAGGGTGCCCCAGAGCCCGTTCCCGAGGAGGGTGGCCCAGAGCCCGTTCCCGAGGAGGGTGGCCCCGAGCCCGTTCCCGAGGAGGGTGCCCCAGAGCCCGTTCCCGAGGAGGGTGGCCCCGGCCCGCAGCAGGAGGGAGCAGGCGGGGGCTGCCAGGAGCCCCCGGTGCTGCCCAGGCCCTGCGGGCGGGGCAGGGCCGGACAGGTTCCTCTCCGCATCCCCAGAGCACGGGCTTGGTCTGCCCGCGGTGCCCGAGGAGCCTCTGCGAAACTGTCCATGGTTACACGGATCAGCTGCTCCTTCTAAGATTCCTGTGCTGGCCCTTTCCAGCAAATAAATCCCTCTGGTGATTTCACCACTGCCCTCCTAGGCAGGAGGGGGTGGGCTCCACTTTCCTGCACTGCAGCACTGCCAGGAGCTGGCTGTGCTGGGTCTGTCGCGTAATCTCCCGCACAAACTTCCCCCAGGTTTGAGGAATCTCCCTGACACCAGAGCACTGAGACTGTCTGTACAGCCTGGAGAAGATCTCACACCGGCTCTGCTGCTGGCCTTTCCTTTCCCGTGTTTATGTGAGGAATACCACATTAAACACTGTGCCTGCGTTAATCAGTGTCCGGACACTAGATCTGAGTGAAAAACGCTTTGATGCTATTCCTAAAAGAATATGCAGTATGAAAAATGTATTTGTTCCTTTGTTTTAATTTTTATTTTATTGATACCTCCCTTTTGCACAATCTTAAGTTCTCCATTTCAATCAAGTGCCTCTTTTCCCTACCACAATGAGAAGGGACATTTCACTGGTACATACCAGAGCTTGAGTTCCTCATTATCCTTGGCATCTCAGTATTCAGGCACGAAGAAAAAAGCAAGAATGTGGAAACACTGACCTTTCTGTTGAATCGTAAAGATGGAATCCTGACTGGAGGGACTGCTGCAGGTTTTTTGCATCTTTTTTTTCTGTGTACACTGGAAAATAAGGGCTGCATTTGCACAGAATCAATATGTTATACAGTGAGCAAAGGGTAATTTAAAAATGGATGTGATATTGTTAATGTTTTTAACTCCATGAACGTTTGCTGTTCATTTGATAATGAACAATTATGCACCCTTGGGCTGTGCTAAGTATAAGAGTGTTCACAGACATCTTCGTTTTAGGGCTCAGAATACACTTTTCTCTTTATATCATGCAATGCTTTTTTCCCAAGGATATTTTCACTGGTGTTTTCTTCTTGAAGGTTACTTTTACAGAAGTAGTAATTTATGCAAAAGACTCACTTTCAGATTTCATTAATTTAAATTGCTCTCCCCTGCACTGTGCATACAAAGGAAATGAAGAAGCAGACTAATGTTTCTCTAAGAAATAAAATTAAACCTACAAGAAATCTTTCCAGCACAGGAAACAAGATAGATGTCTTTGCCAAAATTTCCACCATACTGTGAGGTATAATGTGACGTTAATGAGCAGAATATTCTGTGTTCATCTATCAACAGTAATGCAGCTCCATAGAATTTTCTTAGGAGATTTCTTCCCGAAAAACAAAATCCCAAAGATTAGATTACTGTATAATGGACATAATTTTTCTTTTTGATGACTGTGTCTAGATACCTGCAGAGGTGAAGGAACTGAAAATTTTCAATGTCTTACCCTGTCTGAAAATCAATTCAGTATCTTTCCAAAGGAGATCTTCCTCCTGGAGTCATTAGAAAGATTATAGCTGGGGCAAGATAAAGGAATTAAATATCTGCCAGAAGACATAAGCAAATTGCAGGCAGGAGCAATAGAAGGGGGAAGATCTCAGTCTGCTGCAACATGGAAATTCCATGGAGTTCAGCTGCTCCCAAATGCAGGACTGAAGGGACTCTTAATCTCTTTAGGTACATGGTGCAGCATCAGGCCAGAGCTGTCAGAACAGGAGTAATACCAAAGCTCAGCATTTAAAACTCATGTTTTCTGTCTGTGTTTAGTAATGATCCCAACAATATCACAGTTTATAAACCTTACTTACCACTTACCTCCAGAAAAAATCAGTACCTTGTTTGGAAATATGGAGTAGGATTCCAGACAGGCAGAACACACACTTCTACCAGGACCTGCATTACCATCCTGTCTTGCAGAGGTGTAAAAAGCTGTTTGAAAGTATCCCCACGCTTTTGCAAAACTGTTCACTGATGTTTTGACACTCTGCAGCTACAGCACTTTGAAGGACTGCAAGCTGTCACTTCCTTAGTGGTGCTGCTCATCTCTGAGATGGCTTGGTGGCAGTTTGTGATCTGTGTACGACAGACTTGTTTGAAAGCAGTGGGGCTGCAGGATGCAATTTCTGCCATGATTCTGGTTCTGACACATCATAACACCTTTGTTATTAAAAAGAACCTTGACAAACATAATATTACTCAAATTCTTGCATGCCAAATTTATATGCAACCATGTCTTTCCACAGTACTTGACAGGCAGACAGCTGTTTGTCCTAGACACATAATATCCTTGTCTAGTTTTTATTCCATATTGCTCAGTTACCCCTTAAGCGCCTCAGTTTTATTTGCAGGGTACGTAGAGCACAGAGCTGGACTGGGACCAGCCATGGTGCAGGTTCAAAATGCAGAGTGGGTGGGAGCAGAACCTTGTGTTTAGCTTAGCAGAACTGCAGTCCTGCTCTCCCTCCCCTTGTCTCGCCCCAGGGAAGGTGGTGCATCCTGAGGGAGTTGATGAAGGCAGGGTCACTGAGGCCAGCTCTTCATAGAGTTCCATGCCCAGGTAGTGCTCTCTGAATTTGCATCCAAGGTATGGAACTCATTTCTGGTTGGCTCTTGATTGATACTGAAATCTCATTAATATGCTTGTTGGCAGGAGAGAGCTGGGACTGCAGGAAAGTGGGACAGCTCTGTTCTGATTTTCCATTTCACTGGGTAACTGGGGCGGTTTTGATTGTTTGGAAATGTCTAATGAAATTTTTTCACCCTAAGTAAAGGCAAAGAGGAACAGATAGAAGGATGAATCAGAAACTACCAAGGAGGAAATTTTTGGAAGAGAAGGCAGATTGACAGGACATTTAGTAGAGGTGATAAAAGGAACAACAGGTTTTTAGTGGCACCATAGGTATGACAGAATAATAAGAGGGCAAAGGACGGAGCAGGGGGATCAGGAGCAGGGGAGAGTTTGCCAGCAGTGGGTCTGTACTGTGCTCTGGAGCTGAGAATGAGGAACCCAGCTATGAAAGAACAAGAAACCCCAACACTGAAGTTGAGTTCAGTTAGGAAGACTTCAACAGAATGTGGACATTAAAGGTGAACTGGATAGAGAGGTTCAAGTGGGAAAGGATTAATTCAGAGAAATTCTCACAGAACAGAAAAAAGATCAGTTTCCCAGTTGGACCAAAGGCAGATTTGAGCAGGAAAGTCACATGAAGACAAGTGATAAAGGGAACAGGTTGGTGTGCTGCTGTTAAACAGACATGATGGTATTTCCCCACTAGAACAACTGTCCTGGCTTAAGTCACTGCTTGAAAATCTCTCGTTAGCCCTATATGAAGCAGGGGCTCTTTTCTTTATCTCAGAGGTTTAGGATCCCACACGGCAATTGCCTACTGCCTCTGACCAAGAGACTCCAGTTCAACTAATTTCTCAGAGCTGGGGGAGCCAAGTGCACTTTTCAAGTGGAACTGAAGGTGGAACCAGGATGTCCGGGGCGACTCTTACATGAAATCATGGATTAAATGATCAGTAGGTATCAGCACAACATGGTTAGCTCCTGGTTTTAGCCCTAAACAGGCAAAAGCTGATGTTGGAAGGGTCGCATGGACTAAAAGCTGAATATTGATGAGCATCTGCTGCGGAGAACTTGCTGAGGGGGGCCTTAGCAAGTTAGGAAAGTGCCACTGAATGATTCTGTTGTGCCTCTCCTCCAGGAGATTTCTGCAGCATGTAGAGATGCTCAGAGCTAATTGAGCAGTACTTTATCCCTCAAGCTGCCTCAGGATTTCTCTAAGACTCCTCACTCAGCGGGCACATCTAATATCTTTACTTCCTAAAATACCTTACCAATGAATAATCCCACAGCAGTCCTGGAGCTCACGTGTTAACATGCTCCATGACACAAGTGGTTATGCCAGAATTTGGCACTTATTGATTGCTTTGTATCCAAAATTCTTGTTAAAGCAGCAGGACGTATCTCTGATTTAATGTACCACAGCTTTTTCCTTGCCCCTGAGACTTGCAAAGACACCAATTAATGGTTTCTTACCTTGATTTTATGCTGATTCTCTACGCAGGACTCATCTACACTATGAGATGGCATCACGAGCCAGAGGCAGACCAGCTCCTTCTGTATTCTCTTTAATGGACTAATCTGTAATGTTAAATTGTTGGGATGGTTGCCAAATCTCCCCATTATGATTTAATTAATTCACAAAGAGGCAAAAGTTTGGGGGGAGAAGAAACTAAAATTTAAAACGCGGAAGTTTCAATTATTTACACATTAGAGGTATTTTGCGAGGCCACGTTCACACTGCCCACCCACCTGCATTAACACACGCCCCAGCCCTTCCCTGATGGCCAAACCTGCAGTGTGTCCCTCCGAATCCAGCACTGCTCTGTGGGCAGTGACCTTGGCAGTATTCACAACATGAAGATTAAGTAGTGTAAGCATGGCCCAGAGAACCCGAAGGAATATGTTATTAAATGGAATGATCTGTGGTGCAGAAGGTTAAATAACAGTTTTCTGTAATTATGAAATTATATCAAGAGATTATTAAAAATTGCAGTCTTCTAAGTCAGAGACACATAATGTTTGGTTCGTGTGCTGCTCCCAAAAGCAGGGGTCTTCCCAAAAGTCCTTCCAGACACCTCCAACCTTCGTCAACAGTCAAAACGAATGTTTCTTTTGTTGTCTTGATTAAAGCCTTCCATTTGCTTCCTCTGGGACTCTGAAAGGGCCCATCTTTGCATGCCCAGCTCTGCCAAGGCTGGCAGCTGTGTCAGTGCTGCCAACAACTCCCTGAACCATGGCCCACAGTCCCGGCAGGACGACGGCCGGAGGCTCACATCCAGCTCCGAGAGTTCCTTGAATGTTCCTAAACCTTGGCAGAAATCAGCCCAGCCTTCGTCAGAGATGTTGTTATTATAACTCAAATCCAGCTTCTGCAATCTGGCTAAATGGCCATCTTGCCTCAGGGATGCTGCAAGAGATGACATGGTCAAACACAACTAATAAATCCAGGCAACTGCTTTAAAAGCTTCTCAGAAGGGAGAATTGTATTTTAATACCTCATTTCAGCAGTCAAACAGTAAGATTTAACTCCTCAGCAACATAAAACCACTTGCTGCTGATCTCAGAAAGACAGTTTTATAACAGCTGAAGGAGTGTACAAATCTTAAAGCACAGGCAGTTCAAAAGGAACAAAGTATTGAATTAAAGGTGTATGGCAACCTGAAAACCTTGGAGTCAGTTGGAAGGAGGTTATATCAAGTGCCAATTAAAAGAGGCAGGCACGCTTTACAGGGAGATTTAGAAAGAGGAAAGCAAAACTAGGTGAGGCTGCATGACAACAACAGCCACCTCTCACTGTGGGAGGGCCTAATATACCCTAAAAGGATCCTTAGCACATGATTGGCAAAGGAGACACCCATCAAGGGTGATGGTTTTTAAAGTCAAAAATATTCAGGCTTCACCTCACCAGATTTCACATTCCAGGGCCTTAAAGTTGCCACACAGATACTGCCAATCTCAGACACTCAAACTCCGGAGTCAGGCCCACAAGGAGGAGTATAAAATAAGCAAGTTTTTTAAAGGATCCTCGAATTTATTCCTTTATCAGGTCCCTGTTTTCCAGTGTTTCTTAACAGCTGCTAAGATGTGGGTGAAAACATTTCTGGTTTGATTCTCCCCCAGTAGTCTGACTCCAGAAACCCACCCAGTGGACTGGGAGCTGGTAGTGCCTGTATTACTGGCTGTCAGCACAGACATTTTCTCTAAAGTACTGAGCCCTAAAACAGCATCTGAGCAAAATAAAACTCCTCAGAGGCAGCTTTAAATATTTGATATAAAAAACAGATGCAAACCTTACATTTTCTAAATGATGCTCTTTTTTTTGTCTTAATACATAAATGTGCTAAAAGGTTCTTTGCATTTTAGCCTTTTCATCTTTTCCATTGGGCATGTCCGGGACACACAGAAAAAATGAAAGCCCTTTCTGGGCAAAACGCTCCTGTCTTTTCCATGTTTTCATTTGATTTATGCAAAAACGTGCTCAGCCCATGGAACAAGCCCCTTCTGAATTGTGGTCTAAATGCCCTGGCTCCTTGAGTGCTAGTAAATACCATGTTATACGTACTTAGAAGTGCCAAATCTTCAGCCACCAAGTTACAGCTGCTCAGTCTTAACACTTGAATCTCCGTTGCAAGCTTTAGTGCTCCCAAAAGCAGCTTTAGGTTCCCACCAACGCACTTATTCCAAGAAAGGTCTAAAATCTCCAGTTCAGGAAGGTGAAGGGCAGCCTCAGCTGAAAAGATTAAGACCAGCAACTTCTGCTTACTAAGAGAAAACTACATGGCCTCAACAGACACCTCACCTGCAATTCACCCGTAAATAGGATCCTAACAGGCTGACTGCTTGTGCTTAGAATGAATTCTTTTATCCCAATAAAAGTCAGACAAAAGAAAATAAGAAGGGTCTGCCTGTAGAATCTATGAGGACTCTATGGAGAGGTTTTTTTGTCTTTCCATTCACGTTATTGTCTTGGCCTGGTTGCACTGAATTAATTTAATTTAATAGCTTGCTTTTAAACCATTTTATATCAATTTAAAAACAGCACGGTTTTTTGCTGTGAACTCACTATTTAAGGTGAACTGCTCTCCATCTTTTGACAGCTCTGATTTTCATGGTGTCACTCTCATATAATTGTAGTGATATAAATACAATACTCTTTCTGCAAGGACCTCTGACCAGCTTAGCTTGCTACTGCTTCTGCTGGAGGCAGTTAAGTCTTACTCCAGGTTTAATGTGACTGTAAACAGTACAAAATGCAAGTGCACAAGGCACAGAAACTGAGAGATCCCTCTGTACTAAGATTTCATGTGCCATATGGAACACCTATCAAAGGCCACTAATCCACAGAGATTTGCAATAAGTAGGCAAAAGAGGCTGAATTTACGCATCCTGTGTTAGATTGGACTTTTCTTCACGGCTGTGCAATATCTGTTCCACCACTGCAGTCATTTCCTCCATTGCCCTGTGCTGAACTCTACCCCAGAAAGTTTCTACTGAAATTTTCACCGGCAGTGAGGTGAAAAACCCTCAGTCAAAATTTTACCCCAGTGAGTGAAGTGCTACATCAAGACTATGATTACAGCATAACATAAAACTGTGTTTTTCTTTTTTTCCCCAGAATTTGGGAGCATATAAAAGCTCACCATCAGACAAAGAGAACTTCATCCCCTCAGGTATAGTAGGGGAAGTCATACAATTCTCTTCCCTTGAAACCTGGTCCCACAAAGCACTGGTTTCATCACAGGCTTTTCCACTCCGGACCTGAGGTATAATGTAACCATGATCCTTGGAGTTCAGCCAAAGGAGAAGAGAATGTTTTGTCCTGCAGGGGTACACAGAGAACAGGCACACTTTAAAGAAACACTCCTACCTAGTGATGAAAGGGACTCTTCACCTAAGCCACAATTGCTGATGGTCAGAGATCTCAGCTTCGGTAAAAACCTGAGCCGGCCCAGAAGAGGATCAGATGAGAGTCCTACATTTTTATTCGAGGATAGATTCAGGTCTTGAAGACTGGAGAGTAAAGGTATCACCTGGGCTATGAAAACATGAAATATTTATTAGACAGTCACTAATCCAACCAACAAATGTGTAGTTGTACATTTGCCTAACATAATTTCTTTTTTTTAATAAATCAATCCAAAAGTCAAGACCAAGTTTTTACACTCAAGCTCATGGTGAGTAACATTTTGGACCATAAATAGCCTTATCATTTTCAGTAAAACTTTTTCAGAAATTAAGCCTTCCATACTGTGTAGAATGTTGTCAGAACATGGCTTCCTGGAAATTTTCTAGGTGAAGTAGGGAATTTCCAAATGTCTTCATTGCTAACTGAAATTTCTTTCTTGTCTTAATGCTGTTATGCTCTATTCTTCAATAAATTAAAATAAACCGTGATTGATATCACTAATACTGAATATTTTCTAAAGCTTCATCATCATCATCATGTCTTCAAGTTATTTCTTTGTCATGGAAGATAGGATGTGGGCAATATACCGTTTGAGTCATGGGATTTTTTGTTGTTGTTGTTGTTAAGAGTAAAGGCAAAGTCATGATAACAGAAAGAGAAAAATAAACTGTCTCACAAATTGATTGTGAAATGCCTTTGTCTTCATAGCAGTGTTCATATGTGCATCATTTCAACCTGGAGAAAGCACACAGCAGCAGCAATGCAGGATCTCCTAAAATCACCCTCTACTCAGTGTGCAGCTCACCAAGGGAGTTTTAGGCCATTATATTTCCATGCACATACACACCATGGATCCATCTAACTTACGCCACTGGGGAACTGTCCTTGGAAATTTCCTAAATCACTGATTATCAAAAAAAGTACTGCTTGGTGGCAGTTCCCACATTCCCATTGTGGGTCTGAATCATGGCAGATTCAGGTCCTTAGTTCCACATGGGATCATGTGCTTCATGAGATTTCCTTTGGTTCAGCAAAAAACCCCCTTCCATATTGATCAAGCAAGCTCTCCCCCACACTGCACTTTCCAAGGTGCCTGATAGAAGAAGTACTGAGATCAGCTATTCTGCCAGGCAGAATCTTTTATGTCTTTGAGATATTTTCAGAAGATAAAACTGAGATCCTTAATGGATTTCCTCAACATGTCCTTACACAAAACAGTCATGTCCTCTTCTGTGACACAGCACTGGTGAAGATCAAGAACTTCCAGATTTCTCAAGCTGGCCAAATGAGCTGCTGAGTCTTTAAAGCCACCACCAATCTCTCTGTTGCACGAGATGTCTAATTTCCTCAGCTCTGCAAGGTGCTGTAAAGCAGTGTCTGAAATGGAAAAGGGAACGAGTTGGGCACTGGCTGTCACAGCGGCCCAGGTCAGGGCTTTGGCATCTATTTACTTCAACGTCAAAGTTTGCCCAAGGTATTGCAGGCAAAGCTCCTGGGCTAAGCTTCAGTGTATAATCACGGCAGACACACAGTAATACAGCAAAGCCTCCCTGTCCATGCAGCTCCATTCTTCTCTGGGAGAGCAGGTGAAGGTGAGGCCAGCTCATCCCCCAGATCCAGTCAATCCTCAGCCTTCTGCAGAAGTTACTGCTGGATGTGCTAATTAATGCCAGTTGTTTTGCCACTTCCACTAGAGAGAGACAGATAACAAGCCCATTCTGTGTGGCTTCATTGGACACTGTTTAAGTGATAATGGTAAATTTGGATTTCCTTTGGAAAGTAGGATTAGCTTGTTAAAAGTTAGCTGGCCTGTCTGTGTCCTTGTCTATATTCTGTCTGGGGAAAGAGGAAGCACATCCAGGGAGCCACAGCCCTGAGATGTGACTCAGATAAAAGGTCTGGAGGGTGACTCTCCCCACTG
>WEIT01015113.1:810026-844325 GCA_013389985.1 Dryoscopus gambensis | reverse complement strand
CCTCAAGAGATAGCATGACTCACTTTTGCTCTACCACCATACATGACATTTTATTTCTGAACCTTTCCTGGAAAAGGCTTGGATATGAATGGCATAAACAAACCCCAGCTTTATAACACAGACCCATTTTAGAACTTACAAAATAAACAGTTACTTTTAAAATTCCTAATTGATTGTGTTTGCCCTTCTTTTAAATACAAACCACAGATCCACCCCAGAGTAAACTCCAGGCCCAGAGGTGACTCCATGTCAGAAGTGAGTGTGTAACACCACCTTTAAAACCTTTACATCACATGCTCTGCAGAAAGCAGGGTGCAGGCATTCCAAGCAAAGAAGTAAGCAGAGGAATAAGCTTCTCCCAGACTTGAAAAACACCAAGTCATAAAGCTCTGAAGTTGCACTTCTGGTTTTAAGTCACCTCCCAAAAGACCACTGGGGTTCTCATGATGAGCACTCACCTGTCGGGCAGCTCCAAGACCTAAGCTGACCCTATTGTCACTGACTCTGCTTCTAGCCAAAAAAACACTAATCCAAATTGAAAACATTATTTTCTGCAAATAGGACTGAATTCTGTTCCCTTCTGAGTGTGAAAGCTTCACACCCTGAGGAATGAACTCTGCAGAGCTCCCCAAAGGTATAAAGTCACCCATAAGCCCAAGTTTCTACTGTTTCACAGCAGGAGTTTACTTTGCCCAGTGTGGAAGCAGCAGGAGTAGGATGTAGGAAGAGATGAGATGGATTACACTAGCCCCAAGCTGTCTGGAAGTAAATGTAAATGAAATCCTGCACCTAAGGAGATGACATCCTCAGCTGTCAGCCTGCAGCTGTTAAGTCGGAGGACTTTTAACAGGTTCACATGATGAAGATGGACAGTGAGAGCTTTCAAAGTCCCTCCAACACAACCATTCCAGGACAGGCTGATCTCTTCCAGCTCTGGGAGAAACGGCAGTAAAGAAGCTGTAAGGAAAGAAAAGAAAAAGCTTTCCTGTTTGCATGTTTCTGCACACCCTGGATATCAATACATCTTAATATTGAGATGCTACAGTCAATACAGAATTATAAAGCCATGATAATTTGCACCTCACTTTTCTTATCTATATCTTGAGTGTAAGGATATTCATCTGCTTCACAGACCTGGATGATTTTTATATTTATATATATTACATAATTTATATAATTTGTAAACTAATATTTCTCAAGGACCTGGGACCATTAGATGAAATGTCAATATGGCCTGTATAAAAGTAAGGGAAGGGAAAAGAAGAGAGGGAATAATTGAACAACAAGATACTGATGTAGTTTGTAAAAGGCCTCTTGAAATACTTTAANTACATCTGCTGCACTTAGTGCACAATTATTTAGATCCAAGTTCTTGCTGTTGGGTTTCTTTCCCAGTTTCTCCATGAACTGGTTAAATCTCTGCTCACCAGATGGTGACTCCACTTCAGAAGTGAGATGTGAAAGTCCATCTGAGCAACAAAGAAACAGGGCCCTGGTTACCTCTGCTACTGAACAGCGCTGTAAATCCTGCCTGAGGCTGCCAGGTGAAGACTTTAGGAAATGAATCAAATCTGTCAATAAACCAGGCTCTATTTTTCATCAGTGTGCACAACAACCTGACTGATAAGATCACTATAGACCAAATCAGAGCAAAGCTCCTGCTGCATTTTCATACAACATCTGTGTAAGGCAGTTCCTGCTTTTCTGGGCTTTGCAAAGTAAACAATTACAGAAAATAGCAATCCCACTCTCAGTAGCTGCTGTCTTATTGCTACCCCAAACTGACCCAAGCCCCTCAGGACAAAGGATGGGGTTCTAAGCCTCACCTTCCAGCTCCTTTTGAAAAACAGTTCCATTTTCTCTGGAGTGGATGTAAAGAGTATTCTTGCATGTGCAAAATAACATACACGATGGTCCTCCATTCCCTTCCCCTGCCCCTGCCCAGTGTCAAGTGATGGAAAACATCTGCTCCTGTTGTCTTGAGACTGCTTTAGCAGGACAGCAGGACAGAGACCCATCTTAAATACAAGCCAAGCCACTGCTCAAAGCTTGGCTCTGAAACCAAATAAGTTCTGCAACTAATGAGCTGACTTCAGCACTGACTCTCACGTTGCAGACAAGAGAGAAGTCACCCAAGAGCTTTATCCTTCCTCAGCAACATGGATCTAACTCCTTGCTTGGCATCTATCAAATCAGAGGGTACATCCTTGATAATGTTCCAGTCAGAAGTAAATCTGGCTAGAGGATAAACTGTGGGCAGCAAATATAGGACTTTGGCTGGCAAGAAAACAGCTGGTTTTCTATGAAATTAAAATATTTACACATATATGTATTTCATTATTGTACCAGCATTACCTTCTGCAGAGAGGTCTTGCTTTTCACTCTGATCATCAGCTCCAGCACTGTTTATTTCTGTTTCTTCAATTTCCTGACTGTCCTTGCCTTCAGATTTCCCGAAGTCAAAGACGTTGAAGAATTGTTTGATGGCTGAAGGCTGCTCTTTCCTTTTTTCAGGAGCACAACTCTTTCCTTGGAACTGTTTTATAACAAAGTCAAATGGGGAACTCTTTGGGTTGTCCTCTTCATGCCTGTCTTGGCAGTTCTGGTCATCTTTCAGGGGATCAGCAGACAGAATTAGATTTAGTAATATTTACTCTTGCTTACCTTTTTTCAGATGCACTGAGAATTTGCCACCATTGCCTCCATCCAGCCATATATCATAGCCATGATACAAGTGTTCAAGAGCAGAGCACTTACAATTACAAACAGCTGGAACATTGTTTAAAGTCTGGCTCTTAATGTGTGGTCACAGCTGTATTTCTTAGAAGTACAAAAATGATACAAACCAAAGTACCTCGATGTACATGCAGTTACTGAGCTGTAGAGCAACCCTGCTTTCCCTGGCTGTGATTTCCTGCTGTAGAGAGGTATTATTTTAAACAAACGACATACCTGTCTTTTCCATGGGTACACCTGAGGGTCCCTTTCAAGCTTTTCAGTTTTTACAGCACTTTCAGGGCTTGTGGGATAGGTGAGCCATGACACGTAAACAAAACCTCGCTCCTTTCCTTAATAGGAACTTTCCGTGTAGTTTTCTCTCACAAGTTTCTCTCTTCATCAGTTTGATAGCAGCAGCTCTGCACAAGTGGTTTGTGGGCTCTTTCCTGATGCCTCTATTCCTCTGTACTCCGCCCAAAAGTCTGCCGTTCCTGGGGCTGAGAAGTCCATTTGAGTGCTCCGATCGTGTCCCAGCTTGGATCACTCTCAAGGCAGAAATCAGGAAGTGGCAGCACAGCCTTTGATACCACTGCATGTCCCTGAGACAGCTGTTGTTAGAAGAGACTGAGTCACCGTAGAGATCAGATTACAAGACTACCTGAAGAAAAGCTCTTTGTTTTCCCACCCCTTTTGTCCATACTGGTCAGCAATAGTGCTGGAGGCTGAGCAGAGCCCTGCTGTCAGCAGGATGTTGCGCAGCTCAGTAAGAAAAAGGGATACCGAGGAGTAGGAAACTCCTGATCGTTTTAGGGCCACAGGAGACACGAGAGGAGAGGTCACAATCATCTTCTGGGCAACACCATGATACAACATTACAGTGCAATCATTGGACACACCTTAGATATACCTCCAACTTCAGTACACCCTTTTTTGTCTGTCTGTCTGTCCTAAAGTCTGATTTCCTCAGTGGTGAACATCACAATTTCTGCCTTAACCACACTCATGGCCATTTATGCTGAATCTCTTCAGCCTTGATAGTTTTTTCAGTCTATGGCATCTTCCCTTTTGTAGGCTAAACCAGCCAAACCCTTCTCATCTCCCCTCATGTGGCAAATTCTCCTTTTCCCTTATTTCCTGCTCACCTTTGTCTGCACCTGGTGCAATAAAATTTATACTTCCTTGGATACAAGGGACCATCCACAGGTATGCATACACTAAAGACATATGCAAACTGGAGTGATTTTGGTGGGGAATGATAAAGCTGGTAAACAAAACCAACAATTCCTTTACAAAGCAGGTGAGCAGACACCAGCCTGAGGACAGGCTTGGCTCCGTGTGAAAACAGACAAATTATTCAGACAGGGTGGAATGAGGCACAAGGTGCTGCAAGGAGTCAACATGGTAAGATGAGGAGAAGAAAAAGTGAACATCAGGAAAATCCTCTTGCCAATGAGAACTACCACCCTGGAAAACATTTACAGCAGGTAGAAATGCACAAAACCACTGTGATCAACCATCTTTCTCTGTAGGAAAGGAGGGCACACTTCTATTCCCAAACAGAAAGGATCCCCAAGCTGGCTAATTCATTTCCACAGGAGTGGCTGTCCTGTCCCAGTTTCTGAAATATGCATCTCACTACAGACCTGTACCCACATGAAGAATTTGTGCTAATTCACTTCATGTGTCCAGGCATCTCAGCTATGCAGACGATGGAAAATCCCAGCATTTCTGTTGGTAAAGAACTGAATTTGACAGCTCTTCACTGGTGCTTAACAACAGAGTGACCAGAATGAAGCAGAGACTAAGCAATCCATGTTTGTGAACATGTCTCAGACTCTCCTGGCCCAAGACTTCTCAATGCCTGTTGCAGTTCACTGAGAACATGGAATGGGAATACTTGATAATCTCTGTCCTGTGGAACTGTGGAAATCATTAAGCACCAATTACAGTGGTTAGGCTGCACTAACTCACATGCTCTGACATCAGTATTTCAGGTGATGTGCTGCCAATTCAGAAGTTCTTTCACCACCTGAGGCTGTTGAATGACAGTGACAATGCCCCACAGCACCCTGACCACATCCCTACAGGGATGGTGAGAAGGTGAAACACAGTGACCTGGTCTTCTCTTCCTAAAAAGCAAACCTGTCCCTTTTTTCCCATCAGCTATGAGGGAAGAGGGGACAATGGGGTTATCCCCCTAAAAAAGCAGGATAACGAGAGTGAGGTGGCTGCACTGGGCTGAAAACATGAGCAGCAGCCTGCAATAGGCCCGGGCTGTGCTGTGAACATGTGATGTATCACACCAGCCAGGCCCAGCCGTGCCCCGTTAGCTGCTCTGTCCATCTCCTCCCTGCCACACTTCTGAGCAGGTGTCCTGCTCCTGCCTGGCAGAGCCCCGTGTCTGCTTCCTGCAGCACGTCATGGACAGCACAGGGCAGGCTTGGCTTTTGGAGTTTAAAAATAATAGACACCTTCCCCTTTCTATCCAGTTAAATGGCCTGTGACCATCTGCCGAGTGCTCAGTGTCACACCTGTTTATATCTACTCTTCCATTTGTCTAGACCTGGGGCAAGGTTAGGAACAGGACCAATTTTGGAACAAAATAGTTTAAGTTGCATCCCACACATCTCCCATTGGGGAGAGATTAATGTGGATTTTTGTACTTTGCCTCATTGTGACTCCTTAATCCGGCATATATTCCAAAGAAATAATGCCATTAGAGGATTAGTGCCACAAGTTCATTTGAGAAAAAGGATTTGCAAACACTGAAATCCTATATTCTATGTGCTTAATCGCTGAGTATCATTTTGGGGATTTCCTCTCCCTTTAGCAGTGTCTCTTTCAATGAAACGCAAGCAAATCAGCAACTCTGTTTTGGATGGCCCTTATTATCCACTAAAGGAAAACAACCCCCCAAGCATCTGGTTAAAATAATACTGAGTCTAAGCATACTGGACTAAACCCATCCTTGCTGTCATACAATCACAATTATATCAGGGAGGCACTTGGCCCAATATTTATATAGAATGCAACAATTTGGGATATTTATCTGTTAGGGATTTTTGATAATCTGATTCCTGCAGCACTTAATAACACTGTGACCCTTCTTTGCTTCCATGGCTGTTCCCTTCTCCAGCTTTGCCTCTGCAGGATTCTCTTGCTCGGCCTGACTTGTTGTTGGCTGTACTGATGATATGGGGGCAGTTAGATGGGGCAAGAAATTAGTGGGTCTGGAAAAATGTTTATTGTCCTGTAGTCGACTTTGCCAGTTCCAGGTAATGCACTCTTGGGCTATGCTGACTCAGAACACACGTGCCAGGAGCTGCTGCCAAGGGAGGGTAAAGGAAGAGTGGTCTGGTCCAGCACCAGGTTTTCTGCCCTCATCTTTCCCAGCCACATGCTTCAAACCATGATCTCCACAGCTCTCTCCCTGCTCTATCCCTTCCACTCTGACTCTGACCCCTCAGAACTGAGGCAGGAGACTTTATTCTTGCCCACACAGCTGGGAATCCCTCAGCTGGCACTGACGCTGTGTTGCTCATGCCAAGCATCTGTGTCACCCACTAATTTAACGCTGACTTTCTTTATACCCAGGCAATCCACAGAGCAGCAGGGACTGGCTTTAGGGATGGACAAAATCTTTCAGAAGAGACTGCACACACAATGGACTGGAAGGACCATTCCCCAGGGAATGCCTGCCTGACCAGAAGGGGCTGCACACTTGGCAGGACAAGGCCAGGTTCAAGGCCAGGTTGGATGGGCTCGGAGCAGCCTGGGATAATGGAAGGTGTCTCTGCCCATGGCAGGGGGTTGAAACTGGATGAGCTTTAAAGTCCCTTTGATACCAAACCATTCTGAGATCCTACGACAATCTTGTAAGGGCATGTGCTGGATGAACTTGTTGTATGCAGAGCTGTGTGACACCTCCTGTTGTCACTGATTTATTATAGCTGTAAGAATTCCGACCTTTGTGTATTCCAGCATGGGCAGCTAAACGTGATCTGTAGAATTCTGAAACAATCTTTTTTCCAAAGCCAGAATTTACATTACCTACTATTATATAGTAGTGACAATAAGTAGATTTTTCAAAATAAGTCATATTGAATAGGTACTTTGAATTCCATAAAAAATAGGACTTACAGATCTATTGCAGCAAGTGTGTATTTATACACACAATGCAGATACTTTTAACACTCAGATATCAAGTTACTCTTTTTTAAATGCTGCTACACAAATGCAAAGTTAACTTTCAGTCTCTATTACAATATACTAGACTGATAGAGAGGATTTTCAGTCTGCAAAATTCTTTTTGGTTGAACTTCTGCCAGGATTAATCCCCTTTCAGTTAATCATTTACATGAATGGGCAATCTGCAGAGTTCATGCAAGGCCTGCAAACTATATTAATTACTAGAAACCTAATTACAAATCAACAGAGTCACAGGATCAGTGTTACCTCCATACGGTACCATCTGGTACAATGGGGCTGGATAGTTCAGCAAAACTCCCCACTGCATTCTGTGGAACCTCAACCTGAATATGTGTTGCCAGAGTTAGCAAGTTTATGCATATAGAAGAGCTGGTTAAAAAGCATTTTTAGGGTCATCCTAAATGACAGCATCCAATCCCTGTATTCCAGCTGCTGTTTCAAAAGTTACTTCAAAAAAGAGTATTTATTCAACACTTTTCTTTCTGAATGTGATACCAATGCTGTCATAACTTGCCTTTCCACACCCAAAAATACTCAAAATCCATACAAAAGGTAATGAAAAAAATCACTAAGCAAGCAAATATAAAAACATGTCTACCATGAAATGCTTTCATTAAAGGTATTGTATGTATTGTCATTCGCTTCACTAATTATTACTCCAATTTAAAAGCTATGTCCAGAAATTCCGTAAATGACAGGAACATGGCACAGTGCAGTTTCCATTAAAATTTAATTTTACCAATACATTTGCTCTTTCAGCAAATGGCCAGTTTGAAAGTTTTGACCAAAACCTGTCAGTCTTGTTTTACACCATGTTAGCCAAACAAAAATTCAGGTCTTTGAAACCTTAACTTGTATGGTTTTCAATCCAGACCTCCTAAACTATTTTGATTCAAGGTCACATAAAAAACAGTATTCTTTCCACAAACAATGCTTGGCCAATTGAATTTTGAAAAGAATTCAAAGGAATTTTCAAGGGTTAGCCATATTTCATCTCTGAGGTCCACTCATTGGCTTCTGGAATTGAGATCAGCCACACTAAACAAAATTCAGAAGCTTCAGTTTTGCTCAAAGTTCTCCCTGATTAATTCTGAGATTTCCATCAGGAATGAGACAGCTGTGCAATCCACCTAGTCTCTCCAAATTCTTTCAAGAACTGTAGTAAATGTAAAGCTTTTCCACTGAACAACCAATTGTGTTGCAACCTCTTCCCTTTGCTGACCTTGTCAGTGTGAATTTAGTACAGGAGAACACCAAAGTTGGGCACTTTTTAGTGTCCTGCAGCTCAGGAAGGAGCAAAAGCACCTACCCTGCAACCAAGGGATTGGGAAAAAAAATAACTCCAGAGGAGTGTTCCAGCTTGGAGGCCATTCTGCATAGCCAGTGCATTACAGTGATTCTCACAGGTTTGCCTGTTCCCTTCTCTGGTTGTTTTTCAATTTCTTGTGGACCAAGACCCCATTTCTAAGCCAATGTATCACTGTAAAGTCTGGTGTTTGTTTCTGATCCCAGGACTCTAGGACACAGCTTCTGGTCAAGTTCATTCTTGAACTGGTCCCAGACTTCCTAAACCATCCATCAGACCACCCCCCTCTTTACTTTGCTTGTGGCAAGTGTTCTCTTGTAGATTAGACCTTTCTGGGGGAAACATGGAAGGAAGTGAGGTTTAGTTAAAGAATCTGATCTTTCTGAACACAGATTTCATGTTGGAAAAAGGCTGACCTGTGATACATAAGCCATTTATCAAGTTCTGTACCAGTTCATTTCATGATATGTCTGCATTAAAGTGGAGATTTATCTTGCTCCAGTAAACTTGATAAGAAGAAACTGGGATTATCACTCCTTCACAGATTCCTCACTTAAGATAGACAGTGTTTAGGAACAATGGATTAAAACCTGCTTAGGCTCTAGTTTAGCAGGTTCTCTACTTCTACAAATCTGTTCCAGCCCTGCATTTTGGTAACCAACATAATTCTTGAACTGGTAATAAAACTCTCGACTATAATTTTTACCTTCCATTTTTGAAGATAAATCCCATCAGCTGAGCTATGTCTGCCCCTGATTTTGTCAAAAGGGAACAAAGAAAGTTCTGACCCAAATCGGTCCTGATAAAATGTTTAGTGACAGTGGTAAGACTGTATCTACCTTAGTGCATGGAGCTGATTGCACACTGATAACCCATCCTGGTACTTCAGGAATTGTCAAAGATGCAAAGCAGTTGACATTTCTTTTGAAATTAATTGAGAGAATGTCCTTGTTCTTAATTCAGCTTTAGAATAGTACCCAAACTGCCCAAAACTCTTCATGAATTTCTTCTGTTCGTTACTAATTTCCCACATGCCTCTCTCTCCCTCCTTTGGTGCTTTGCCGTTTTTCCTAAGGTGAAGACGACCAGCAGGAACAGGAATGCTGAGGGACACACAGACCGCTGTGTGATATAGAAGTGCACTCACTCCTGCCTGATGCCTGCAACATCCAGTCAAGAACAACTTTTGCTCTTCTCTGGAGAGGGACTGCTGAAGCATCTCTATGAATGGTGTGTGTCACAGTTCACTACAGCACACAGCAATCCTGCTTCTGTGCCAGGCACCAAGGGTGATGTGCCAGAGACCTTGCGAAGCAACGTCTCTCTCTCCAAACTTCCCTCATTAGGTACAACAGGAAAAAATAAATATAACTGTATTACATTACTGGGTTTGTTTCTACCTAAGGAAGTAATTTTTCCCGATAATGAACTTTTTGTGGTTTCCCTGAAACATGATTCACACAGACTAAAACATCTGATCAAAAATGGATGCTGATGCAATGTTTTACTTTTATTTATTTGCACAGCTCCACATCTTACACAGCATTTGCTCCAGCCTCACCCAGACAAGCTTGAAAAAATCCCAGTAGAGGAATTTTTTCAAGACTGTATCTACTCATTACATTTCAAGTCACAGTTTTCTGTAGGCAGCTACAGATTGAGCTACAATGAACTGAACACAAGGTGAAAATTATCTTGAAGCCTAGAATGCTCCTTTGCTTCCTTGTCTGCCTGCACATGCAAAGATTTGGATCACTACATGAAAATTATTTTCAGTTTATTTGAACTGGTCTCGAATAATTTAATTTTTTAAAGGAGGATCTAAAATTATTTTTAAAACCCAGTAGTGGATTCTTAAAGCAATATTTCTGGGTGTGATTTTCTTCTGTATAAAGAAGGTCCAGGCAGCAGCAAAATAGCCATTATGGGATTTACAACAAAACTATTTAGAGTCATAGTCACTTAAAAAAATTAAAATAATCCCACATTAAAAACTATATATTTTGTGTTTTAAAAAATATTTTGTTTTCTGTGAGGTTGAGAAGTGTAGCAGAATTACACTCCTCTGCTAATGATAGCACTTCCCTGAGAGTGATTTTCCATAGGAATGAGCCCATTTGTCCCAGGTTTAGGCACTGTGCTAGAGAGAGAACAAGGAGCAATTTTTGGTTGTTGCAGCGAGCACTTGATGAATTTTAGGCAGGTGATTAAGGATTAACAAACATCAAGCCTGACATCCCATCAGCTGACACAGCTATTGGAAGAAACTAAGCACTCCCTGACATTTCCAAACTTGCCATTTCTAGGCATTGGTTCTGAGAACCAACTCATGGCCAGTGAGAATTAAAGAGTAAATTGCCGGCTTGAGCAGTATAACCAACTGATCCCTGTGTTAGCCTCACAATGTGCTTAACAGGATTTCCACATTGCAGCTCCCCCCAATCCCATCGGATACACAGCTCTGGGATATCCCACTTCTGGGATAACTGCTTGCCAAGTCAGAAGTGCACCCTTTCTGAAAATCAGTATAAATAGGTAACACAACAGGGAAGACGCAAGCAATTGCAAACCTTCTCTTGTATTTCTTGTTGGAACAGGAAGATTTTAAGTGAATGCATCAAGCATCTTAAAAGCTAACAACGGCTTAGCAGGTTAAATGTGAAATAGGTTTATCAGCTCAGTGGAGTGCTCTTCGTGTAATTATGTTTTTACAGCCTGGTTAGGGGATGGTATTGGAGAAGAGCTTCTGATGTCAGAGTGGGGAGGGCTTAGGAGCAGGGATGAGGGCTAATCAAGACAAGTTCAGTTTGTATTTAAAGTAAAGTCAGCGTTAGTTAAGGCAGTTTTTGACATGTTAATCTTGATGTGTTTTAAAAGCTGCCAAACACATTACTGAGGCAGTCCAGAGGGAAGACTCCCAGAGAAGGGACACGCTCTTGGATGTTCATGGTGGCTTCATTGTACCCAAAACTAAGGCCTGCATGATAGATGTAAGTATACATGAAATAAAAAGTGCTGGGTTTTTAATGTAAATGGTGACGAAACATCTGTTACGTAATACCAAAAGGTGTGTGGTTTTTCAGATTAAATAGGAAAGACTTGTTTCACAGCAGAAATGGAGGAGATCAAAGCAAACTTGTTTGTGGTGACTTTATTTAAGAGCAGCACCTGAGTGCACAGAGTAAAGTTAGGAATAGGCAGGGTGATATAGAAAAATAAAGCATGTGATTATTCTGATTTCTCAGCAATCTGCTATAGGTATTCTTATGAGTAAATAATTCTGCATATTCAGGTTCAAATGCTGTATTTCTTATGACATAATTTGATCATTTTAGAAATACTTAAAGATCTGTTTCAAAAATGGAGGATTTTACAGTGGCAAGGCTTGTCCTTGCATACTCAGTATTTTTCTAGAAGACTTTGGATTCAGGTTGCGTTGCTTGTTATATATGCACAAACGTTTCCCTATCTTGTCTATCCATAACAAAATATTCTTAAAAGCTAAGTGGTTGTTAATATATATCTTAATCTTTGTGCTAATTTATCTTCTAAAGTACAACAGAAAAATCTCAATATTTTATAGTTATTTCCTGATGCAGTGGATTTTCCAAAACAGCGTGCAATCTGAATTAATCAAGGCTATCATCACACAGATATATTTGGCTGCTTTACTCTGATGTACCCACATTAGATTTACCCAGTAAAAATTTTGCCTATATGTGTACAGCCATCATAACAAACCCCAGTGCTGGCAGCTTTGTGGGACACCTATGTACACATTTGGATAAAATTTTTAAAAATAATATAAGGTAATGAGGGTTTCTTACATTTTGTATTACCTGAATATGTTGACAGAATTAGCTGTAGAACTGAGAAAGGCTTGGGCACTATTATATTGTCTTTGGAGTGAAAAATTCAAGTTCCTTAGTTGGAGAACATGTGAATTTCCAGACCTCCCCAGTGCACCAGAATATGGAAAGACTAAGAGAGGAAGGCAATCCTACCTCAAGTAATTCTGTTATGGTCTGATCCTTCAAACTGGAGCTGGAAATGTTCCGTCTGAGATGCTGATTTCTGAGCCTGTTCACAGGGTCAGGTGTGCAGTTTCACGTGCTAACATCACAAGGGGGAAAAGTCTGTATTAAAACCTGTGACTTCATACATGAATTTGGATAACAATAGTAGGTTTAGTATCTGGTACCTGTGACATATATACATTTTAGCAGACCTGCAAATATTTTGTAAGATGTGTATGTGCTATATTTTGCTTTGTAATAAAGAAAGCTGACCTGAAATGATTAATGATGGAAACTCACATAATTTTGATTTACCTTAGTGGTGGAAGACTCATCAACTGTAGGATTTCAGAAAATCCAAGTGATACTGTTTCAGTATTTAATATTCTAAATGAAAAGGGCAGGTACCGAGGATTCAGTACAAATTTTCTAGATTCAAACTCTTAGTTAGCCAGTTAAGTTAGCGAGTTGTTAAATTAAAATGATTTTAAATAGCCTATCTAAAATCCATTCCTTTTTGCACTACCTGGTTACTTTCGGCACTGGGAGAGTTGTCATTCGCATTAATATTTCATGTAAAAGCGAGACACAAATCCCAATAAAATTCAACTGCATTTCATTTGGAAGTACTAGCCTGGCCCTCCAATGATTAGAAAGTTTTCTGTCCCACAGTTTCCATTTCCAGTATTCAAAAATAAAATAAAAAAGCAACACATTTCTTTCTAATGCTTTAAAAGTAATAATTGTCAAAAAGTAAAATATACAGAGTTTAGTTTCCTTTTAACTGATCCCACTTTTGCCATATTTTGCAATCTCTAGGCTTCTGAAAAAGTCAAAGAAAGAGGATAATGTTTCAAGTGTCATCCCTAATTATGAAATAAATCCACAAGGAAAACAAATGACATCATTCTTTTATCTCAGTGTATATAACTGACGTAATAGAAAGACCCATCCCTTGTAAACCTCTTCTCCCTGTGCCAGTTTGCCAGGATCCAGGGTGGGTGTACAGTGTTCTATGTGTGCATGCACACACTTTCTCCACTATTTTCATAAGTTCTTGATAGTTATTGTACTTAGTTTTTTAACAGGAGTCGTTAAAGCCCTCAGAGCGATCCCAGAGGAGCCTTTGGGCGTTGCCACAAACACAAATAAGTATCAGCCCTGTGGTTGTGCAGAGACCAGTCCCGTGGTCACAGCACTGAGCTGAGAGGGAGGAGTGCTCAGCACAATTCCCACATCAGCTGCTGCCTGTCCTGGATCTCTGTGCCCCCAGTGCCACATCAAACAGTGGGAATTCAGCTCCTTTTTCCTCCGCCATCTGTCTCTCTCACCTCACAGGCTTCGCAGGCCCTCGCTGTGGGTTTGTGGCAGCACAAAGCATCTCCACTTGTGGGTTTAGCCCGTGCCTCAGGCTGACTGCTGCCTTAGTGGCACACAGGAATAAGTCTCCCCTTGCCCACAGCCATTCCAAGGTGAACAAGATGAGCTTCTCTTATGAACCCAGCTTAGTTCCTGAAGGATTGAGTTTGCCAACACTAAGCCTTGACTACTTCCTGAGAACAGTGTGTTTTAAAAAGGATGACTTGCTTCTCACAATTTTACCCATCGGCTGGCTCAAAACCAGGGAAACATCCGTGTCTCCAAGTCAGTGTGAAGGCATGCAACACAAACTCTGCTGGCTGACACACACAGTGTAAATATAGTTATTTTCCTTTCTTTAGGGAATGTATCGTTCTCAATCCAGTTTTAGGATTACACTCTAATCTCAGTCCCTGAGCAGTCTGTGCCCACGTATCTAGGATTAGAATTTAGCCCCACAGCCTCTCCAGTGGCACCTTACTCCAATTAAGAAGATATATTTTGTGCTCCTGTATGACATAATGCTAGCATAATTGCTTTTTTTCCTTTCCAAAAGTTATTTATTTTGCTGACTGTGGATTCTGGAACAATTACAATCTCTAGTTCTATGACTCAGCCTAGATTTAGAGCAAGAACCCTTGATCTTACAGTTAATAACTTTAGCGCTATTAATAATATTGGAATATATATCTATTTTTTAAAACAGCACTTGATTTCTCAAGCGATCAGATGAGCTTTTTCTAAAAGGGAAGCCAATGGAAATGCAAATGAGATTATGCATGTCTTCATTCATATGTTTCACTCATAAGCATGAATACATGTTCATATTATATGTTTGACTGATTTAGATGACACAAATTTACCAGAGCATTTTAAACCATACTCAGCTTCTTCCAAACACACTGTGGAGCCACTGCTGAAGTACACTAAACACTGGCTTTTAAAAATGCTAATTCTATGTGTTTGATGTAAATAAAAGCAATATTAGTTAATGAAATCTCAATGCATTTAACTAAAAAAAACCAGGTCTTCCAACAAGTCTATATTATATATAAGACTAAACTGTATTTTGCCAATGCAATTGATAACATCAACACTTGGACTGCTATAGACATTTTGAAACTGTTGCATGATTAGATTTGCAAACGCTTCTGGTTCATGAAGTTCGTGTCTTGCCACTTCTCATCTAATAAATTGAGACAGAATTAGTCCTGGGTGAGTGGTTCTGCCTGCTGCCAAGAAGGGTTTGCTAAGGGTAAGACTCTAAAGGCAGAGATTAACTTGTCTTCATCCCTGTAATGTGCTGTACAGCCAGGATTTGTGCAATAGGATCAGGGCAGAGCCATATATGAATCTAACACTGGACAGCTGGTGTGTATGAATTTATATGAACCCTGATGCCAGATTTTGAGCTACTCTCAAATCCCAGCTAATAAATGTATCAGAAGTGTACTTTCCCTCTTGCCTCACAGATCCTCCTCTGCTGATGTGGTCTCTAATATGTGAGTTGTTATGAAAATAGTACGAACCTAAACTACCCTAAATATGACCTGCAGGTCAGAACCCCAGGTAAGCAACTGAAAAAGGTGTTTTTCCAAATGGAATAACATGGATTAGTCAGGTTCAGTGCCTCCTCCTGTCACAGTGTTACACACAAATATTTTTATTAGGTTATTGAGCTATTTATCCCACCTGATCATTTCAATACTTCACTAACAGGAAATTCAGGGAAATAAAGAAGTAATTTAATATAGATAACACATACACACAAAACATGTCCGCTAAATTAAGTTTGAACCATACCGATATTTTGCCATTCAACTTGGAGAAAGAAATTAGATTTCTGGTGGAAATAACATCTCAACTTTATATCACAAATACCAGTTATTTTTACACATCTGAGCAGAAATCCAAGATAAGCCAGATAGGGTTGATTGGCACACCAATGAAAAAACCAGAATGATTTCATGAAGCAACTCCAGTGAAAACCTCATTATCGAATCAAACTCTCCTTTTGGCTCATAGTGATTCAAAAACTGGGTCAATGGAAGCAGTAAGGTACAGCTTTAGTGGAAGAAGATACCAAAGAACTTTTAAATAATATTATTCCATTATTTTTTCTCTACTATATCTTTTCCATACTATATCTATCTCATCAAACCAACTGACCCCATAGTCTGTCTTTGCAAGGATAAGTTGTTTATCTGATACACATTGTCTGAAATGGTGGTCTGTGAATCTTGATCATCTGGTGGATAATAATTGTCAGTAAATATGGGTCACTTTGCTGTGGCTGCTACTGTAATCGTTCCCCTACATTCAGGGAAAATACCTATATTTAAAAGAAAATATCATATTTAAAAGAAAGTTTTAAAGAAAATTCTTACGTAGTTTCAGCTCTGAAAGGAGGCAGCGTGAGACTGCCTGTCAACAGCCACTGAATCATCCTTCACATATAACAAAAAAATCCAGACTTATTTTGGGAACTGCACAGACTACACAGAGAAGACCACAGCGATACTGGTGCTACTGGTTTCTAACCACTTACTGCTGCTTGCTTTTGGATAGATGTCTGTCAGAACAGGCAGGGTATATGGGATCCCACATGAGGGATTGGGGCCAGAACAGATGGCTCTTTTCCCACTAGATTTTCCATCATTCTACAATTTAAAGTTGCATCATATAATTTTAGTCACCGGTGTGATTTAGGGGGAAGTGTAGAAGTTCTAGGAAGGCCTGATGAAGAAAGTGTCTTTTACTTGTGTGTCTTTTTCCCACACAGGGAGACTTCCCCAGAAAAAAAAAAAAAAGGCACATTCACAACTGTGATTTAAACAGGAGACTGACACATTCTAGCAGTTCCTAAAAAGCAAAAGTGGTACAACTTGTCAGTCATCTGACAGACAAAAATTTGTCAGTATTAAAACTCACTATTAATTTTATTTTTCCCTGATTTACTAGAATGAAAAGGTTAAAACCTCCTGGGTCTTTTTTCCATTACATTTATCTGACCCTCTGATGATTTCTTTGCACATTCATATCGCAGAATTACAGAACAGTTTGGGATGGAAGGGACCTTTAAGTCCATCTAATCCAATGCCCCTACAGTAAGCACTGACATCTTCAGGTAGGCCTGGTTTCTCTAGTCAGGTGCACCAGACAAAGGCCAAAGGCCAGGCCGTAAAAAGGGCAGCATGAAGTTTAAAACTGCAGTTTGTTGTGCTGAGTATTCAATACAGAGTCTTTATGCAAGAAAGGAAAACACCTAAATGGGTCACTGACCAATATGGTCTGGCAAATACCATCATCCCAGTTACCACCTATTTTTTGAGCTGCTGAAAAGTTTAGTCCAGCACTAAATCGCTTTAGTACTGAGCTTTAAAATGCTTTAGCAGCTCAGAAGCACTTTGACAGCTCAAATGCTCTTCACGAGGCACCCAGCATCCTAAATCGCTTTAAGTCTAAAGAATCCTAAAAAAAAAAAGGCAAATGGAAGCATGTCCAGCAGCACATGTTCAGACACACATGTCAAGAACAAAGGCCATGGTGCTGGTCTGGGATTTGACAGACTTGTCTGCTGCCAGGAAGACCTGAATCTTGGCCAACACAGAATCCAGCATCTACATTTACAAATGTAAAGCACTTTTCACTTTGAGGGAATACCAGAGGTATGGTCCAAATTCAGCCCCTGATTTCAGTCTAAATGGCTGAAATGACTCACTTGTTTACCTTTTGAAAACTCATTTTGAGACTGAGGATCTTCACCATACCAAAGAAATGGTAAATTCCTGAGGCACATGAATTAGATTGATATTTATCACTCAAATTATTTTAAACTCATCAATAGGTCAAAGTCAATAAAAGAAGTTGTAATGATAAATCTAATTTATAAATGGCTTGGGTAACAAATCACAGGACTTGGCTTTTATCTCATTTTTGGATAATGAGCAGTGCTCCTGTCTTTGCATTTCCCTCACTGTTAACTCTACCAAATGCTGGTTGAACTCCTGGAGCTGTAACTATCTACAGGATGAAAACACTTCAGCATTATATTTTCCTTCTTTCAGGAGACACAAAGAACCCATTCCATCAGAGCTAAATGGACTGGAAGTTCAACTCATTACTTAAAAAAAAATCAAAAAAATCAATCATTTGCTGTGCACCTCTAGTGTAGGATGAATGTACAGATGCTCCTGCTGCTGCCTCTGGAGCCAGCCTGCTCCCTCTGCCAGCTCCTCAACTCGAAGCATTCTGTACAGGATAGCTTTGTAACATCCAGGCTCTGGGTTACAGGACTTGCTTCCCTTATAATAATCAATTCTATATATTAATTTACTATATTAATTATTAATTGTATATGATAATTGTATGTATTAATTTATAATTAATCTGAGTCTTACTGATTTATCACTGTTTTCGTTACTACAAAACATGTTCTTTTACCTTTTTTATTTCAATTTGGCAGCCTTAACGGGCTAATGTCCTTTTGGAACAGATAATTTCTACCATTTCTTTCCTTCTGCTTCACTTAGTTTACAGTAGACAGGGCTCCAAACGATTACAATTCTGAAATTAAACCACCGATAGCTGCCTCCCTAAGTATGAGCACATCACTGCTCTCAGAGCTGCTGTGACACACCAGGAATTGAAGGCAAAAGCTTGGGCTTAAGTACATCCTTTTGAGCAGGTGCTATTTTCCAACATCCTGATTTTCCTTGCATTGTAGGATCCAAGGACACTGAACAACTCAGCATATACAAGGGCAACATTTGCATCGTCCTGAGAACTGGAAGTTTCTCTATGGAAAACACTACAGCCCAGGAGCAGCGAAGAGTAGAGCTGCTTATCTGAGAAACAACCTGCATAACCCACTCTGTTTCTCATTGCTGAATGCCTTATTCCTCTCTTTGGTGCCGCTGCTTCAGTTCTTTACTTCAGCTAAGTTGCTGTCTCCCTGCAGCATGACTCCCCGGGAGCACATGAGGAAGATGTCCCTCCTGGGGGAACAGGGAACGCTGGAGGAAAAGCACCTGTACCGGCTGGCAGGCGGCATGGCAGCAGGAGGTGAGCAGCAAGGAACCCAACTGCACACGCGGTTATAGGACTGCTGACACCTGTACAACCTGCAAAAATGGCCAGCAGCAGGTTTGATGCCTTTAAAAGGTGTTTTAAATTTTTCTTAGGAGTAACTGCTGAAACGTTTCTTTTAAAGTGATTAAAAGTTAACACAGAGGGCTCTTGGAATTCAGTGTTTGACTAAGAGATGCTGAGCATCTGGAAGACAAGTAAGTGTCACACAAGAACTTGGAACGAAAGCCATGGCTGGACATTATGATGTTCTGGCTGACCACTGTAGGCTCTTTTTTCTAGAGATGATTTCTCATGACAATGCAGGTTCCACCTAGTACAACTTTTCTAAAAATTAAACTGTATTAGAAATGAAAACCCTGTCAAGCAGAGAACTTAACATGTGTGGCTATCTTCTTCTGTTTCGTAGTGCTATGTGAATTATTATTCATTTTAATTTGTCTTTTGGTACACTTGACTGAGTACATCCTGTTTATTTTTACTGCACTTTGATTGCATAAATCTACATTATTTAAACGAAATAATTCAGGTGGCAGTGAAAACATGTTTTCAATTGCTGCTATTGAAAAAAAAAAAAAAGGTGTGATTGGCACTTGAGGAAACAAAACAAAACATTTTTTTTTTCTAGTAAAGTTATACTGCAGCCAGAACCACTTCCTAACTTACCTCACTGACAGCAGAACTATGTGTGCTTTGTGCCAGAACTGCGGCAGCGGCAGGAGATGTTAATGAGGAATCAGCTGATGGCAGTAAACCCGCAGCTGATGGGGCCGGGCCAGCAGAGGATGCAGGCGATCCCCGCCCAGTTTGAGCCGCGACTGGTGGACAGGTACCGGGCATCATTTCACTGTTCCTGCACTGCAGTTAATCGTGACTCCGTGTGTGCTGTCCCTGAGGCAGCAAAGACCTTTGGTTATTCTTAACTGAACAATACCCTCTGCATATCTGAATGGATTTTTTTTTTCCTTTCAGAGATCTGCTACCTTCAACTGAAATGATGGCCTCAGCTGACCCCCGACAAATGCACATAGCATCCCACCTGGGATCTGCAGTCCCACAGCACCCGAACGTGCCAAACCTGTTGTCCAACCGTGTCTACCCAGGCCCAGGTAACAAAGCACCCTCTGCATCCTGAGAAGCAGGACCATGTGGATCAGAAAGCAAACTGCACCCGCCAGTTTTCCATAGGTTTATTGGTAGTGCTAATAAGTTTATTTTATTTAGAAGAACAGTCTCGCTAAAAGGAGGCAGCCTGCTCACCAGAGATTCTAAACTGTGCCGGTTTAGGCCTAGGCATGTCCATTCTAGCTTTTGTTAAATACACTGTTTTCAGAGTCTTTTGCATGTTTTTGTTCCCTCCTTTTCTTTTTGCGTTTTCCAAGCATTTTCACACCCAAACAAAAGGCTATAGCTAAAAAAGAGCTTCTCAACAACACTTTTACAGTACATTTCGCTCTTGCTCTTATTGAGCATTGGCTGCTTTAATATGGATCATATTCTCTAATGATAATATCACATGCCACTTAATTCATGTAGGGCAAATACAAGTCCTTTTTAATAAAGGCTCAAAATTACAGTGCACAGCTCCAAGGGGAAGGCTAGATGTCACAACTATGGTGCTCATGTCGTGCTGCAAGAGAATTTGCATATTACTTTATACAAAGTGAGCTTAAGATTCTTTTGAGACGAGTGGATGAATTTTCAATGCCACATCAATCTACCAAGAAAAATTTCTGACTTCAGCTTTTTTCCCCCTTAACATGGATCTCAAATTAGAGATTCCCTCAAGAGGAAATATAATTTTAAATTACTCAGCCTCCAGGCTGAAAGCAGTCTTGAAGGAGCAGGTTTGCTTTGCTCAGCTGTTGGCTACTATTTTCTGAGCAGTTATAGATACTTCAAAGTCATAAGTCGCCGAATAAAACCACCCTGCTGTCTCCTTCCTTTATGGTTAGTGGCAGGTATTCCTAAGTACCGATCTGCTCCTGAAAACACCTGACGCTGGACTTCATGTTCCTTCTACATATTCCCACCAAAACAATGACTACAAATAGGATTTAACTTGAAATCCTATCACCTTCCTGGTAAAGCCCACAGTTGAAAACTTACAAAGCTTTTTAAAGTGTCTGCATTGCTTTGGGGTTTGTGCATTTGCACGAGGAAACAAGTGAATTTAATTTTTTTTCCCTTTCCCTTTAAGGATACAGCTTTCTACAACCAGAATCCATGGAAGCTGTGGCCAGAAGACAAGAACTGGTTCAAAAGCAAAATATTGCCAGGTAATCAACAGCATTGCTCTGACACACATGCCAGGATTAAAGCAGCAAAGTGATTGGGACTTTTTTTCAAGTCACCCGGAGAAGCAGAGGGCTTTGAGTATCAATTACAGCCTGAAGCTACTGACTTGCTGCTTGCTCTATTGTGCTTTCATTCTTAAAATGATGTAACAAAAAAAACCAAACCCCTTAGCTTGGTTAAGGAAAAAAAGCAAGCTACAGCCACAGCCCTTGAACTGTGGATCCAAACACCCTGAAGTTACAAAAGTTCAGAAACAAATTTCAACTTCACAGCTGTGTGATATCACACACAACACTTCAAGCCTCTGCAGCTGGGCCCTTGGGATGAGCAGCTGTGTCTCCACCCTGCCAGGGTGGGCAGCTTTCCTAGTTTGACCAAATAGTTGGAATATCACAGTGGCTGTAGAAAGTCCAGCTATTTGTACCAGTTTCAGTGTAGTCAGTAGCTGGTTAAGAAACTACCAGTGCCCTCCCTCACAGCCACAGCATTTCTATAGAGGAGCTCTAACCCCAGCCACTCCTGCACTGGGCTGCAGCACAGCATTCAGTGGTAGTGCCCCTCACACAGTGAGACTCAGAGCAAAGAACAGGTAAGTTCTGTGTGTACAGCTGGAGAGAATTATGACAGAAGTGTTTTGAGCTTTTCATTCAGCAAAGCTCGTTTGCTGAACTCCTCCAAGCACAAGATGTGCATCAGTAATGCATTTCCTATAGTTCTTGCCACTTGGCAAAAAACCCTGAGAAAAACAAGTGAAATAACCAGCAGCAAACATGGCTATCTCATACAGCCACATCAGAGCTGGTCCTACCTGTTCAGGCTCTTCCCTCAGCCCATCAAACAGCAAAACTCCAACATGACACACCTCACCTAAACCTTAAAAACATTTTACCCCAGCTTTTTTGCCACCCTGGCAATTTCCACTGCGTTCACACAGCTTTCTGCAGCACAGATGATCTTTGGGGCTGCACTTCCTCCTTGCAGCAGTTCCAGAAGTCAGGTGTTGACAATCTCCTGCACTTGGTGCAGCTGTGGTGCTGAGCACCTGGGCCCAAATCCTTGTTCTCCAAGGGACTCTGTCTCATCCCAAAGCTCCGTCTGCTGGTCCTGGCAGGAACAGACTATCTCAGCTGGAGGAGTAGGCAGGAATGTAATGTTTTCTGCTGTTTGTCTCCACCTCAAGAGCTGAGTGGGAGTGATGACAAACAGGCAAACTGTACAAGGACACGGTACACAGACAAAACACTTCCTTTGTATCTCTGAGGGCAGAAAATCAATAATTTGGAGGTTGTTTCAAAGATGAAAAGAAGACAGAGAAAAAACCTTGAATGATGTGATCAAATAATCCCTCCTCAAAACAAAAATCTGTATAGATAGCTTTTGTCCAAACTATTTTCATGACAGTTTTACACTCTCCTGAAAGTCAGACTCTCTCTGACCTTTATCCTCATTGCAGCATTAAGAAAGCTATCTTGGTGCACTTTAAAGTGCTTTACTTTACAGGCTCTTTTCCAAAGATGCAGAAATCCCTCTGAAAGCTCCTCAAAGCACCCCTAGGAGCTCTAGCTTTCTGTTTGATCACTGGCCTGACTCCAGAGAAAGCTGATGCCAGCAAAGGTTGGTACAGCAGAAACAAATATTACTACTCCTCTGTATCCCACTGGTAAGCCATCCTACCTACTCTGACAGGAGGAGGAAGCTGGCACAGACTCTGGAGCATTTATCCACAAGGAAGGAGATCATTTGAACACTTCCCACCAGGATCTCACCCTTTCACGCCCTCAGAGTCATGCTCAGGTGCCAGGCACTGTGGAGGGTTACTCAAGAGACTCAGCTTTAGCTTACTCTGAATGGATGCACAGGTTTGACAGATAAAATCATTCTAGTTCTTTATCATTTACAATATCACTCGAATTTTCCAGTGTTCAGTACAAATTTCTGACTGATAATATAAATCAATTATTTTCTTTTGTTTTCAACACTTATGACCCGGGAAACAATTTTCCAAATGCCAAGTGAATATAATCACCATGCCTGGAATGGCAATACACAAACAATACTTTCTTTGTGTGAAGTATTTTCTAGAGTCATCACACGGAAGATATGCTTTCCCCTTCTTTTAGCTAGCTCTATGTATCTGACAGCACATTAAATACAGCCAGGTTTGCCATTGCATCTGCAATTTGTGCCCTCTCACACACAGTAGTATAGGGGAGAGACAAAACAACCAGTACTCTTGCCTATTCCTTTATCTTAGTTTTAATCTGCTGCTGAAAAAAAAAGGTGATGAAGGAACTGAGCTGCCCTAACTGCTCGTGCTCTGTGTGTCTCTTAGAATGGAAATGGAGATGAGTGCTATTTTCCAGCAAAAGGAAATGGAGAAAGCCCATCGGAAAGGACTCCTGGGCCTGGAAGCACCTTTCCTTTACCAGGGGATGCCAGCGAGTCCCATTGCTTTCCGTGGCAGGCACAGACTACCCGAAGGGCACCTCCCCAACGAGCTGTATGTTCATCGTACCACCCTGGATGAAATCCATGGCAACACCATGCTCATGGCAACCAGCCCATACCCGCCAGTCACCACACTGCAAAGGGAGAGGGGACGCCGCCCAGGGAGAAGAGCTGGAAATCACAAAACTGCCGAGGGCAGTGCCAACGGCACGAAGAACCAGGCAGATGACAAATCCACGGACTCTGCCTCGGCTGCAGTGGATGATGAGAAAGAAGACAAGAAAGAAGTAGAGGTGGAGACACCAAACAAACATGAGCAGAGCAAAACCCAGACTGAGCCATCTGCAGTTGCCAAAAACTCTAAAGAGTTTGAACAAGGCTTGAGAAAGAACTGTGCTACTCATGAAATTCCTGCTGAAACCACCAGCTGCAGCAACACCAATGAGAAGGAAGCCAACAGCTCCTGTGCTGCTTTTGATGACAAGTACCTGTACCCTTCTGCAATCCCATTCTCAGCGTTACCATATGGATTTCCAGTGCCCAACAACCCACTGCTACCTTCAGGTTTGTCAGATCTCCAGATTACAGTTAGTGGCATGTTGATATAATCTGTTTTTATTGATCTGGCCTCTCAATTATTCCCTCTGTTTTAAGTGAATTTTTGGTATGGTAGAGTCATTGCAACTAAAAGTAGAATTCTAATGCCACAAACAATAATATCTATATTCAGATCCTGTTTTAAAAAGGAATTTCAATTAGAATAAAGAAAACTGCTGAATGAAGTTGTGAGTTAGCCTCTCCCTTCAGCCCATAGTTTTTCTATATGTCCTAACTCACAGTAGGCACTATGGACTAGCAAAGGCTGTGCTACTGAAATATTAGTCAAATCAAAGCAATAGTAAAATCTAAAGAATGAAAAGCACAGGATAATGTACTCATTAGAGGAAGTCCTGCAGCATGGTTTATATGTGTAGTGACTGGTAGGTACAGTGCCAGCAGTAAACAAAAGAAGTCACCAAAAAAACCCCTTCAGAACCAGGTTCTGCTCATTACCTGGTGATTTTGTGTCTAGGACCCTATATCTGCCTGTTACTACACCCTGCTCTTAATATATTGGGGTCTGAAAAGGCGTAAAAATTTCCTCCTGATTTGCCAGCAAAATTCTACCAACATAACTCTGTTTCCTCCTCAAAGGAGCTCATGGCCTGATCCTGAATGGAGAAGACGTTTCTTCCATTGAAGACATTCGCAAGTGGACAGTTGATGATGTGCACAACTTCATTGTCAGCCTCCCAGGCTGCTCAGATTATGCCCAGGTGACTATAAGCATTCACCACATTTTCAGGTCTTTCGGACCATCTGGACTTAAATGTCAACAAACCAATGTATTCGTGGGAGGGTAGTTGATTGTCCCAAAGTTACAAATACAATAGTAGTTTTCATTGTGCAGCTAGGAGATAAATACAAAGATAAAACAGTAAAATTATTATTACTCCTTTTTTATTGTTTATGCCTCAGGGTTAAGCATGAAAAATAACAATCAAAGTCTATTTTAGCACACTATGATGTGTTTTATCATTTCACCAGATATTTAAAGACCATGCTATTGATGGAGAAACCCTTCCACTGCTAACAGAGGAACATCTCCTGGATACTATGGGATTAAAACTCGGACCAGCGCTAAAAATCCGCTCTCAGGTATGATCATTAAATATATGCCAAGATGGTGAGTCACAGAGACATGAAAGAGCCAGAAGCTGATAGGAGGGAATTTTTCCAAATTAAAGCACTTTTTTTTCACTTGTAAGGTAACTGCCATAGTATTGGGAGAAAAGAAATTACTCCAGCAAAGTTTGCTTTACTTCTCTGTATGTTACCACAGCACGCAGGGCGACACTAAGGAATATGACCATACATTTTTCAGGAACAGACTGTTCCCTGCTGTTTGCAGCTTTCTGCCCTTAATTTCATCCATTAAAATCAACTCTGTGTGTGTTTCTGTTGTTGCCTGGTTTTTTTCCTTTTCTCTAACCCCATGTACTCTCTCACTCTTCTCTCGTTCCAACCACCTTCCCCGCTCCTGGCTGGCAGTTTGCCTCCCCTCTGTCCCATGGGTGCTGCAGCACCCCAGGAGCAGGAGGACCCTGCTGTCAGGCCCAGCAGTCCTAAGCTGAGTATTGACAAGCTCCTTCCACAACCTGGGCCTAGAAAAAGAGTGAAAATGAAAGAGATTTTTTTCACAAGAATGTCATAACCCTTTGAGATGCCTGGGATGTCCCTGGCATTGCCGCACCAGAGTCAGGCTTGATGTTTAATGGCTTTAACAGCAAGAAGTAATTGCTGCAACTGTGCCTTTGTCTTTAAAGGTGTCCCGACGTCTGGGCAATGTGTTCTACATGATGAATGTCCCTCTTTCCGTGCCCCTGCCTCCTGCTCCAGGGAAATCCTCGGAGCAGCCCTCTGACATGGCCTCCCCTCTGCACTGCAACAGCAGTGGTGACACACTGGACAGTCCCTGCTCCCAGGACCCAGAAACCTCCCAAGCAGTGGAACAGATCATTTCAGAAAGCAGGGAAAATCCCTGTGACACAGCTGGATCTCAGGCTGACTTCCAGATGATTGCTTTCCAGAAAAGTTGAGCTAAGTCCAGGACATGACATGTTTTTAATAATACAGGAACCTCCAGTTACAAAAGTGTTTGAGAAGAAGCTACAGCCTGAAACCTCTGTAAAGCTGGGGCTGAAGGAAATAAGCTGCCAGTGCAGCATGAGGAAGTTTTGTATATGAAAGGCATTAAAAAATGCAGCTGCATGTTAGTGCAATTACTTTCAAGTGCAATTTATTGAAAAGAATACCAGTAGAGTTAACAGGTAAATTGAATTTTTCATTGAAGTCTAGGGTCATCCCTGAAAGCTATCAGAGACTCAGAGTACGCTGTATGTCTTACAGTGAGTTCCAGTGGGCTGCTGAGAAGCTACATGGAAAAGTCACGGCTTCCAAACATAGCTGACTTCTGCTTCTGTTGAACAAAATTCCTACAGAGCATTCATATAGAATTCCTTGGGAGAGTATGGAAATGCCTGCAGAATATAGAGAAATATACCCCAGACTCAGCAATTTGAGCTAATCCATTGCTACTCCAGAACAAAGCCTTTCAAAGTGCCTGGCAATGGTATGCAGCTTATAAAGATGCACAGACTGAACATGAAAATACCATGTGTGACAGCAATTTTAGTTATTCCAAAGCATTCTTATCACCAGGGCTGGAATTTGCTTTGCGTGACTGCAAGATGAGATGAGTCACCAGCCTCTGCCATGAAGGCCAGTCACTGGGACAGAGACACTCCCTGCAGGCAGCAGGCTCAAAGCCACCTGGTTCCTGCCAACCTCTGCCAGAACACCCTTCCCAACAGCTCGCCTGGACAAGTCATGGAAAGCCCTTCCCTCAGCAGCACATTCAGTGTTCTTCACTTTGGAAGAGGCCATCAATTTAGCCTGAGAGCTCCCTTTTCTCTGGAAAATCATAGTTTCCCCTCACTTCTGCTACTGATGAGTCATTATGTCACAGCAAACAAGAACAAGAAATAGAACTTTTAGTTAAGGACAAATCCCCAGCATTTATTGTGATTCCTGTGTGACTTATCCTTGTTCCCTTTCTAGGGGTTTGGCCCTACACTGGTTTTCCATGCAGACTTTGGAAGTCAGTACACTTCTACTTTCCTCCATGCAAGAACTCTTCTTTACTCCAAAGGATACACAAATATCTTTGACAAAATCAAGTTCTCTAAATTGATAGACTATGGACCCACTGTATGTTGCTACTTTAGATTCTCTCCCCTTAGTTTAGTTTGTGTGGCCTCAAATACTTAAACCCCGAGAAGTATGAAGCTGTTTAGATGGTGAGTCCCTAAACACATGAGGAGGGGAAGTATTTCCATATTCTATTATTTTACTTTAGCCAGAGAGAAATTGTTTTGTATCTTTGTTATATTTGTGCACTAGATAATGTGTGATTAGATGATTGCAACAGCAACCTCTGACATCCATTTTACCATACTCTCCAAACTTTGCAGCCTTTGGAAAAATGGCAAATATCTATACATTTTTTAGCATGTGAAACAATCTATAACTTATTTTTTGTACAATTGACAATCATGTTGACAGTGTCACTTATCAAATTAAACACAGTTAATGACTTGGTTTTCAAATGGCATCCTACCTCCTCTCTGGGTGAAATTTTCGACTCAATCCACGTGAGACCTCCACCCTGGAAGAGGAATCTCTGACACTGTTCCAGGGGAGTCAGGCCACGAGATGTCGCTGCAAAGCCACTCGAGGTCACCTGCTGCCCCTTCGAGGGGAAACGCAGCATACCTGAAGTACCGGGGGAGTGTTAAGGGCGGCGATAAGAAGAAACTGAACTTGTTTTTCTAAAGCGACAGCAGAAAAGCTTGATTTAAAGTCCCATATGCCAGGGAGGAAGGACTGAAATATGGTTCTGAAGAGTGTGATTATTTTTGTAAATGGGTCAGACATGAACAATGCCAAAAGCTGAGAAAGTTGGGATGCAAACTTTGCAGTCTTGTATTACTTCCGCAATTAAAAAACAAACAAACAAATAAACACCAAACAGACGATCCTTTGCACATACTGGGCTCTTCTTCCCAAAATGACAAAAGGAATTACTTCATAGCTTCCTGTACTGGAGCAGCCAAAATGCAATAAGCCCTGAACGGTAAACAGCTGTGAAATGAAATAGCAAGGAAAGGAATTTACCTAAACAGACATAATAGATTCTATTTCTAAAGGAGGAAATACCACTGTTAATGAATGTTTCCTCTCCTACACACACTTCTGAGAAAATGAAAATAAAAGGTAAAAATAATAAAAAAAGTACACAGGATCAGTGGACAGACCAATATTTCCAGACTTTGATGTGTTTTCAGGAATTGTGTTTATGTGTAAACATTGAGGCCTTACTGATTCTGTTCTTGTTTGACATTTATTGTTTATTCCAGCTGCAAAGGGGTTCAGGTAGCCATCAAAAGTGCCTAAGAAAGCTGGCAGAACTCTGCTTCCTAATCACTTTCTGGTGCCTGTGCCACCCCTGCATTCATTTTTTTCTGCTATGCAACTGAAATCACAGTGGGGTGCAGATGATGTGTTTTAATATGAGTTGCATCATTAGAAATGTTTCATTTAACACCTATTGCTGTGTTAGTCCATAGCAGTGATGCAGTTAATGAAGAAGAGAATGTTTTCTATGAGGTATTGCACAAGTTCCTGATTTTGTCTCTACCTGCACTAAATGTGTGGGCTCCTAGGGACAGAGACTTTCATTTTAATTTTTTTTTTTATTTTAATAGAGCCAAGGTTAAAGACAAGATTAATAAAAAGGTATAACAAACAGATAGCAAAATGGTCCTGTACCATAAATAACAGATCTAGAAAAATCCTGAAGAGAAGGATATGGCTTGTCTTTCCTACAACAGCCTGGGTTTCTGATGATGATGATATTGTGGAATACAAACTCATATGGACCTAAATAGATAACCCTCTGTTCAATTCCTCAGGTGAAAAATCTCTAAAAAATGCTATGAACCTACAAAAGTCATGGAGAATTCCCACCTGGTCCAAGTCAGGCAGTCAATCTAATCCAGCACACAAACACAAGAACAGGCAGGTAGGTCCACAAGGTGATGGTATTTCAAACTGGCCCATACTCATGCCACCAGCTACTTCATAAAACTTTATATTTTAAGACTTTATACAATTGGGAACCTGCCACAGAACAGTTTTCAGAATGTTAAATTATCCTTTGAGTGTGAAACAGAAAAAATAACCCTCTCTGGTTTTTAAAATCACCTGTAGTTTTTAAACTCTCTAGAAATTTCTTGTATTTTTGACCTTCCAAATACTCTCATACAATGTTGATTGGTTGTGCCGTGTTTTGAGTCACCTTCAAGATCAGAAACTTTACAGAAAAGCATCCAAAGCTAGATACAGCTCTTGTTTTGGTAGCTTGCCATGGTAGTGTTCTACCTAAGTCTTTTATTATTCACTGGAAAATGACAAGTCTACTATATAAGACTGAATGTTCATGGAATTACAGAATGCTTTGAGTTGAAAGGGACCTTAAAGATCACCCAGTTGCAAACCCTTGTGTTCCTCAGGGTTCTGCTGCCCCTGATGGTTGGTTTTGATTAGCTCTTCGGGCTATAATAAATAGCTGTAGCTTTATTGCAATGGCAATTTCAGTATACTCTATGTTATATTGAGAGAAAAGCTCACCTCTCCTTTCTCATTCGTTTAGGCTTTGGGGGTTTTTTGCAGTTGCCAGGCTCCTTTCTTCCTTTGGGAAGGCTTTGCTCCTCCTATCACCCGTACTGAGGCCACAAGAACTACTCTATTGACTTGGTCCTCACGCTGTCCTTTCCTTTACCCCATTCCCAAGATTACCCAAGTCTGTTTTTACCCAGTCAGACATTAGTTCTGCTACTATCCCCATGTTCTTCTTGAACCACCAATTTCCCTGTTGGTAGGGAGGCAAATCTTTAATTCAGCCCATAGAAAAGAAGAGCCTGTTGTCTATGTTGTATAGAGAATGATGCAGTATTTTTCCCTATAGTACAGCAAAGACATGAATAGACATTTTGATTTATCAAAATTTAAAACCACAGGTAGCATCTGTGTGTGTGAATTATTGGTATAAAGGTCAACCAACCAAAATGGCAACACAGAAAAAGCACCACTGATCATGGGAAAAAAGAAAGCATCAAACCAGCCTGGTTCTTTGCTGCAGCATTGGCTCACGAGCCAACCTTTGCTGATTACCTTTCAGTTCCAGGGTTCCAACAGCTCTGCTAAAGGAGCACTGTGCAGCTGGGATTCGTGGGCCCCCAGCAGCCCCTGAACACTCTGCACTGGATGATGGTCTGCAAAGCACTCTCTGACTTCTGGTTCAACCTGTTAAATGGAGGGATATAAACTCTAGACTTGCATCCTTATATAAAAAATATTTTTAATTCAAACACTTGCAATCCTAACAACACAATAACAGGGAGTTTTTCCTAAGGCTATACCTTAAGTGTTTTAATTCTATCCTGCCCTCCTGCCACTGGCAAACACAGAGATATAAGCAAGCCTTTCTTTATACAGACTTTTCCCCAAAACCTCAGCTGGTTCTTCCAGAAAATGTTTTGATTTATCTTTCATTTATGTGTCCATGTACATCCTCATTGACTTCAGCATGGTCTGATTGACAGTGGTCTTTAGAAAGAGCTGATGTGCCACCCCACGTCAGGAGAGATATATCCTTACTAGGGCTCACCAGTTATTGCTTAAATGAAAATATATTCTTACAATGAACAAAGCTGGTATTAGAAATAGGTGCAATTAATTAGAGAAGAACCAGGGAAATCAGTTTTTTGTTCAATTAGTATTTTTGTCAGTTATATGTAGCAAATAATTCTGGGTTGTATAGAAATGAAGAGGAACTTGCAAGAGTGGAAGCATTTAAGAACTTTCTTAGTGAATGATAATTATGGAGATTTGTCTAATAAACCTTTGTTTTCTGCTAAATTAAAAGCTAAGTGGCTAACTAAATATTTATAAGCTTTTGAGATGGAAGTGACTCAGGGTATGTCTACAGTGGAATATGTTTCTGAGTTATGACTCATGTATTTGTGGGTGGATTTTATCTGAACCTTCCTTGACAGTATGTGATGCTGTGCAGTACAAGGCCCATATTCTTTATACTCTGAGCCTGTTCAGTGTTGAAGCTGACTGGATGAAAAGGGAGGTCACTCCAGAGCCTGCAGCTTGCTACTATCTGTAGATAATCTAGGAAATGGCTCCTATCAGATTGCTGGGGAATTGTCTCTTCTCCTTGGATTCCTTCCTTCCTTCCTTCCTCCCTTCCTTCCTTCCTTCCCTCCCGCCTTCCTGTGAGGTGATGTGTAGTCTCCCCTCCCTCCCCCAAATCCAGAAGGATTATCTGTGGGTCCAGAGGATAAGCTTCTTGCAAGTTTGTTTGTTCAGAACTGACACTTGCTTTGGCATTGAGTGTCTCTCCAGCTTCTGTCTTGCAGAAGGCTGTGTGGCTCCCCAGGTAATTAGTGACATGCTTGCCCGTGATTCCACTGCCAGCATGTGGCCTCGTCTTTCTGGTGTGTCTGTAGTTGTGGTAACCTCGCATCATTTTATGGATCCAGGATGACTGAACCCAAAGCAATCAGGCATAGCACAAAGGTCAATAAATTGACAGAAATAAGTGAATATAAGGGTATAAGAAAATGTGTACCCCAAAGAGTAAAACACTACCTAACTCAGTGTCCTGCCCCGGGGGGCAAGAGAAGATACCTAAAGCAGAGCATAGGAAAAAAGGAATAACAAATTCAAGATCATTCCTTTATTTCCAGGGTCCTGTCTCACAGGCAAACAGAGGTGATGTCTACATTTAATAGTGGCTCATGATGCATTATTGTTCCATCAAGGTATCCAGCTGGTTTTTGAGCCAAGCTTCTGGCATCCATACTGCTGTATTAGCTCACACAGCTGGGGTAAAGAAGAGGGAAAAGAAGTTAATGAAATGCTGTTGGTTTGGCTCCAGTTGAAAGAGGAAACCACTCCACTTGTATGCAATATCCTTCTCAACAGTAGTTCTGAATCTGCTCTAATCACAATGGCAGTTGGCCCTTTAGGGGCTGTGACTTCACTGCCTGGTTCTGAAATGCTCCTTTCTGCAGCCTGCCCTGACAGACCCTAACCTTCAAGCTGTTTGAACCTTCATTTCCCCTCCACGGCTTTCTTGGAATTCAGCCACTTGCTTCTCTCCTGTTCTGCCACGCTGATGACTGAGATTAAACTTGTTCCATGCACAACTCAGTCATGATCTGCTCTGTGCTCCAGAGTGGTAGGAACTTACTGTCCAGTGCCTTACACATTTCCTTGCCCATTTTCCATCCCTCAGTCCTTTCTTAGACATCTGCTTGAAGTGATGGGTTTGTTCCCTGTGCTGCTCCATGTGCAGCTGTCCTGGGAAGAGCTCCTGCAAGTTAGTATTTCTCAAAGATTAATTAAAATTCTTGTAGCGGGGAATAAAAAAAAAAAAGAGATCAACCAGATATCCAAGGTGCTTTTCTGGCAGCAAACAGCTTGATGTACTGCAGATAACATACCATGCCAAAAAAACCCCTGCAAAATGAAGAGCTAAGCATTAAAGGTGGGTCTGTGAATCACCAATAGATTCAAAGAGACAGAGGGCATAGGGGAGTAAGACCTTAAAAGAACCTGAAAGTAGAAGTATGAGGGATGATGACCCATCAGGAGGTGATTGCACCCTTCAGGAGGAGGCCAGAGTGCATCTCCCATGGAGCAGGGAGAGTTTCACAGCTGAAGTTCAGCTTGTGCCTGTGCAGGGAGAGCAGAGGGGTCAGAGCTATGCCGTGCCAAACCTTTTACTGCAGCCACTGTGCATTATTCAAAATCTGTAAGTTACAGATGGCTGAAACTTCTTCTGCAAGAAAGCCTCCATGTCAGATGTGCTTTTCTATTACTGTAAGCCAAGCACATGAAATAACTGTTAAAATTATTGCCAACTCAAAGCATGTATTTTTTAATAAATGCAGTCTGCCTGCTTTTTACGAGGCATTGTTTTATTGTAACCATAAAAACTTCAATTCCCTCTACCTAGAAGTTCATCTTTTGAATTACAGTTTTCTAGTTCACTCACTCTGCAGTCAGTCAGCTTAATTTGTAACTTGTATAGATTTTCTGCCCAGCAACAGCAAAAGGAAAACATTCAACAGAAAAAGATGTCATACCAGAAAGAGCACAAAACCTGGCACTGAAACTGAGGGGCAAATACGCTGCTGGCAGCGTTTTTAGGTTCTTAATTGCCCAATTTTCAATCTGAGAGGTTCCAAATCACAGGAACGGGAAGGGGCAACAAGGTTTGAGGGGACTGGACAAGACGATGCAGCACTGCACATACTTTTCCATCCCAAAGTGCCAGGGTGTGGTTTGGAAACACAGAGCCAGGATAAATGATTATATGCTTTGCTAACTCCAGTGACCTCATAGCAAGGGTATGTGGGACAACCTCTGGCAAAAGGCCCTTCTGCTTTATATAGGTTGCTTTCTGAATCTAATTCTGTAAGTATATGAGGAGGTCTGAGCAATAAGTCTGTTTAAATATGTACCAGCTAACAAGGATGCTGTATGAGCATCTTTAGGGCCTCACATTCTGTTTCAGTGTAACAAAATTTAACACAGATTCTTACACTCAGAGGTGGAGCAAGGTCAAGGGCTGGTCAAGGGCTGAGGGGGGAGAGGAGCTCAGGGGCTCTTTGCAGTGACAGGGTATGGAGCAATGGCCTTAAACTAAAACACAAGAAGTTCCACCTCAGCACGAGGATTAATTTCTTCACACTGAGGACGGCAGAGCACTGGAACAAGACTGTCCAGGGAGTTTGTGGAGTCTCCCTCTGTGGAGACATTCCAAACTCACCTGGACGCGTTCCTGTGTCACCTGCTCTGGGTGACCATGCTTTGGCGGGGGGATGGACTGGGTGATCTCCACAGATCCCTTGCGGCTCTAACAGTTCTGTGATTCTGTGAAGGGAGGGCGGTGAGGGGCTGAGGGACCGAGGTGTGGTGGTGAGGGCTGAGGGGCTGGGGGAGGCCGTGGGGGGCTGAGACGGGATTAGGGCTGGAGGAGGTGCTGAGGGGGGGATGAAGACAATGAGGGACCGAGGCGGGATGAGGGGGACTGAGGGACCAAATCAGGGCGCTGCGGGGCGGTGATGGACGGAGGCGCTGAGGCGGGATGAGGCGCTGAGGGATCGGGGTGGGATG
>WEIT01015113.1:753904-809865 GCA_013389985.1 Dryoscopus gambensis | reverse complement strand
AGCTTCCCCCGCGGCCTTCCCGCCCGACGCTGTTGCGAGGCGGCGGCTGCGGGCGGCCCGCGGTGAGGGAGGAGAGCGCCCCATTCTCGGGGCGCTGGGAGCCACTCAGGCCGGGGCGGGAGCCCGGGCTGGCAGGTTTTCCTCAGAATTTTCTAGCAAATTGGTAAACGCTGTGAAAACAGAGCGGGGGAGCTCAGGTAGGAGCGTTTCGGGGCTGAGGGGCGGCCGGCGGGGCCCCTCGGCACATCAGAGGCGCCCCCGCTTCATCCCCATGGGCTCTGCGCCCTCAGAAGTTCTTCGTCTCTCCATGACCAAAAAATGAGATTTGGAGCTGTTCCCTATTCTCAATCGCCGTGTTACTCTCAGAATCTCCCCCGTTATCAGTGTCGAACAATAGCTGTGTGCGGGCTACACCAAAACACCCGGGAGCTGCACCTTCACCCAGCGTGTCCGGCCCAGGGATCGTAAGCAAAAGCCGTGGGACAGATGGTAAAAGCATCTTAAAAGCAAACGTGTCCCAACCAGGAAGTGGTGCGGGAAGGGAAGGAAAGGAAATTTGTGCCTAGAAAACATAAACAAACAGGCGCGCCTAAAAATAGACCTAATCAGCTTTGAGATCGTGTTAAAATGTAGTGATAATTGTGTGGTGGCACTGAGAGGCAAGCTGAGGGCTGCTTCGGTGTTTTCATTTACCTGGGAGTCTGATACGTCAAGGTGCAATTTTTACAGGGAGTTTTACCGAGTTTTTAATGCATGTTTTGCGCTTACTTACAGTATCCGTGACCATGACACTCGTTACTGTAATGTGTTATCAACACTCAGCCTAAATACTGTTTGTTTGGGGTTTATTGCTCTCCTGTAAGAGCAGATAATATTCACGAGAGAGATCACAGAGCCATTCAACAATGCATGCTTCATATGTCACCCTTCTGCTTGGTTGCCCTCTCTCCTTTCTCATCTTTCCCTTTCCCAGCCCACTTTCCCTTCCCCCAGGAAGATGGAGATCTGCCTGTACTTGTAAAGGTTCCTTTTTTTCTCCTGTAATTCAAATTAGCGAGGCAAGGGGAGAAATGCAAGGAGTAATTAACCAAAATCTTGTTGAACGAGCCCTATCCATCACAGCATTCAATGAATTATTGTAAAACATCGCAGAATTATTCTCTTTTTAAGATTTTTATAGATTGTCCTTTTCCAAGGATGATGACAGCTCAATAAAGCATCCATCAAACCAAACTTACATGTAATTTAATGTTTGTGGAACACGCAAGGCTGTGGTCTTGCAGGCAGTTAAGCACATACTTAATTTCCAGCCTGTTATCAGTAAAAGTATTCCCCAGATTGTTAGTAGTTAAATCGGTGTCTGGGCTTTAACACTTAAGGTTGTGGCCTAAATTTGTGATATAATTATGCAAATAAATGTGTATCTTCATAGGTTCCCAGTGTAGGTCAGCAACAATGGGAAGACAAGATAGTGAACAAAGAATGCTGGTGAATGCCCACGGGGTGATCTTAATTGGTCAGTGAATAAAACAACTCGTATTTTTCTTGGTAGTTGGTTTTGGGTTTTGTTTTTCTTAAGCTTTTTGAACTTTACTGGCATATTTGCAGTATGATTTATCACGTTTTCAGGCTCATGCTGCAAGTGTCTTCTTTTAAAATGAAGTGTGGGATTTTTATTCGTAGGTGCTTCAAGTGTTTTAGCAGTGTGTACTTAATTTAAGGTGATGTTGGCCCCCTAAAGAGATTATTTATCATACTGCACGCAAGTCTGACATCTGAATACCCTGCTGTCATTAAACAGAACTGTATTTCTTGACAGGAGTGAGGGTCTTGGGGGAAGTTGGCGTATTAAGCTGTGGAACAGGCTGATGTAATGGGGTTCAGTTAGAAAAACCATGTGCACAGAACTTGGGTTCGGAATGAATTTTATAGGATTTTATGTCTGCCATCAAGATTAGAACTGTGGTGGTTAGGGCAGAAAGCTAGAGATGAGAAAAGGCTCAAAAAATAGTTCAAAGTTCTGTCTAGCCTACTCAGTGTTTCCCGTTGGAAGCAGTCACAGGAAGGATGTGTTTTATGGAATGCATTTTCATCAAAAGACACATTGCCCAATGTGTGTTGCATAGCTAAGGCTCTTCCTCTGAAATTTGCAAAAGTTGCAAAAATTTTAACTTCAGAAGTTTGAACAAAGATATTTTAGAGGGAAAATTCTCTAAGTGTCATTCCTGATGGTAATTTAACTGTAATCAACACAGAGAATAATTCAGACGTGCAGCAGTGAAAGGAGGCTGGTCTGTACGATGAAGATTGCTTACCCAGTGGCTCCCACGTGGTTCAGATGTCTGAAATCAAGAATGCTTGCTGTGTATAAAGGACTTACGGAAAGAAAAACAACATATGTTGTCTAATGGCTAGTTTAATCTCTTTATTTTAGACAAAATACATCTCGAAAGATGGGAGATGGCTTTGAATGCCTGTTACTCCAGCAACCTGATCAAAGCTATTTCATGGCTTGGAACTGTATTCTTTTCCATATGTGTCCTGAAATATTCACGTAACCACAGAGTGTTCAGCGCTGGTTCCTGTGACAGGCGTCGGGCCGGTAACACGTGGCACTGTGCTGGCAGCTCTGCAGTTTGACTGTTAAATAGGCATTACGTTTTCATTGCCTTGGCTGCATTCCACGTGCACAGTTTTAGCCTGCCCGTGTCAGGTTTTGGGCCGATCTTTGCGTTAGGATTAACGGCGCTTGCGTCGCCCCTTGGTGCTGCGTCCTGCACTCCAGAAATGTTAATGCACGTAAATGCTGCTCCTGAAAACACAGAAAACAGCTCCTGGGCAGTTTGGGGGTCGATGTCTCACTGCACATTGATGGCTGAGGTGGCATCAGTGCCATTAATGACAGGTACTTTCCTTGTTGACTTTTTTCCTTTGATTCAAGCTCTGAGATTTTCTTGATGAAGCATATCTACTAATCATTAACTGTTGTATCCTACAGTTGTGTCCTGTCATGATTTGGGTTCTGCTGCAGGGAAATGCATCAGCTGCATTGCTGCTCCTGTGCTGCAGTTTTGTGTGAATGACTCTGAACGGGATCTGCAGAAAGGACAATGCAATGGTTTTCCAGTAATGCATCTTTTAGTCCAGCTTGCCCATTTGGCTTTATTTTCTTCATAAATTCTAGTAAAGATGAGTGGTATGGTAACAAGGGAGAATGGTTAAATTACCTCTTTGAAAGCTGAGTGGTATCAGCTGATAGAGAAGGAAGAAACAAAGATCAAGGGGGCAAAAAAAGTAGCAAAATGGGAATTAAAAGTAGCAGCCTGAGTTGTCATTAAAACAAGAATCAGTCTTTTGGAAACCTTGAGTTACATCTTTGGAGGTGGGAAGGGAAAAAGTCAAAACAACTGGCCTGGGGTTGGAAGGGGACTGAAGCTGGTGTGTTTTGGCTTCAAAGTACTGTACATTGCTCCTTGGATCTGTTCCAGAACCCTGTATGTTTACAGCTTTTGGTCCAAAAAATTAGCAATGGTTGAAAAGAAGGAGGGAAGAAAACAGATACTTGTGTTTTCATAGGATATGTACTGCACTGAAAAACATCTGCTAATCTTTTTTTGTAAATAAAAGTTAATGTTTTGTGGCCAGCACATGGCTGTGGTAATCCAGAAGAACTGGTTTCTCCACATGGCTCTGCCACAATTTCTTTTAAGAGACCTGGGGCAGTCCTTGTACTGGTCATCAGTGCAGGAGTCGGGCAAGCTTATATTTGTTAGTCACTGAAGAAAATGGGGATGAAGTCCTCAGAGCAAGTCCTGACACCCTGGTGTGTTTGTTTCCCCCCTACCCACTCCAGCTATGCCGATTTGTGTGCTTTTTCTTTGGCTGTGGCACGTTGGTTTATTTTAGGCAAAGTACAAATATCTCAGCATCACCCATTCCCCTGCCCCAGAACGTCCACTCTGAGGTCGTGACAGTCAACAGGGAAGGGAAAAAGAGAATCCTGCAGTTCAGCCCAAGCTGTGATGTGCTCAGCACTTTCAGAGAAGAGAAGAGTAGGCTAACGCAGTTGTAGTGTCTTCATAATGAGGAGAGGTGTGTGGAATGGAACCTGGGCTAACAGAGTGGCATTTTTGATGTACCCTCTCAGCTTGAAAAACAGGCACCACATGATAAATGTGCTTAAATTTCTTCTTTTCCTTATCTGAAAACTGTATAAACAATTAGGCTTCAGCAGTCTGCTTTGAGGGATGGCGTTCTGAAAATCTAAGAGCAAAGAAATCAACCAGATACTTGTTTCATTGAAATAAAAGAATTTTGATGACCCCTTTGAAACAGAGGAGCATAAATCCTTGTAATGCATTTGTCTGCACACAAAATAACTTGTCCTGCTAGTGACACTCATCATTTACTCTCTTCTGATTTTCCAGATGCCCTGTTTTTGTTACCAGGTTGTGGAAACAAATTATCCTGTCTCAGGTCATACCTGTCTTCTTTGCAACTGTGATGCAAAGAGGGAATAAAATGAGTGCAGTTTTCAAACCAGAGATGTGCTCTGCCCTTTTGTCGTCCATTGTGTGTTCCAGGAGTAGGAAAACCTGAATAAGTCATGCTTGGATAGAGCTGAGGGGGACAAGGAAGCTCATGGGCACACTGGTTTCAATAGCTCACTTCAGATGTTATTTGTGATGTGTTCAGGCCCTCTGGTGCTGCAGTCCCACCTGGGGCTTGAATTAACTGGGAACTGCATCAATGTATTGAAGTCCAGAAAGCGCTGTGCTGTACTTTGATCTGGTAGATAATGGTAAATTTGATTAGGATTTTCCCTTCACTTCAGTGGGTCTGGAAGGTCCCTGGGTTTGAAAATCTCGATGTCCTTTTATGAATTCATATAGGGCAGAATTGTGATTGAGAGTTATTCTTAAAAACTTAAAATGTCTTTGCATTTCTAGCAAGTCACTAGGCTGAGCACTACTTTGTTCTGTCTAGACAAGTAAGAAATTTGATTTGATTTTATTTTTAATGGCCAGAGTTTGTAAATTACCAAGTATTGTAAATCTCTAAATTTTATATGCTGTCTAGTGACATGCATTTTTCAGTATACAAAACTAAAGTAGATCTAAGAGTCTAAAACAAAATCTAGAGCAGAAGTATTTTACACTATCCTATTTTTTTATTATTTTACAATAGTTTAATCATAGAATTTTAACATTCTACAGCATTCTAGAAACAGATGACACAAGATGTTTCTTGAATCTTTCTGTCCTTCCTATAAAAGCAAACTTTAAATAGCAGGAAATTTTCATACTCTTCCTAGGACTTTGTTACTTGGTTTAAAGCTTTGTAATTTTTTCAGAACTATCCCTTGATTAATTTGTATAATTTTTTCATAAATGTCTAAGGAGGCTTCAGGTGCCCGGGTTTGGGCTACTTTTACAACTGAACATGAAATTCGGTTGAACTGCACCTTTTGAAAATTGTGCCCAGGGTAATGAACTTGCCAGTGCTTTGGTTGATTTCATTTATTGATGGAATCTAATACTATTTTCTGTCAGTCATCTATTTTCATATTTTAACAGAAGCCTGGCTTTGCAAACAAAGGGATGAAAATAGGATGAAAAACGGGGATTAAATTGCAGGGGACACTTTCTCAGAATGAGCTCAGTTAAACTGTGGCAGTCTCTCTCACAGGGAAGCTTTTTTTTGTTTGGGCTGTTATGAAACTATCCCTCATGGACAAAGCAATAGAGAGAAAGGAGCAATAAAAAAAATCTCCTGGTGCCTGCCACTGCCTGTGTACTGCATCACATGACCCAGCAGGATCATAAATATTTTAGGAAGAAGGAGAAGAACCACCTTAGCAGAGGAGTTAACACTGATGTGGATACCTGCAGCTTCTCTGACTGTTTTACTGCCCGTGCTGTGAAGAACATTTGCCCTGTGAATTGTTCTGAATTTCATTTGCTGGTAGGAATGACTGGAAAAGCGGCGTTTCACACACAGTTGCTGCCTGCAGTCCCCAGTTTCCTGGTGCCTTAGCCCGTGTGGCAATGATGGAACACAGCCACTCGTTTAATTTCAGTGCACTGGAACTCCTTTTGTTGCTGTTAAATCACTCTGGGACCAAGTTTGGTGGTTTGGTCAGATTTACAGGTACTGGTACAACTGTACCATATAAGAGGTCCTGAAACCACAGGACCTAAATTTTGTGCATGCACGCACTGTCAGGGAATAGTTTCCTTGTCTGATGTTCAATATGGATTTTTAAAGTTTACAAATAAAAAAAAGGGTTGAACATGCAGAAGGAGGTAGTATCCATTTGAGGACTGTTAGGATCACCTGGCCTAATTTGGGCACATGTTTTTGGAACTAGCTGGTGAGTGAGCATATTCCTGCTTTCATACAGATGATTTTGACTTTTTAAAAAAGTCGCAGAACAAACAACTGTGGAGTCTTTTGGTCGTATGGATACCTTGTGTCTGTAAGACTCTCTTCAAAATTCTCCGATAGGAAAAGAAACAGTGTCCTCTAGAAGGATACTCATTAACCAGTTGGTTTTGAAAGTTAGCTGTTCAAACTGTTGAAAATTAACAACTCTTACTATCTGGAGCTTTTATTCTGGTGTAACCACATCTATTTGACCTTGCATTTCCATTTAACGTGCTGCTTGTGAGATTACAATTATACATCTTAAAAGCAGTAATGCAGGTTGTATATGTTTATTGACCTTTAGGAAAATTAGGTCTTTAAATAGACTCTGAAACTTTTTTTCCTGTAAATGACCAATCTGGTTTGTGGTTTATATCATCTATTTCTTCAGGCAGCATGAGAGGAGCAGGTACAGAGAAGGCACTGCGGTGTGGAAAGCTGTCCTGGTGTTTCTGCGTTACTGATCCACAAGTAGCAGGGGAGGTTGCAGAATTAAACCTTATGGATTAAAAAGAATTTATGGAAAAGAATTTTGAGGAAGTTAGCATAAGTCAGTTTAATATCCCAACCTATGGGTTTTTTTAGATATGTTTTTGTGAAGCAGGAACATTAGAAAGTTCTTCCATTTCTTTCTTGCAAATATTAGAGCTTAATTTTACATAACTGAAAATGCCCATCTCCATCCTTCTGCCTTACACATCTCAGAGTTCTGTTACCTCTCTGCAAGGCGGTAAGAGCACAGAATTTGTGAATATGTGCAGACTAAGGGCTCCCTTTCAATAAAACATTGGTTTTGATGTTCGTATTTCATCCTGCTGTGCGTTCATCCTGATGTTCTACTCTGTAGATTGGAAGAATCTCCTCAAGGGTACTCTAAACTCTCATTCTGTAGTCATGCACTGGCAAAGAAATTTTCTAGCCAAATCTTTCAGCTTCTTTGCAACATGGTTTTCTCCTTTTCGTGTGAAATCTGGGCTGCTCTGTGTTCTGCCAGAGTGCCTGCATTGCTGTCATTTCATACACACTCATTCCTCACTCTGTTTTTCCTTTGTTCCCAGCGTCACAACTGTTTCCATCCCAGCTGTGTGCCTTAAGCAGCTTCCCGTGTGCTGCTTCCCTCTGAGGCCTTGCTTTAGTTTGCTCTTTCTACAGATCTGCTAAAGGAGTTTGTACTCCTTACCTTCAGTTCATCTAACTTAAGATTTCCTGCTTCTTGCTTCACGTAGGCAGCAAGTTCTCAGGAAAAATGACTTGACCTATTTTCACATTCTATGTATTTTATTCGTTATTTATATATTGCCGTGAAATAATGAAGACTTTGCAATACCTGATTTTTTAAGCCCAAATGAGTGATTTTCTTATGTGTTTAAAACTGTATTAATCATTTTTGACTTTTCCCACTGCAGGAAGTCGGTGAGCCATTCAAGGAGGAGAAGGCTGTTGCTAAATACTTGCGCTTCAACTGTCCAACAAAATCCACCAACATGATGGGCCACCGGGTTGATTATTTTATTGGTAGGGTTGCTTTTACCAAGAGAATTAAGGTTTCTTCGAACATTGTACTGGGAAGGTGGGAGAGGCTGTTTTATTTTTATTAATAGTACTTTATCTAATAAGTACTGATCTTAGAGTTTGGTTTTGGTTTTGAAAACTTATCAAGGTATTTGGAAGTCATAAAATTAATCTCACTAGCCTGGAGTAAATGCAATAAACTTTTCACTCTGTGATTTAAAGGTGTGTGCTGTCAAGAGGAATATATTTCAGAATATTGGCTAGTCTTACTTGAGAGGTTGAAAGGATGTGGAACATCACCAGAACAGACTGGTCATTGTGGTTCAAGGAACATGGACTAAATGTTGAAAATAATTTTAATACATTTTTAATTCCATTTCTTCCTCTAGCCTCAAAAGCTGTGGATTGCCTCCTGGATTCTAAATGGGCAAAGGCCAAGAAAGGAGAGGAGGCTCTCTTTACAACCCGAGAGTCTGTAGTTGATTACTGCAACAGGTATGACCCAGGCTACTTCATCTGTGTTTAATGACTGTAGTTGTCCAGATGTCATAGTTATTTAGGAACCAGTGTAACTTGGGCTTTGTGCATCCTAAAACTTTAGTGGTTGTATGTATGCAAAAATAATTGTTGTTCCCAAAACTCTCTCAGGCTTTCACTGCACTGCTTGGGGCAGCAAGGTGAACCAAATGAATTTCTGGAATTTTGACAATATTTGAAGTTAGTAGGGTCAGAGCTCTCAAATCTCTCAGTCCTTGCTGTCTGAGGAGCAGGATTCTGTACTGCTCTTCCTGTTGGGAATTCAGCTGTGCTCCTTTCAAGGATGTTTCTGGTTGGTGGCGACCTTAAGAATACCAAATACTTCATCCTGGTGCCCTGCTGGCCAAACATTTATATCTTTATATCTACATACATATATAGATAATAGATGCACTTGCAGTAAGGTCTGTTTGTAGCTGACAGGAAGGGAATACTTGCATATGTACCACAGTTTCAACAGAGCAGTTCTGTTCACTGTGCATCACTTACCAATGATCTTGATGACCTCTATGTCCACTTCCTTATTTTGGCTATGAAATACGTTGACATGAACTTGAAAATAAATATTGCAGGAATTGCATTAATGGGAAAGATAATTAAATGGATCTGATGGCTTTCTGCACCCTACACCTTGTGTGTTCATTTATATCTGCAAAATGCTGCCACAGAAAAGTATGGTTTTTACCCAGTTCTGAACAGATGAACCAAAAAAAGCAATGCAACAGGCAAGACATGAGATAATTAGGTCTGGTGTATGTAGCTGTAAATAGAGCAGATGATGGTGACCTTGCCTTTCAGTCATGCTGGTCATGATTATGTTAAAGAGATGATCTAGAATGGTGTCTAATAACATAATTGAGTGTAAATGTTGTTCTCACAGCTGCACTTAAATGAATCATTTAACTTTTTTCATTTTAAGACTCCTGAAAAAACAGTTCTTCCATCGAGCATTGAAAGTGATGAAAATGAAACCTGACAAGGATACAAAGAAAGAAAAGGAAAAAGGAAAGGCTGAAAGTGGGAAAGAAGAGGAAAAAAGGAGCAAGAAGGAAAGTGGCAAAGATGAAAAAACTAAGAAGGAGAAAGAAAAGGAAAAGAAAAAGGATGGTGAAAAAGATGAGTGTAAGAAGGTAAGTACTGTGTGTGTAAGAGAAGAGACAAACTGTAACAAATACATCAACTGTTTGTTAAGATTGCAATGGCTCAAAAATTGGTTATTCTAAAATATGCCTTGCTTTTTTTTCCTGTTTTCATCTTTAAAATACGCTGCTTTTTTTTGTTACCCTTTCAATTGGTCTCATTTTGATCTAGATCAGAAAAGAGGCTTCAGTTGGCCTTGGTGTACCTCGTCATCTTTTAATGTGGGCTGAGTTAATCAAAACCTGTTTCTCTCCAGAGGCAGCAGGCAGGGAGGCTGTGTACATCAGTTACCATAGAATGACACATGTGCAAGTGACCAAACATCAAACCAGTGCAGCTGCACGAGTGGAACAGGAACAGTTTTGCGGTGTTTGGTAGCAGGAATGTTTGGAATGTCCCATTGGGTGTGTGGGGCCTGTGGCTGGCTGGGTAACAGCGGCCGCCTTGTGCCGCAGCTCTGCCTCCTTCCACTTGATCTTCCAAGTTTGAACTACTACCACTGTACGGGGTTTAATGTGGTTTTTTGGGGGTTTGTTTTCACTCCCGATTGGTTTTATTACTTACTTATTATTAGCAGAACAGAATTTCTAAATTAAAGTGTTGGGAAAGTGCAGGAGAAACTTGATGAGTGAATATGGTGATTCTTCTATGTACAGTGGTCTGAATCAGTGAGAGTTAGGGTAGTGCTCCAAAGTTATTCCCATTCAGACATTCCTAGTGAGAGTTATAGTCTGTCTGCAAAGCTTTGGGTGTCAGAAGAAACATAAATGGCGAATAAAAGAGTTACAAACAGAACAATCCCACTGCAGTCCCAGCACAGTGTAAGATTAACCAGCTCTTGAGGTACTGCAAAATGCTGATTATGAAAGTAATGAACTCCTCCAATCCACTGTCATCAGGGGAGGTACATTATTAAATGTATGTTAATTTTTAAACTAATCATTATTTATTGAACAGATATTTAGTGGATTATATAAGCCAGTGGGTAGGAACTTGAACGAAACACAGGACCAAAATCACAAAGGTAATTTCTCACAACGAAATAAGCAAAGAGAAGGAAACAGGAGACAAGAGAAGAGGAAGCACAAGATCCAAAAAGAGATTGAGGAGGACAAAGAATAAATGGGCAGAAACTGATTCTGCCAGGATGCCCATTTGGTAAATATGACACTAAAATAGCAAATAATTCTAACAAAGTCAGTGATGGTGAAGTGTTGTTCCCTGTTCTTGATCCCTGTGCAGACTTCCTGTTAATATCAGCCCAGCTTTGCTAGGCATTTGACAGCACAGTGTATTCCTGAAGTCATAGTCCTTAGACACTAAGAAATTTCTCTTTACTTGACTTTTTCCTTGATTTTTGAGGTACCCAGTTGGTAATAAATAAGAACAGGAGGAAATAAAGTATCTTTACTTTAAAAAAAAAAGGGGTGAACGTAGTCTTAAACTTGTGAAAAGTTATCAGATTAAATATATTAACAGATACTATAAGTTAAATAAAAATATATTTAAAAAATAATACACAATATTAAATATAGAAATTAAAACATCTTAAATTTTTGTAATTTATATATACAATGATTTGTATATGTATTTTTATATATATTATAATTTATACATATAATATCTTAGATATAGATAACATACTTGTTTGTCCTCAGGATGACACTCCGGGAACACCCAAGAAAAAGGAAACTAAGAGGAAATTTAAACTTGAGCCACATGAAGACCAAGTTTTCTTGGATGGAAATGAGGTAAGATTTGTAGGTGCTTTTCAACTTTGGGTGTCACCATGCTGTTGTCAGACAATAGCTTAATTTACTGGATTTTTGCAAACTCCTTCATGACATGTTGAAAGAAAAATTAATGGCAACGTGATGTCTGGTCTTAAAACCAGATTTTCAGATATTTGCAAGGAGGTTAACGACAGGTAAATATAGAACAGTAACTTCAAAAAAATCCTAAAGAAAACTTCCTTACCAGCAGTTGAGGCGTTGGTGGCCATGAGGTGAAATGTTTGTCCTCGGGGTGGATTCAGGGGCTGCTGGAGCTGACCCTGCTTGAGACAGGAGGGTGGGACAGAGACTGCTGAGGTCCCTCCAGCCCAACTTTTCCCACAGCCACTGCCATGCCAAAATTGTTCGAAACCAAACAAGCTTTCCAGGACACCGTGTTCAGTTGCAGGAGGGGAAATAAAAAATATCTGCCTGGCTTTGTGGTCTGAGCAGACAGGTGACCCTTTGGCATTCCTAAATTCTCATCCTGGCCTTACCACTGAAATTGTGGCCTTAAATTCTTCTCTGTGCTTTGCTGTTCTGGAGGACAAAGAATTTAATTATTTACCAGCTGTGTAATGTACAGAGTCACATTTGTGTCTCTCAAGTTTGGGATAAGTGGTAAGTTTGAGTGTGCTGTGTTGATGCTGTGTGGCTGTACTGGAATCTCCCCCAGGATTCTTGTATTCCTTTGGTTATAAAATTCCTTTGGTATGTATAAATCATACCTGGCAGCAAATTCTGTAAATAAATCACTTGTGCAGAAAATGTGCTTCCCCTTTGTATCTTAATTTTACCTTTCTCAGTTCTTTTGCATGTGCTTTGCTCTGTTTCATCCCATCTCATTTGGAATCACACCCAGCTCTCATTCCCCCTGTCGTCTTTACATGAAGTGCCCATTCCAAAGGAGGCTGCAGCACAGTATTTGCAATATCACAGTATTTACTGCTTGTCTTAACATCACTTACTCCTCTGTTTATTAATGAGCTGACATTTTTTTAACAAGTGCAACTCACAAGAGTTTTTCTTAAGTAGTAGCTCATTTACAGCCAATTCTTGTGTATTTGCATTAGAGCTGGGTTTTTCCCTTTTCTTCATTATCTTGCACTTAAAAACGCTGGATATCACACACTTATTGCCCAGTCACCATCTTCAGCTTGCTCAGGCTCACGGAACAGCTGACTGGCAGCAGCTACATCTGAGTGCAGTTGACTTTGGCACCCTGTGAGAAGCAGAATGTTAAATATTGATTGCATCACACGGAGTCACCGCTGCCTCCCATGTGTCCTTCCGGTAGTTGATACTGACCCATCTGCAATGAGGGTTGATGCTTTCTAATAACCAGCAGCTTCTTTTCACAGTTAGAAGCATAGATTCAAACTGTTTAGCTTGCTAATAAAAAAGTAAGACTTTTCTAGTTCAGAAAATCCTGCACTTTACCAAGAAGTTTCTTGTTTATGGATGAGCAGCTCAGATTCCAATGGATCCACAGTTCTCACGCAAACATTTGGCTCTGAGTGTTGCAGCTGTAGACATTGAGATGAAAATGTTGTGGGACAGAGGGTACAGTGACACTGATCTGAGCCCAGCGCAGTGCCTGCAGTGAGCGTTCCAGCTGCATCCTCTGTTCCAGGTGTTCAGTCTGGGTGTTTCCTCTTCAAAGCTCACAGGACTTTTTGTTTCCACTTGGTGGACTTGGGAAACTTCTTATTTTTTTGCAAAGTTTTTTTTGCTTCATGCTGAACAACGTTAATGAATAAAGATACAACCAAACCTTGATTCAGTGATATTTCTGAATCTTTCATTTTCCCATCAGTTCTGCTGTCTGATTGTTTTCCTCAGGATTACATCACCTGTCAGTTACCCTTCCTAGGAATCCCGACCCCTTGCCCTGCCCAGGTGCTGACCAGAGGCCTTTTGTTCAGCACCAAGCACTGCAGCTTGGCAGTGAGTGTTTGGGTGAGGGAATACATGAGATGTTTATCAGAGCTTGTTTTCTGCGTGTAAACCACATCGTTTCTGTTGTAGGTGTACGTGTGGATCTATGACCCTGTTCACTTTAAAACTTTTGCCATGGGACTTGTACTTGGTAAGTCAGAGTAGACACAAGTTGTTTATTTCTGTTGCCTTAAGCTAACCAGTGAGTTGTCCAGTGGGTAAATGCGGGTTATGTAAAAATATGAAATATGTTATGAATGATACATTTCTGACCGCAGAACTTGTATTTGTGTAGAATAGGACAAATCAGCTAATTTTAATCTAAAATAGTATAGATGTTAACTGAATCAAAGGCACTGCTTTGAATGAGCAGTAAGCCTGGAACCCCTGTACATGTACCCGGAAAAACTCACGATGCTTCTCGTGCCTCTGTCCTGCCCTCCCTGCGCAGTGATTGCCGTTATAGCCGCGACCCTGTTCCCGCTCTGGCCAGCCGAGATGCGTGTGGGTGTTTATTACCTCAGCGTGGGCGCCGGCTGCTTTGTCGCCAGCATTCTGCTCCTTGCCGTCGGTGAGTGTCGGCAGGCGGGGCTGAGAGGGCGGAGGTGCAGCCCGGCTCTTCCCCGGGCTCGGAGCTGGGCGCTGCCGCCTCCCGGGACGTTGTTCGGCCGCAGGCGGGCGCATCCCGTGTGCGCTTCCCTCCGGCCGGCGGGGGTCACAGTTGTGCCACGGGAAGAGAGCGCGCTCAGGCTCGTGTCACCTCTTGGTGTTTCCTGTGTAGTGCACATTTCGTTTACTGCCTCGGTTTAAACAAAAAAGTGCAGAACAAACCCGGAACTGCACACACAAACAGATTTGGAGGGGAGAATGGTGTCACCAGGATTTAAAGCTTTCTGTAGCAGAGGGGTTAAGAGCTAAATCAGAGATAAGATCCGTGGTTAGTGGGGTGGGGGTGACGTGGTAACAACAAACTACTCCGCAGAGCTATTGTGGAATGAGGGGTTTCCTCCCAACAGCCCCCAGTCCGTGGCTGGGGGTGGGCATTAGCAGTGAACATCTTACACCGTGGTTGTACACTGTGTGTGTCTGTGACAAAATCCAAAATTACCCTTGTTTTCACACAGCTCGCTGCATCCTTTTCCTTATCATCTGGCTCATCACTGGAGGAAGGCACCACTTCTGGTTCCTGCCAAACCTTACAGCAGATGTGGGATTCATTGACTCCTTCAGGCCCCTGTACACACACGAATACAAAGGACCAAAAGCAGACTTAAAGAAAGAGGAAAAATCAGAATCCAAAAAGCAGCAAAAATACGACAGCGAGGAGAAATCAGATAGTGAGAAGAAGGAAGAGGAGGATGGAAAAACAGAAGCCACGAGGAACTCGGGAACAGACGGCTCAGGAGGAGAGCGACATTCAGACACTGACAGTGACAGGCGCGAAGATGACAGGTCCCAGCACAGTAGTGGCAATGGAAACGACTTTGAAATGATCACAAAAGAGGAACTGGAACAGCAAACAGATGAAGGGGATTGTGAGGAGGAAGAGGAGGAAGATACCGAAAGTGGGCCTTCACACGGAAAATCATAACTCACTGTGGTTTGGGACTAAGTATGTGCAAATGGTTGGATTTTCTTTGTTGGCTGATCACCAAAACATAGACCATACAGTAGCATCTTCGTTTGCTGAAATATCCGTGTTACCAAACAGTTTTATATCTAGTTCCTTCATTTTTTTTAACCATTAACTTGATTACTTGGTACTATGTTAATCATTAATACCCATTTATGGAAGTTTTATCAATTGGACAAGTTTTTTATTGATTGATAGATTGCCCAGATTGTCCTCAAACATACTGAAAAACATCATTTTCTGGTACTTGCATAACCGGTCAACTAGTTTAGCTTCTCAAACTTGCTTTTGTAAACCAGATAAAAGTTGAATGACCAAATCTCAGATTATTCCTAGTTATACTCATCTGATAGTTAGGTAAAGCCCTTCTTAGCCCACAGCCTTCTTGATATTTTTCTTGATTTTGTTTTCAAAAGATTGTGAGAACTTTCCTGAGAAAACTAGTTTTAGCAGAAGTATTTTGCTGACAGTGGAGGAGCTGGTAGTGCTGAATTTGGCTGCAGTGTTCTCTGTTTCTCCAGCCTGTGTGCCAGCAACTGAGGAAATCCAAACTGGTTTTGTGCATCCGGTGCAGAGAAAGATGTCATCTCCAGCAGGTGAAGGAAGCAGCATGGTTTGGAAATGATGGCTGTTTTCTTTCTCCTGCTCCATCATAATTAAAAAAAAAAAAAAAGTATTCTGTACATAATTTACGAATAAAGCAAACCATTTACTTTAACTGCTACTTATTATTTAGAGATTTGATCCAGCATTCAGTTTGTATTATTGAAGCCATGTTGTGGTGTATCTATCAGAGAAATGCAAGTCGAGAGGACCTCACGGAGTATTTGTGTATGATTGGTAGCTGTTCCACAGAAGCTTTAGTTTTGTGCCAACATTCCATGTATTTGAGTAAATTGATCTTTATTAAATGAAAGCAAACACCAGAGCTGTATGGATGCCTTAATGCTAAACCTCTCTGTACTCTGGAACTGGAGCAGTTTTAAGCTGAAGAGGCAGGAGAGTGTCGGTGTGCTCCCAAAGCTGGGTGACTCAGAGCTGATGTGAGATGACCATGGATAACGTTTGTAAGTCCCCCGGAGGAGCCGGTGCGGTGTCCCTGCACATCCCTTCCCCCTGGCTCTGTGGAGGATGGACTGGAGGTCTTGGCTGACTGAGCATGGAAGAAGTTACAACTCAGCCTCTTTCCTCTCAAGGACTTTATAGATTTGATTGTCTCCCCAGCCCACTCAGAGAAGATGAGGGTAAGAGAATTTTTTTCCTATCCTAAATTGCTTCCCATCCTTCCAGCGTCAGCATTTTGGATCAAGAAACTAATTTTTCAGATTGTGCAAATATATACATCATCATGGGTGTGTTGACAAACAATTCATGGATATGGTGTATTTGCTTCTTAAATCCTGAATAGTTACTCCATAAGGAAACAGATAAATTGGATCACTTTTTTATTAATATAGCAAAAAATTAAAGGACCCATTAACTAAACAGATTGACTCCTGGCCACTTGTGTGTTATCACTGATTAAAAGAGCTAACGAGGTCCTGTTGTACCTGACTGGGGTGTGCACGATGTGACGGGGAGAGCAGAGCCTGCCCTGGGGCATCACGGGGCAGCCAAGCCCTGGACAAGGTTCTGAGAAGTTACTGCAGTGGTTTTCAGTTATTTCAAGTACGTTTCCTCCTCCAAGTGGAGGCATCTTCAGGGCCTTGCTGAGCAAATCAAGTGGAAATGGTCAAATAAAAAATCTAATGCTGCCATCTGCTCCCTGTTGAGGGGGTGTGTGCCACGTGCCAGCGCTGCCCACCTGGGGACAGGTGTCTGGGCCTCAGAATTAACCATCAGACGCTGGTGCTGTCACCTGACAGAGTCCCAGGCTCCTGCAGCCTAGAAACTGAATTGGCCTTCAACTCCTCACGTGATCTGCTGTGAACAGCTCTGATCTCTGAGGTGGGGTGAGGAAGATCTGGTCAGTGGTTAAGGAAAGAACTTCATGACTCATTACTGTAGGGTAGTTTTCCTAGAAATATCCCCCAAATACTTCTGAAGTATTGTGGAATAAGATAATGAAAGAAGTGGTTACAACATGCCAGTAATAGTAAAATTATGAGTGGACTTAAGGTATCATGACGAAACCTTCCAGTTCAAAGAGGAAATCACAAAAGGAGTTGGCCACCTTTAGATTTTTGTATCAGGCATTTCAACATTTTTCTTAATGATTTTGATTTTTAACTTGTAGAGTCTAGGGTGACCTCATGAGGACAAATATACAGATACTTAGTGGAAAATTATTCAAATAACTACACTACTAAAGTGTCCTTCCTGCAATAAAATTTTATAGTGGTCTTACTGATATTCCTCCCAGTATAATTTTCTGATTTTTTTCTTTGCAAGAAGATATGATTATTCCTATATATTATTTTAAATTAAATAATTACTGATAAAGCACAAATGAGTATTAATGCAGATGAGTGTTTAGCAGAGATGTTACACCCAAGTGTGCTCTGCTCTGGTCCAGACACAGTAACCTCAGCTCACCTGTCGTGTTCTGGGGTCCTTAAACAGAGGCAGGTAAAGAAAACTGGAGAATGTCTCAGTTCCTCAGTTCACTCTCATTGCACTTTCCCAGGACTCCGGAGAGTGGTGGCAGGAGCATCTGCCCCGTGTAAACACTAAATGAAGACAATGTAAACATGAACTGGAGAAATGGAGAACACCTGCCAGGCTTAGCTTTTATGTTCCTTCCTGCAACCTCCAGCAGTTCTCTGTGGCACAGAGCCCTCACAGCCTTGCCAGGTTCCCTGCATCTCCTCTGAGGATGTAATTCTTGCCTAACAGGGTCACAGTGACAGCAAAGCAATATTTCAGCCTCACAGCTGGCATCAAAAGCCCTGGGCAACAGAGAAACATCCTCTTCCAGCTGCAGGGGATTGACAGCAGTTGGAAGTCCTGCCAGAATCCCTCCAGGATCTGTTGGCAGAATCAGTTCAAGTAAGCTCAGCTTACAGAACAATTCCATTTCCTCTCCTGTGCCCTGCCCTGTGCCTCCCTCGGGCAGCTGCTGAGCTGGGTACCCCTTGCAGTGTCCATGCCAACATTTCTATCCCAGCCACAAACATAAGCAATTTACACAATAAAATATACCTTAAAAACACCTGAAAAAAATACCATTGTGGAAGATTTATGTCTCAGTATGTGCATACCTGTTTCCCTCCCTGGAGGGGCCATGGTGAGGACAAAGACTGGCTTCACCTTCGCTGGGTGTCCCAGAGCCTAAATGAGCTCTTGGTCCCAATGGCCTGACTGTAGATGACACAGCCCAGCTGTTTGTAACAGGGACCTATCCTTCCCCTCCCTTCGCCCCCAAAATTTCCCTTATCCTGACCTAGATCCAAGTTTCCAGTAGAAAAGTTCTATACGTATTATTTCCTTGAGTTCTAGAAGGCTTGTGTTTACTTCCTTATACTCGAGTCTAAACTCTTCAAGGAGTTGTAGTGGGATAAATTCAGAGTAGATGCACAAATTAAAGCCACCACAAAACCAGAGCAGGAGACAGATTCTGGAGATAATTTCCTGCTCACACTCAGTGGTCACAAAGGAGATGCTCAGGATCTGCATGTCCTCCCACTGCTCCTTCTGCCCTTCCCAGCTGCTGTGGGAAGGGAGGGTTGTATCACTTCCTCTTTGGCTGACATTTCACCCAGCTACTTCTCATACATTTTTGAAACCAAACCTTGAATCATACAATTTTGAACACCATTCTTTGTTACACTATTTGTACAAGGAACTCTGTATCAAACATTCCCCAAGATCCAAAGCAGTTGAGATGCAACTTCTCAGTGGTTTTCATGTAGGCCTTAGCACGGGCAGTAGTGCTGGACTTACCAAGGCTGCTCTTGTTGAATTACAATCTGTCCTGGGAAAGAGTCTCCACCTACTTGCCAGCACTGCTGTGATAGATGTGTTGACTTTTAAATACAGCAGAGACGGATCAATTCTCTTGGAGACCTTTAGCAAAGGAGTGGTGACATTTAACTCTGTTGAGCAAGGCTGACCCCCAGCCCGCTCCAGGGCATTCCTCAGGCTGCTGAGGTATTTTGTCTAACGAGAAGGACTCACTGATTTGATTTTCAGCCTTTCTGATCGACCCCTCTCTACAGAATCAGAATCAAACAGGAGATTTTTACCTGTTTTATCACTGTCAGGATAAGCTGATGTTTGCAAAACACTCAGATGCAAGGCCTGGGACACTGGTTTCTAACAAACTTCTACAAGTCCAAGGTACTTAATTGCTGAGCATCATTTATTAATGATTCTGACCAAATCCTCCCCAGGGAGAGAGAGGAGAGTGGTGTGAGATGGTCCAAGGCACTGTGCCCTTCTCACTCAGAGCACAAGGAGAAGGGTGAAACAATCCTATCAGTGTAAGTGAACTGAGACTGAAGCAGCTGCTGAATGTTTTCAATTGACTTCCTGGTAATGGCTGGTACAATTTCATTAGGGCTTCTCATTTTATTTAATAAAGCATTGGATTACTTTATTTGTAATTCAGCAACAGGTGCAGGAAAACAAAAGGCACATTTCCTGATAGTGTCCACAAAGAGTCTATTACTGCCTGGCTGACACAGAGGCATTCGCTTTGCCATGCGTATTTTTTTTTCCATATGTGAAAATAATGATCGCAGAAAAAAAATTGTTTTGTGATAAAAAACTTCTGAGAGAGGAATCACTTTAGAGTCAGCGACAGCACTGTGCAAAGGGTTTCAGTGCAAGCTGAAGTAAAGAGGGAACTAACAGTACTGGGTAAACACTGATGCTGCTTTAGATAAAGATCAAAGATTTTCTGCAGGTGGTAACAACCATTAATCCTCATCATGTACAACAGAAGGCAAACACAGGAAAGGCTCAGCTCGTGATCCCTGGGAGTCCCCTGTAGCCTGGATCCAGTGAAGGATGGAGGTGCTTAGGAGAGAGACACTCTGGCAGTTTATTGTTGCTAATCAATAAAAACACAGAGCAGAGCCCTGGGTGACTCTCAGTGGCCTTCACAGTAAATTCTTATTTTCTCTTTCTGACATGTAATTGTTCAGCCAGTAATTAGGATGTATGTTGGGAGTCAGAAGAATTCTTCATACTGAGGGTGGGATTGAAATTACATTTCTCCCTTTTTAGCTTCCTTTTAAATGAAAGTGCCACAACAGAATTTGCTGAAAATTGAAGTCTACCAAGAAGTAGTAATATACTAAAAGGTTACAAAAGGTTTCTAGCTCTGCTTTGGTGTTTGTGAGCAACACAAAGAGAGTCTGATCACACCCTGCACTCCACGTTGGCTTCAGTCTTAATTTTAGTTTTGTGTTACAGTGACCAGTAAACCACGAACTGGGTTTTTAAATTACTGGTCTGTGTAATGTAGATTTTAGGGCTTTGCTCGCACCACCTTTTATCCCGTCCCTTGAAAAACTATTTGTGTCAAAAACAAGACAAAAACCCATCAACCCTGCAGTGACATCATGAGCACTAGGAAAGGTTACACCTTGTGCAGTGACAGCACACAGCAGGGACACAAACCAAGGAAACACCACTCCTGAACACCCAGCAAGGCTGACATCAGCTCTGTACTGCATTTCCTGGAGTTTCACTGAATAAGCTGAATTAGAATTCTGTAAAAAGATGCCTTCATTAAAATTACTATGGAAATGTGTTTCTTGTTCCTCAACAAGGTCTTCCTAGGAACAAACTTGTTACTTTTAAGATGAGCATCTCAAATGATCGAAATGAAGATCCACCACATATCGTCTGTGCTTTGAAAAGGTTCTAGAAAAATAAAACATCCTGCAAATGGGACATCGGTCAAGCATTTTCTTCTCTAAAAGTAAAGTTGGTTAAAAAGTTTACTGTTTACACATTCTATTAGTTAAATATTCTATTAAAAATTATAAAATCTTCATAAACTCTGTCTCTCCGAGCCATGCAGCCTTTCAGGACCAGCAGCTCCACAACTGCTTGGCATTGCAAAACTCGGGTTGCTTATCCAGTGCTGACAAGGCACAAACTCTGACAGGGCATTAAACAGGCTCAGCTGGGCTACACCCAGTTAAAGGCACATCCAGGGAAAAGAGGAGGATGCAGGCAAGGCTGTCAGACTGGCACTTACCCCACAGACAGATGTGTTCCAGAGAACATTCCATAGGGACCATGGTCCACTGCCCCTGGCTGTGGGGACCAGCCACCTCCAAAGTGAGTCACCCCCAGCCCCTTGCTGGGAGCGGGAATGTTCATAATCATTTGTGCAGCAGTTCACAGCGTGCAGCTTTCCCCACACACGACACCAGAATGCAAAAGGATGCATTCGATCTCCCCGTCTTTGCCCACATGGCTTGAGGTGTCCAAGATGCCAACATTAAGATTGCTTGAAATACACAGAGGCCAGGTTTAAATTTACTCCTCTGCTCAACACAGTAAAGGGACAGGTGGCAATGAACTTCTAAAGCACAGCACGTCTCAAACAGAAGAGCAGGGGGAAGTAAAGGCTCAGCTCTAACTGCACAGGAAGCACAGCCCACGCTCCTCCTGTAAAGGAGTTGTATTCATTATCTGCACCTGCCCCTGTCTGAAGGAAACCTCCTGCCCTAAATCAGGCAACAGCAGCATGCAGGGACTCTCCTGGTCCCTACTGCTCTTCCTAAGTGACTTCAGAGGCCACAGCGACCCATGGGGCTGCAGTGCTGAGCTCCAGCACAGCAGGGAGGAGAAGGTGGAGCCCAACACCTGTTCAGTGAGGACAGTTTGTTCAGTCACCACTTCTTTCAGAAAATTATCAAGTTAGATTTGAAATTAGAGGTGGTCTTTTTTCTTGTTCCTTTCCTCTTTGTCCTAAAATCTACCCTTACGGTTAAGTTGAACAACAGAACGCAAAAAATAAGCAACCAGCAGCAGGAAACAGCCCTGAAGGAGGAAGGAAGCCTCTATGCAAACGTCTCAAACAAACAACACAGAACCACTACACGAGCTTTTAATACACAAACAGCTTTTACAAGAGATTTTCTGTATTATTTCATGTTCTCCCCTCCTTGAGGAGGAGTCTCCTGTCTTGTATTCACACACAGCTGCCTCCATGCAAATATAAACTGATTTCTCAAACCTTTCTATTGCTGCTCATGGACGTAAATGCAGCCTCTTTAACGAAGCAGGATGGGTTCAAACCATTATTTAGCCCATGGTGCTTGTCAAGTACCTGCAAGTTTTCCTGTGAAGGAAGAGGCAGCCCTTATCCAACGTGGAGTGAGCAGCTCCTGACACAGCAAGGAGGACCTGCCAGCACCAAGCCCTGCATTTGATGACCACAGCATCCCATCTCACACCATCATTTCTGTGGGATGGAAGGTGAGATGCAGCACTCAGGAGCAGAAAACAAGAGTGATCAGTGAGTAAAAAGGAAACTTTCGAATAAGCACAATGTGGTGGAGGGAAAGGGAAGCTGAGAAGTAGCCACAACACAAACAGGGGATGCAATGCAGGCAGAACTGTGCTCTGTGGGCCACGCTGAGGAACCCCCCTAGAAGGCTCACTGAGCACAGAGCTGACGCAGTCTGGAGGTCACACACTCATTGAGATTTTTATCAGCAGAGAAAATATGTCTGAACTGTCCCTGTCCCCTCCCGGTTCCTCATTTCCACCATCCAGGCATCTCCTCACACAGGCCTGTGCAGAAGTTTCTGCAGTCCCAGAGAGATGTGAACAGAAGCAAACCCAGACATACAAACAGTTCATTTGCTCTCACTGGGAAAATCACTTTTACTGCTTTGCCCTGGGTTAGAACTAAGGAGAAAATGACCATGAAAGCATCAGTATTCAGATGTTTGTGGGTGGACTGGGTGCTCAGAAGGCGCAGTACCCCTCTCAGGTGTAAACATTTTCTTATTATACTCCAATTTGTGCAACAGTCCTAGCAAACACTGTGTGGATAAGTAACTATGGTAAGTGTGAACACTGCTGAAGATTACTTTAAGCTGTCCAGTTTTACAGAGTACTGATCATCTCGTTTTTCCACCAAAAACCCCAAACCAAACAAACCTCAGAACTTTTTCCTCCTCAGGTTCTTTAATTCTTAAGATGACCCATGGAAGGAGAAGGGAGGGAGGAGGAGAGGGACAAGGAAGAATAGAGGGGGGAAAGTGCACAACTTACATCTGAATTTAATTCCAGAGAGTTAGTTGCTTTCAGAAGTCCTGCCAGCCATTTGACACTTTTGTACACAGAGATACATCAAGCAATACCCACCGTGTGGGCACAGGGCTTTCCAAAGGGAGCATCCTGTGCTCCCTGCCATGCAGGGGGACCCGGGGGTTCCCACCGAGGCACCCTCATGCCCCACCATTGCCTTTTCTCCATACGCACCTCACACACTTAGAACCCAAAATTTTTATCTGCCACTTTTATAAGGATCTGGGCATCCCACCATGCTGCACGTGGCGCTGGGGCACCATGAGGCTGCTTCACCTCCCATTGCCAGGGATCAAACACAACACACAGAACCTGTTCCTCAGGGTGGTTATTTTGCGTTATATGTCCTATGTGTGTCATATGTGTTACGTGTGTTATATGCGCTATGGGTTACGTGTTATATGTTACGTGTCATGGGTGTTACCCGTTCCATGTTCCAGCTGCCGTACGTTATACACGTTCTGCTACATGTGCTATGTGTGTTATATGTTCTGTGTTACCTGTGCCATGCCCTGCTCCCCCGGNGGAGAGGAGCAGGAGCCCGCCGGGAGGGCCGGGGGCAGCGGCAGAGCCCGGGACGAGGAGCGGGAGGCGCCGGCAGCCGCGGGGTGCTCTGTGCGCAAGATGGGGGCTGTGCCCGCACGGCCCAGGACAGGTGATTCCGCGTTACAATATTTTTATTATTATTGTTATTATTATTATCGTCTTACCGAACGGGACCCTGTTTGCGTGCAAGTTCCTTCCTTTCTGCGTACACAAATGCAGCGTCCGGTCCATGAAGACAAAACACGCCGCAGTGAAGTGGTACTGTAAAGACAGATCAGGTTTCAGAGGATGCACTTGTGCAGATGAAGAGTGAAGCAGCGAGCCCAGGTAGGCTTGTGAACAAACTCCAGGGATGCTTCTCAAGTTGTGCTGCCAAGGACTTGTAGCTGCTCTAACTCTGCTCTCAGGACACACGAACTCAAACGTGCACTAACACAAATGCTGACTGACTGGCAAACTGGTCACAAAATGCAGATGTCTGTTTAAATCGAAGCGATTCGCTGCTAACACAGAGCCAAAGAGTCCGTCCCTTTCTACAGCTGCCTTGGCTCCTCAGCTCTTCTTTGCTCTCACTGAGATCACTGACACCACCCTGCTTCTTTAAGAAAAGAGAGAAGAAATTAGACAAAGCTGTCCATGCTGTCTCGCTGACATACACAGAGCCACTCTATGTTCGTTTTCCTTAGGATTTAACTCTCTTGGAAAAGAGTTATAAAGAAACTTGTGGAAGTCTGAAAGGAAAAGCAGCTGTTCTGAGGTCTCTGTCACTGTAGTACTTAGAGATGAACAAAAAAGCCCAATTCACTAATGAAGCCCTTGTGCTTTGGATTGCCTCCGAGTTCCAGGGGTTTTGCACCAAAAAAAAGGAAGCGATGCTTGATGCTTTTTCTGCTTTCAAGACATTTCTGAAGTCTTGACTTCCTACAGATTCTATGAGCATAATGATCTGTGAGGCTGTGCTGCAGCATCTCCTACAGTGTCTTGTGTGATTTCTGTCCTGTAATTTCTTCAAAATATGTAGGAGTTCTGAAACTTCCATCCCGCTGCCCAGCTGGACAGAAAGACCTCTCCATGCTTTCTAAAGGAAAGAAACATAGTCAACCTTATTTCCAAAATCTTTCCTTGGGTCAGTAGCTAGAAAAGTAAATTATGTTGACCTTTTAACTCTCAGGAATGTAATTCAAAGAACATAATATTTAGGCAGTTGATAATTTAATGATGAGTTAGTGAAACTCTTTACTCTTCATTAAGGAGCCTGGAAAACTCAGACAAATTGGGTAGTTGCTATGATGGAGAATTAACTAATTGGTAGAGGTACACAGAAATGAATTTTTATAAGTTTATTTTTTTTTCTTTTCAGAGCTGAAGCACGGTGCCCTGTGATACTTATTTTTGCTGTTTTCACCACTGAAGAATGGCTGCCAGACTCTGTGAATATGGTTCTGGTCAGTACCTCTGCACCCACGCCAGCCAGCCCCTTGAAATCAGCTATATGTTGGTCCTGATTATGCTTGGAAAAGTCTTCCTTGATTTCTTCATGTTGCAAATTAAGCCAAAACCCGTGAAAACCAGTTTTATGGCATGCTTCTGTGTTTCCGTGGCACTTCTCGATCTCACACTGCTGCTGAGTATCTGTTTCATTTTCTGTCTTGAGGACTTTGCGCTCTGGGGCGTGCGATTCACCAGGTACCACATCTGCCTCTTCACTCAGATCACTTCTCTGACCTGCGGGACCTTGCATTACCCAGTGTATATTGTGGCTGCTCTGGATTATTACACCACCGTCTCCCAAACATCCCAGGTCCCTAAAAGGGGTCGGAAGTTACTCTACGTATTTGCTGTGGCAGTTATATGGATTTCAGGGTTTTTTTGCACTCTCAAAGCTCCCGCTGCCTCTGCAGAGCCAGAGATGCAGAACAGTGTTTCCCCTTGGCAGTGCCCTGTCTCTGGCAGCCTGCAGAGCTACTCGGTGTCATGTGCCATGGTGCTGCTGCTGGGCACGGCGCTCCTGGCTCGCTGGAGGGAGGTGACAACCATGCTGCTGTCTGCGAGGCTCCTCTCCTTTTCCAGCCAGCCTGTTCTGATGTTCTCCTACGTGCCTAACAACAACAACACTTGCTTTAAGTGGCAGCTCCTGAGCAGGCTCCTCCTGTGTTTCCTTGGCACTTGGGCACCGTTTGTCGTTCTCCAGGTCGTGGTTGTGTTCCTGGGTGTGCAGATCCCGGCCTATGTGGAGATGAATGTGCCCTGGCTGTACTTCATCAACAGCTTTCTCCTGGCAGCAGCCTACTGGTGTCGGTGCCACGACGTGGAGCTGACAGAGGAGGGGTGGTGCACAGACCCATTTGTCAGCTGGAAATTTTGCTTTATGCCATTCAACAGTGGAAGCACAGAGGCAGCTGATAAGCCAGGCGCAGTAACTGTCATCTGTTAATGAGCTGCCAACTGAAAACGCTGCAAATAAGCAGAACCTCGATGTTCTGTGGCCGGGTCCTTACAGACAACACAAGGAAACATCTCCAGAGCTTCACTCCATGCAAAAAAGTCGTGTCCAGCAGTACCGTAGTGAATATTGCACTGGAGTGCAGGACACAGAGTCCCAGCGGGCAGCAAGCACTGCCAGTCCAGGGAGTTCAACTTCAAATTTCATGTTTAAAAGACCATGTTTAAAAGTGCTTATACAGGACAAGTTTCCAGTTAAACTTCGTGTTTCTGACTAGAACTTTACACTCCTTTAAATGGAATTATCTCAGATTGTACAGTACAAAATGCAGTGAAGTCTTCAAGGCTGGAGTTACATACAGCTGCTGACCTAAGCGTCAAATGACTTTTTGAAGTGTATTTTGTTGTTAAAATATGGATGTTTGCGATCTTGATGGAAGGTAAGGGTTGCTGTCCGTTTAACAAGAAATAACTTGTTTTACTTCAAGTTACAACTCCTACAGAAATACAAACTTTGTTCACACAGCACAAAACCAGTGCAAAACCAGTGCAAGATGTGCAACTTCCACAGCCACGCGAGAGGTGCTGTTTCATTGTTTCTTTGCTGCTAATCCTCTAAGGTATACATACTTATTAAAAATTAAATAATTCGTCAGAGCATCAAGGTTAGCTGCTACACATAAATACAAGCCCAAGGTTAAAGAATGGTTTAAATTAAAATATAGTTTATTTTGAAGCCAAAATTAGTTAAAAATAGTTAAATATGAAGTGGGACTACTTCAGCAGGGAAAGAATTTGGCTTCTAGCAAAAATACTCCTAATTTTCAAATTCTTACAGTTTTATTATGGACTTGATTTGATTTTGTATAAGAGAAATAAACGATACACAAGCAAAGCAGACAAATGAAATTAGCATTTATTTCCGAAGCACTAAACTCACAATACAAGGTTGTATTGAAAGAGAAACTAAGTAAATGATGCTGTAGGTTGGTTAATCGTCCCCCAGACCCACAGGGAACAATGATTTCCCACAAGAATACTCATTAAGAAAACTCTGCAGATAACAAAAGGTGCAATTACAAGCAAGTTTAAGCAGCATAGTATAAGGTGCTTTGTTTCACCATTTGTAGGATGGATTTTACCCATTAACAGACAGATTGAAGAAATTTCACTTTTACAGATCATAACAAATGAGAGAATCTAAAATTCATTCACATGCTAGTTGGTAATAGGAAAGTGCTTCTTAAAAAAAGTTATTCACAAAGTAAAGATCATACTTTTACATAGATCATTGTGTGCTCTTCAACTGTAAAATTTAAATTATGGGTAATAGTTTACATTATTATATATCAATTATAGAGATAGATTTAATTGCAGAATTTAATACTATATGGGTTAAATTTTCTTATAAAAGAATATTCCAGTATTTCACTCCATAAGAATACACAATCACATCTCAATCATAAATTCATCTTTGATTTCTGAAACATATCAAAATCTGATTATTCTGATTTATTACTTCATCCCACATAGTGCTTCTTTCACCCATAGTCTGTGGTAAATTTCTTTGAGGTTTCTGTGATGTAATCAAAAGGGGACAAGCATTTTTCAGCACTAGAAAATGGGTTTTGGGGAAAATCTGTTCAAAAGGCCATCCAAAGGACAGTAAATGATTGAAAACTGAATTTTAAAACTAGTGCAATAAGAGGAGGCAATGCTTAGCAACATAGTTTGACGTGTTTGGCACCACAAATTATTTCATTTTCTATGCTGGAAAATGTACTTGGAGGAAATTCTATTTCCATGTTAAAAGTAGGAAAGCACATGCAATGTTAACTGGAAAAACAAACCTAAGCAATCACTCCCTGCTCTCTCAAGCTGTAATTGCTGTTAGTTAGTGCTGGAGATGCTATAGGATAAACCATGGCTAAACACAGGGGTTTGACACAGCATTTCTTCAGGTTTTATAGAAACTGGACACCCACTGAAAGGGGGCTGACAAAATATTTACAAAACCTAATTCCATTTAAAAATCAGCAAATACCTCAAATATAGGAATGCACCAGGCATTTCAGAATCATGAAATAACTAATCCCTACAGACTCGGCAGGCAGGGGGAAATTCCTCTTTTAAAGTTCATTCAACACCAGATGAAGGCAAAGCTATTTTCAAGTTCATTTCAGTGTGTTTTGCATGGTAAGTCTCGCCCTTCTGAATCATTAACATGCACGGAACTGGAACTGCAACCAGTTGGGTGAGGCTGCTGACATGTTTTATTTATCAGTGTGGTTCAGCTTCCCAAGCCCTAATTAAAGTTTACACAACCCCGTCTGCCCTAACGTGCCAGAATTCCTGTAGCTGCTGCAGTGCTCCTAAAGCCACTTGAAGTTTTTAACATTTTTTACAGGGAATTCACAACATGCAGCCAAAGCAAATATTAATGGATTGATGTTACATCACTGTATTACTCATCAAATTTATTCCTCCTTACTTTTTTGGTGGAAAAGTGCCAGAGAGCATCAACCTTTAGGCTGTCACCTCCACTGGCACTGCAGGTCTCCACCAACATCCAGCTGTGGTGCCTCAGCCTGCTAAGTGACGATTTTAAAACATATTAATGGTAACTCTGTTTGCAAGTCCACTTTTATCCTTGGCCTTCATGGAGGGAGATACCAGCTGTGCAGAGATCTCCATCCTATTGCTTTCCTAACAATTACGGTTTTATCTCTGTGCATTTTTTTTTTACCTGGTGCTTCTGGGCAGTCTCAACACTGGTGCTTGGGACTGGCACTTGGGTCCAGCCACGCAGCCCTGGACCATCCCTCTCGAGAGCAAGGTGACAGTTTCACTGCCAAAGAGGACAGAAGCTATGCCAGGAAGGTGGTAATATCTGAAATAAAAGAACTACAGATAACCACTGCTACATCTCCTCTGTACATCACTTCTTGTGCTGTGCCAGCAACTTATGGCCTTACACCCTTCAAGTACCTTACCGTCCTTAATTCTTACAGGATTATTCGATATGAATGCTAACAACAGCAAAAGTGCTAACCCTGTATGGGAAACTTCTGTCCTTTTCTCATTTAAAGAATGTCTCACAAATCAACATTGGTTTTAATGAGATATTCTATGTGTTTCCATAAACAGAGTATTTGGCACTCAATGATAAAACCCTTCATCTTTACACACATCTTTCCTGGTCAGCACTGGCTTGTTCATTCTATAACACAAAGACTACTTGGAAAGGAAGTTGGGTGTGCAGAATCCCCCAAAGTTCTTTCCAAAAATGAATTTGCAAGAAGCTCCCAGAGGATGAAAACATCCTGGCTGGGGAGTGGAGGACAACACAAGCCTTCCACAGGCTGCCCAGGTTTCACCCACAAAGCAGATCTACCTCATGAATCAAAGACAGTTGTACTTTGAGCCTAATCCCATAATCAGCACAGATACCCTGATTATTACCTAGCAACAACACTACAAGCCTGTCAACAACCCCATGTACCAAAATAGTGCTTCATAAACACAATTAGAATGCTCCTTCAGTATTATGTATTGCATTTAAACAGTGTCTGTGTTTCTATGAATGCAATTCTATGAATGCACAATTGTGCTTAAGTTACAATTACATTTAGATGAAAAGAATCTTTTAAAATCTCGTTTTTCTATTTCCTTGCTGTTCAGAGTCATTTGTATATTTTCAGCAGGAATACATGCTGGAAGTTAAAAAAAAATTTAACTTGAAATCTGTTCATAACACTGGCTCCCAGAACTGTGCTTTAGAATAGTTAAATCCATGGCTACAAAAGCTGGACTATGAGCTGACTTCATACCTGCAATTACCAGCATATTCACATCTTTGAACTTTGCTTTTTCCCTCCCACTTTGCTGTAGGAGATCAGAAAATACTATGCAACTTTGAAGGGAATGAGCAGGAGTGTGTTTTAATGCAGAGGTTACACAAACCTACGCAGCAGCTTAGGATGGGGCCTTGAGCACATGTGGAAGTGCTGACCATGAGACCCAGGGGGTAAAGCAGGACACAAAATGCCCCAGCCCACAGAGCTGACACCCAAGAGAGCAAAACGCCACACTCAGAAATTGACTGGGGAAGGAAACGCCAGAGCTCCAAAGAGATGAAGATGGTAAAGCCAAATCAGGCCGACTCCCATGGATTAGGGCAATGCCTGCTCCCTGCCTTGGTGCTCAGTCTGTGTCCCAGGCCCCGACTCCATCAGCTCACACCAGGGAAGCTTCCTGAAAAAGCTTCCTGAAAAACCCACACAGCTGGCACTTGTCCAGACCATCACTACCATCTCTTTTTCAAATGCCACTATTTTCAAAGCCATCCAGGGGATGTAACTACATAGAACCTTTCAGGTCTAAATAAATTCTCATGACTAAAGGCAAATTCTTTTAAAATTAATTTAATTTAGGCTCAAATGAACTAAGCATTAAATGAATTTAAAATTTCTTTCTTCTCACAATATTTCTTGTCTGAAACTACAGCTCACTATGCAAGAGTGACTTGAAAATGAATTCACTATGAGCAATTAACACTTTAGACTTAAATTATTCATTGATAGCTCTGCTCATACCTGTTCCACTCAGCACTGAACAGAAACAAAATACTCTAAAATGTTAGCTTCTCTCCTTCTCCAATAAACTAATTTAGGTGAGTATTAAAGAACTATCCTAGATTTATTGTTTAGCACAGTCATTATCTGCAGCCTAGAACAATCTATGAGTAAATGTCTGCTTAATGATGACAACTATATTTCTAGGTATATGCTAACAGGACATCTCCATACAATACTGGTGAGAAAATAACCCTGCAAGCTTTTATACATGCTGAATTCCAATATGAGTGGTCTCAGTACAATAAGAAGAACTACTCATCTAATAAATGTAATTATTTGCAAAACCAGGACTCAACACAGCTGTCACTGAATTCTTTGATCACTCAGAGCTGCACATTTGTCACTGTGTAAGAAATCTGTTGAGCTATTGAAGTGGAAGTTTCTGCATGGATATTGTGATATTAGAATGAGAACATCCATCTGAAACTGGCATTAGTTTTAGCTGCCATGCCAGGCAGTGACACACCACACCCAGCCCAGTCTCATGACAAACTTCCATTCAAACCACACTTCTGTGGTTTTGTACCTGAATACCTCCTTACAGCTCAAGATACAGAAATGATGCAAAAGCTCTCACAAACCTGCCCAAACACTTGGTTTTATCCCACCCTTTTCCTGCCATATCTGCAGTTACAAACGACTCCATCTGTTCTACCCAAAAGGCTGGATTCCTTTTTGGACAGAGCACAAGTGGATGTCAGGGGGTAAAAACCTGCTTTCATGGGAAAGAAATGAGGAAATGGATGCTTGTGGGACATAAATATTCTATTTGAAATGTCCTGTTGACAAAAATCTAGCAAAGGCCTTACCCTCCCTCAATAACTTCAATTCTGGAAAAGATATGATGGGTTAATGGGTAAAGAAAGGATATACAATGCAGCCTGTTTAAAAACCCTTCAAGCACTCTCTGGTTATCCAAAACAACTGGCACCTTAAGCCAGTGGGGGCAGCCAAGCTTCCTCAGCAGAGTGCCCTGCTCCTGCTGCAAAGCAGGGACCCTGAGTGGTACGAGCCAGATGGGTCAGGGGAGGCTGCACACCCATTTAGATCATTCATGTACAACCCTTTATAACCCCACACCAATTGTGAAGCTGAGACAAGGGTCAAGTTCTATTCTATTGGATGAAATCTTGACAGCTCCCTTCAGCCCAGTGTTCCGCAAAAGGGCCTTGCCCTGAGCTAATGCTGCAGCTTCCATTAAGGAGTAAGGTAGGATGGAGAAAAAGGAAGGGAAAAAGCCATGGAATGTATCTCCCTTCTGAGGTAAGATCCTGGGGCATCCTGCATTCCTTTCTGTGGAAGCTGAAATACTGCAAGCATTACTGTGAGGGGTAGGCTGCAACACCAGAAGGCTGGATACAGAAAGCAAAACCTCAGGAAATAAAGGTAATAAAAAGGATTTCTTGTAGACACATCCAGTGGGAACAAGTGTTAAAATACAATTAAGATCTTTAATACTACTTCTTTTGCAAGAGGGTACAGCCTAATGTGTGGGAAAGCCATGGGAAATGGTTGTGTAAGCCTGGGGAAACCTCACTGATCTGAACAGCAAGTGGCTGGTACACAAAATGGTTCTGGAGGACTGTTACTCTAAGTATTATATTGCTTTCTTGAGCAAATTCATAAGCTTCCCAAGTAGACTTCAGCTGCACTTGGAAATTTTCCAGCCTACTTTCACATACAAGTGTGAATTTTTTTAAAATTGATTTTATTGACACGGCTACACTGGCAAACACTCCCATAGAAGTGCACTTCTATCAGTACAGGCTGATATAGCTGTGTGTGCTTTGAAGTTCCAGTTAATTGCCAAAATCACTGAAGAAGAAAAAAAACTTTCAATATGCGTAAGGCCCACATCCTAAGTTGTTGCATTCATGAATATTTAAAGCATAACTCATTATCTGTGGCTCTCCCAAACCCACAGGGAATGTTACATACCAGAAGAACAGGACCAGATGTGCCTTACTGGGGTCTGCTCTGAGCTCCTGGCACCTGGCAGTGATTATGGCTGAGCTGGACACAAACACTAGCTGGAGAAGCTCTCCTGAAAGCTGTCTAATAAAGCAAAATTAAAGCAGCCATGAAATTCTCATGCATGTAACACTGATTAACTACAGGTCTAAATAAGACCCCTAAGTCCACATTTCCTAGAACACCTTAAGCCATTATCAAACCACATTTGTGAATCCCTACTTTTTACATTACCTAAGAACAGTACAATAAGAAGACAGATTAAAAATTAGCCAGTGAGATTTCTGTATAAAAATAATAAAACTTTAAGACAAAAGCCAAAGGATAAATATCTAAGATATCTTTAGTCTTCAGTTAGCTCATCAAAACAGAACATATCCTTTAGAACATATGTTACAGATATGCTACACGGTGTATCTTACAGAAATGCTACAAATGGGAACCCACTGTCTCCATCATTTGAATGTCTTTCAAAAAAACATTAGCAAATGTTGGAACTTCAGCTAAGAAGTTTATTTTACAACAGTAACTGAAAACAGAAAAAAAAAAAAATTAGAAAGTGCTTAGCAACTTCCCTCCAAAATAAATCCAGGCATCAATTCACCCTCTAAAGCTTTGGTGCCGTTTGGATAAGGGCTCTCACCACATACCAGCATGTAACTGCAATGTGTTGTCCTAACTTGCAGCTTCAGTGGTTAATAAAAAGATTAATAACATCTGCTATTAGCAAGCTCAAACAGTTGTAATTAACAACAATGTTTCTAATGTTGATCTCCGGGAGGTAACGGTAGAAAAGTCTGTTAGTGGAAACAAAGCAATAGTCTAATTAAAGGAAAATGAAGGACAGATTTTTACGTAATCCAAATTTACTCTTTAAGGTAATCAGTTAAATAATATACATATTAATCTGTCTGTCACAAACCTGCCTTTTAGGCAGCGTGTGTGCATTGACTCCTTTTGATCTAGGGCAGCAGTTCTCAAAATTTAGGTCAGTTCCTCTTCTCTTCAGGAATACTGTACAGTCCCCCGAATACTTCCCTACACAATCATATATTATGCATTAATTTGCATAAAATACAAAAAAATACATTATTTGCAGACACATACACATATTTAATTCAAATATACACAATGACTATCAGCACATGTACCCTTCTTTCCCTAGACAAGAGCTTAGGGATCCAGGTCTGTACATAAGGGGAGTGGAGCTGCAAAAGGGAGGAAACAGAAGTACAAAATACATCCGTGTGCATCTGTGCACAGGTGGTGGGGGAGCAAAGGCCAAGAAGGTGCTGCTGCCTCAGAGCCCAGGCAGCTTCCATGAGCATCAGTAACTGGGGGAACGTATTTGTTCCACAGAGCGTGAGAGAGGGAAGATGGAGGGGGACACTAAAATCCCACCAGCCGGGTCTGCAGCATCCAAGACAAAATCTCCTGCCAGAGGGACAAAGCAGGGCCCCTGGATATCTCTCCCAGAGTTGCCAACGCTGGTATTCCCCCTGCTGACCTGCAGCTCCAGGCTCCCTCATGGCAGCAGCAGCTGCTCCTGCACGAGCTCTGAGGGGCCTCACTGCTCCTTCCTCAGAGCACTGCAAGCACAGCTCACACTGGCCACTGGACAAGTAAAAGGTGCTTGGAAGCTTCCAGTGAGGCAAAGGGAATGCACTACAGGGAAAGACATATTAGAAGAGGTATTAAGGAAAAGAGTATCTGAGCTATGCTGTCCCTTTTCTACCCTCAGTCTCTGAAGTAACTAGTCCCAACAGGAGCTGGTCCTGGCTGCAGTTTTCAGCCCCTCACACCCTGACATTTGGGAACCTGAACCCTGAGTGCTCACGCACCTCCTCACGGTCCACTCTGAACCCTCATTTGAGAACTGCTGGTCTAGCTTAACTAGCAGCATGTGAAACTACAAACCTAACACTTAATGCCCCCTTTAGTGCATAGCAGCATTCAAAGAGTAAAGTAACGTGCTTCAGTTACCTCTGGCAGGAGTGTCAGTAGCCTGATCATGAGGATTTTGATGAGACATCTACGTGGTTTATAGTATTTTACAGACTTCAAGAAAATACTATAGTGGCAGAGATGAGGGTAAGCCTACACGAGGAAAACCAGCTGCCAACCTACCCCTTAACAAACAATTTGCTCAAGACTAAAACAAACTCAGAGAGCACAACTAAATGCATAGCATTTTACTGGTACTAGTGCTTCCACAGGGCCTGTGGACACTTCTGTTAGTTCAGTCCAAACACTGCTGTATGTGGGAAAAATCTTTCAGAATACAGCAACGCAATTTAAATGGTGTCTAGATTGGGGTGGGGACTGGGGTGTTAATCACAACTCATAAGATGAAGTACATGTTGGGGAATATTTAGCCTATCACAGCATATTTCACTTCAGGTTTTTCCATGAAAAATTTCAACTCAAAGCATTACTCAGGCTTTACCATAAACCTATTAGTTGTTGAAAACTACAGAGGACTCCTGGTATAATCAAAGGAACATTTTAAAGTCTTTATGTGGGGAGAACCCCACCTATTTAACAAAACATCACAGTAACACTCATGCCACAGTGAAGATGTTGGCATATTACTGTCAGTTCTGTCACTGAGAAACTGTTGTTTAAACCTTCATGTTCACCTCCTAGGATTCTTTCAAGGAATTGATACGTGCACAGATTTTCAGTGCAGGTCCAAGCTTAATATTCATTGCACTCATAAGGTGATCCTCCTTCAACAAGAGGAGAGCTTGTCCATCAATTTCTTGTGCTCTAAATTCATCCGCAATATCTTGACAACCTGAAGGCAATAAAAAATATGATTACTGGTTTAGAAATGTCCATTCTTAGATCTTAGATTTCGTCCACACTAGAGCTTTTCAGCTACACATTTTCCAGTGCTCATCCCTTTAGCGTGTTGAACCTAAATTACATGCAAGAGTACAATATTATGATGGGAATGCTGAAATCATCTGAAAGTAATTTTTACTACAGCCCCTAATTACACTGTATTTATTGGAGAACTACTCATTGGGATTTGAAGTCCCAGTAAAGACAGGATTTTCATCTCATTAAGAGGAACAACCTCTCATCATTGGAAGAGACTGGGAAAACAGCACTGAAATAGTAATCAGGAACATAATTCAAGTGGGTTCTTTCCAGCAATAAAAAGATACTATTATCTAATACTATAAAAGATAACTATATTATACTGCCATGTGCAACTCAATGAGAACATCCACACAGCTACAATTTCCAAAAGGAGTTAATTCCATCTGTGTGTTACACGAGCGGGTTAAGGAAACAAAGGTTTGATGTATGGGCTTTGACACAACCATCTCATGAAGATATTTATCGTTAGTTATCAGAATGAATATTCTACACACAGCAGTAAATCACTTCACAAGTGCAACTTTAAACTGGTTGGATCTTTTTTTTCCATGTTAAACTCCTTTTCTCAAGATGAAATACCAGTCTCAGGTTATTGAAGCTTACAACATAAAAAAAGACTGCATGGGTTGGACTATCCCAAGTAACTGAGGGCCCCTTTCCACTGAAGAACACTGTGGAAATAAAGGTTTCTCCAAAGATGTTCTGGACATGTGTTGAACAGAATCATCCAGTTATGCCTGGCTCTATGGCAGCTCTGTTAGACAGATAAATGTCTTCTAACAGTGCCCATGAGAGCACCCATTGTCAGTTGTTTACTTGAAGCTTCTTTCCCTCAGCCATGTTTTTAATGGGGTTTTTTAATACATTTGTGTTCTCAATCCAGCAGTCTCTCCATCTTCTCAGAGCCTTTCAGACACACTTGAATTTTTGCTCCACCTTCCATTCCTGATTTCAATTATTCCTCAAGTAAGCTTACTTTTTGGCACTTTTACATTTTCCCTTTTTAAAAGTACACTACTACAGAGATACGAAATTACTGTGAAGAACTTTTCTACTTAAATGATAATCAACTAATTTCATGTTCTCTTGTGTGTTCAGATTTAAATTCTAAAAAGAATAGATAGTCTGATTTCCTAATGGATTTACAAATGTGTACAAGGCAAATGGAAAGGAAATGTGGAAGGAAGTATCAACATCCAAACCTGAATTCATTTGGATTATTGTTGTGTGAAGGTTGTAACATTCAAGGTTGGAAAAAGTTAGCTTTTCACAAAGAATAAAGCACTATTTTTTTCCTAATGATTTGTTAAACAGACCTCATGCAACAATTAGCTCTGACATCATCACAAAGGTTTTCTTACTGAAGTGCTGACAACAGATAAAAGCATCTGTAAGTCAAGTACTGAATATTTCTGGGAAAGGTACCATGGCATGTCTGATTTGAGACCTGAACACTGATTGTCAGACCACATTATTTACAAAGAATCTGAGAGATCAAGAGAAGTTCTTACATTTAGGAACAAAGCTGGTCCTATTGAAATAGGAAACTGGATGTCTGTTGTTGCCAGCTTTTTCTTTCAAGCAGGACACGAAGAATTTCCGCGCAACTTCATAAAATACTTTTTATCAAGGTCATTTTTGGAAAAGCAGCGGATGGAAGTTGAAGGTATTGCAGTTCCCTCCATCCAAGCACATCTGGGGATATTCTTAAGCACTTTTGAAATTGCTTGTTGTGCAATAACTTGGCCAAAAAGAAAGGGTGGGGAGCGGGTGAAAGGTCATTTATCTCGCAACTGGAGAGAGAAAGGAGAACAATTCTGCTCAGCTTAAGCTGTTGTGTCTCTTCCCCCAGAAGAAGCAGCTAACAGTGCAGTGTCCTGGACACTGACTTCTCCAAAAGCCTCCAGAGGAACTCAGGAAAGGCCTGACAAGGACACGAGTCCATTTCACCTACAGACTGCGCAGAAAGCTGTAAAGGGAAGCAGATGTCCCTAATGTTTATGGGAAAGTGACAAATCACCATCTCCTACAACATGGCAGATGGTCTGCACAGACTGCACCGAGTAGATATATAATATAAATTGCCATAATGAAAATCATCTATATTATTTCCTGCATTAATCAATCTTGGAAGTATATGGTAAAATATTTTTAAAGAGAGGGACTTGAGAAGATACTGAAAAGAATAAACCCCAAAATTACCAAAAAACCCAAATGCAGCGACGTAGCAACAAAAATTCTGGCAGGTTGTGAATATAATTTTAAATATCTATTGAACTTTAAAAAAAAAAAAGTATTTGAGAAACTAGGCATTCATATGCATAGGAATGAGTAATTATAATAAATTTTCATTAAGTATAGACAAATATAAAGTTTGTTTAAAATCAAAGATCACCTTGTTTATAGAATACAAAAAACTAAACCAGATCCAGCAGCTGGTGAAATACTGTAAAAGTAATGGTTTCAAAACAGAAACCACATTTTAAGAATAAGATTTTTGGTTTTATACTCGCAAGTGAATTGTGTTTATGTGGCACTTCAATTATTCGAGCACAGGAACTACCATTTATTGAGAGCCTAGGATTAGTTATTGAATTAACTAGGGCCTCAAATCTATAAAAACAGTAACTGAAAACAGCAGTGATACAGCTACACTCCATAACACAGCTCAAGTACAGAAACAGGAATGACCACATCCTAAACCTAAGGAGCTTTGCTTGTTTCTACAGACATCACTGCAGGTTCCCAGAAGCAGACAGTGTTACTGAATTGCAATAAACTATCAGAAGAAAGGTACTTCAAGGATGACTTTTGCCGATTTTAGACATCTCTTACTCAATTCTTTGCCTGACCTACTACAAAAGGCTATCTGTCAAAATGTATGTGTAGGACTTAGCAATGAAGATACATTCCCTACAGGCTATTAGTCCAATAGGATTCACAAAAAAACGGTATAGCATTCCAGAAAAAGTAGAAAATTAGGAACAAACATAGCCTGGGCTTTAATGGGTAAGCAACAAAAATTCTGGCATGACTGCTACTGTGGAGATCTGCCTTGTTATCTGTAGGGATTATAGTGTCTGATCAGATAAAATTACATCCTTGGGAAAAGGTGGGGAGTGAAGCTTTAAAGGTTATGAAAGTTAGGAAATGATAAATGTCAAATAACCTGAAGATGACATAAAGGTAACTGTGAATATCGAGCTAAAGGAAAGGTTTGTGAACAAGGAGAAACCAGATAATTTTTTCTGAGAACAAACTGTGACTAGCAGTATGCAGAGTCTCTAGGCAGAAGATCTCTGAGCAAAGCTATGCAAAAAAAAAGTTTAACTTTATAGCAGAAACTTGCTTATTCTTTTTTAATGACTTGTATCATGACAGGTCTTTCAAACTTTTCAGCTGTATCAAGGGAGGTAACACTGCTCTTGCTTTTTCTACTGAATAAGCAGCAAGGGAGGAGGGAAGAGAAGAAGGAACAAGTGAGAAGGGAAGAGAAGAAAGCAGAGTAACAGGAAGGGTGTCTGATCTCTCTACTGACCTCTTGAGAGAAGTCAGACTGAAGGAAGGAACAGCTCTAATCTCCATCAGCTGGGATGCAACAGCAGAAGTGGGACTAGTTCTATCAACATGGGATTTGTGCTGAAGGAACAAGCAAGAGGAAACAAATCACATTCCAGTCTCTATCACCAGCTAACACTGCTGCTGTTACCACACCACCTCCTCATCACAATGCTGCTATAAGCAAGGAACTGCATTGTTAACACCAACAGAACAAGTTATTGCCCATTTCATACCAGGCAGAGAATGTATAAAGGCCCAGACTTCATCAACGGTCCATACTGAGGGGTCAGTTTGCACCACTGGTAACAGGTCGATGCTCTCCGGCATCTTCCGCATCCTCAGCTCCCGAAGCTCCCGCTCCCTCTCCCTCTCACTCTGCCTCCGCAGGCGCGTGGTCATGGCCGTTGGAACAGCATCTTCGTGAGGAGCCAGATCTTCTTCTGCAGATGGATAAGTAATTGGAAGCTGGAAAATGCAGTACAAATACACTACAGTATTAGGCTTTATTTGCAATTCCCAAAGCAATGCCATAGTTTTAAGCAAATGTTCCACAGACCTGTCTAAGAAAATGATCTCGTGACGCCCCCTCAGGGCCGCTCGGCCGACGCCCGCGTCGCCCAAGACTTTGGCTATCTGACTTCCGATTCCAACGACCGCTCTTGTCTGATGGAAACAGCCCAAATTTCTTAGTGCAACTAAGGCTGTGCCTAAAGAAGTAAGATATATTCAATAATGCACTAGTAGTTTTTTGGACTGAATTCAATCAAGTAACCATAAAATCACAGTGTTGTAGAAATGCTGCTTAATTACAACAACAGCTGTCGCAGAAATACAAGAGAAAGGTATCTCAAAGGCCATTTACTCAAAACCCTCATCTCAATGCGGGATCAAGTACATCTAGATTACCCCTGGAAGATGTCTGTCCTTCCCATTCTTAAAAATTTTCTATTCTAGAAATACCTTTGTATTTTATCGCCTAGTACAGCTCTGTTCTGAAATGTCCACTGAAAATCTAAAATCACATTGTATTTTCTGGTTCCATTTTCTCTACCTAGCTGATAATCAAAGGAGGATAGAGGCAAAATTCCCATGTTAAGATTAAAGGGCTAAATCCCTTTAAGATAATTTTGCTTGTGGTGTCCCAAGAAGTACCAAATCCACTACTTAAATGGGAATGTAGCAGGCATAAGAGAAAGGTCATGTCCAGACACACTGATGCCAAAAAAGACCTAAGTGGTGACTAGAAATGGAAAACTATTCCCCATTTCTAAAACTTATGGTATTAAACATCAACTTTCCAGCTGTTATAATGGAAGACTTTGCATTCAGATGTTGACTGTGAATTCTTGCTCTGTTACCCAGGAGAGGTTAATCCATTAACCAGCTAACAATAAAAAATAACTACATAGAGTTACCTTTTGGCACAGGATGTGGAGCAGAACCTTTTTGACCGCAGAAACTTATTGGGATATCCCATTTTTCCACAAAATTCACACTTCAGAAGATCATTTTCAATTTCATCCAGTCCCTCTAAAGAAAGGAATGAGGAATAAAGAAAGCAGTTTCAATGACACAAAATTATGTCCACATCTCTCAGCTCAAGCAGGCAAAAGATCTTCAAATATTTAACACATTCAATTAAATATTTTGATTAACAGACAATCATGCAAAGCTAAGCAAGTCATAGGTTTCATTCTGTCTAGAAAAGATCTTGAGCAAACCGAACTTTAATGAACCTTCAACTAAGTTATTCAATTAACTTAATCAGATTTTTTTGTTGAATTTCAAGCCATCCATGAGCAGGTCTGCCCTCAAACATACCACACAATTAAAAAAGGTTACAGTCCTCATGAATTGCTTTACAAAGAGTTCATTAAGAGACCAGGCCTTCCACAGTCTCAATGCAAACTCTCCTGTAATGACATAATGAATTAACCTTTTAAAGTGCTTTCCTTAAATAAGCAGCTGCTACAACCAAAGGGACTTGTGAAAGCACGGAAAACATTAAATCTTGAATATATATAACATTCAATCTGTGAAAGAGATAAGCTCCATGCAATAAAGAAAAGGATTATGGCATCTGCTGATTTGCAACTTATTGTTACCGAGTATTTTTCTGTGATTGGTGAGGTGAGATGGCCGTTCTCCTGCTTTACAAAAAGCACTAGTGCAGCAAAGAGCTGGAAATACTGTGAAGGGTATTTGAAGGGTGTTTCTACCACACACACAATCATACCCTGGTTTACTGTCAGAAAATCTCTCTACTTAACTTCTGTGTATGTGGATATATCTCGATGTTGGATGTTTCCTACCAGCTAATCTAATGAGTAGTTACAAATTCTCTACATAAACCGAACACCAGCTGTCAGGAACAATAACTAAAACCAAAACCATGAATGTTTGAATGATTCCACAAAACAGACAAGGTGTCTGAAATCTGAGACACAGCACAGTGTTAATATTGAAAAGAAAATTGAATTAACATCTAGTGAAACAAATTAAGGACAAAATACTGCTGCAAAGAGTTTTGGTACGGAAGATACTTTAAGAGAATGAAAGAAAGAGTTGCATTAAGACAAATTTAAACGGATGACCAAAACCAGCTCTGGTGCAATAAGGATACAAGCTGTGGGAAAGAAAACCCAGAGGTGGCTAAAAAATTCTGAACTTTCAAATCTTAGATGAATTTATACAAAAACATGTGTTCACAGAGTAACTTGGCTTTTCTGGGCCAGGCCACAGTTTGATTCCCACTTCATAGCACACAGAACTAGAGGGGGAAAATGGACATTTAAACAAAAACTACAAACCTTCTGCAATCATATCCTCTATCTCTGTGTCTGATGAGTTGTCTGCATGTTTTGTGTTCTGCAAGTCTGATTCAACACACACCACACTCATGATCTGACCCTCCACCAGCAATCTCTTCTCTGCAGGCTGTTCCACCAACAAAGATGAACGACTGACCTATTGCAATAAAAGCAAAGCAACAGTGAGTAATTAACATCATTCACAACAATGAATAATTAAAAACAGTATTTGTGATTTAACAGTTGTAACTGAGAGGATGATCAGTTTCTACTCCATATCAATGAAGCATAATTATATCGTGCCAAAGCTCATTCCTCAAACAGATTAAGGCTCACTCCTGCTCTGCAGTTTGCAATTATATTTAACAAAGGAAGAAACACATTATATCTACAGAAATGAAGGAATGGGGAAGTGAGACACACATTAAATTAGTAAGACAGGTTTTAAATTGTCAGTTTGTGATTTACAATTTTCAACAGTAATTCTTACCAGACATAGCACTAATTACACCTAGCCCAATTATGAGCTTGCCAGTGCTTTAAACAACAAATTGTAGCATTTTAGAATTTTAACACAGACTCAGCTCTGAGGTTTAAATTAAGGTATCACTTAAATTGTGGAGACAGCCAAATGTAAAAAAATTATTCCAAATGGCAGCCTAAAACCACTCTCTGTAGTTATTGCCAGATACAGCCTACTACTCAAGTCACCAATCAGTGGAGAAAAGGTCAAAACCAATATCTGAAACATAATTTAAGATCTAAATATTTACTAGCCACAAATAACATCATTCTTACAAAGAGTTTATTTCAAAGATTAGTAGTAAAAAATTCCTAGCAACTTTTAGACTTACAGGGAACGGCTCCAACCCCTCCTGAATCACAAAGCCTTCGATGACATGGGTCAGGATCTGGGGTTTAACAATAGCCTGTGGAGGTTTATTTTCTAGGCTGGGAATGCTATTGGGCAGGGATGTGCTGTTGCTCCTTGTTGTTGCTGCTGGAAGCAAAAGAGGTGGTGGTGGAATAGAGGCATGCGAAGGATCAGATGGAGATTTAATTACTGAGGCACTGACTGATGATGTCACTGAAGGCAGTCCCCCGTGTTCTGTAAAAAATAACAAAGCATGTTATGTTTTATCACCTATGTCCAACCACGGGCTCAGAATTCTGGAAGTAAGAGGTGATAAATCCCCAAGACCCATCTCTGCATCCATCAACCCCTAACACAGGCTCTCCCCTAGGCTTTACAGATTCCACTTTTAAAACAAGTGGAATCTTGACAGACTTTATCTTGACAGACTATTCCACAAACGCACCCTCTTCACGCAGACATTTTCCTTTACTCAGTACCTACTAACTACAGCACAGCTGGACATTAGTTACTTACACAAATCACAAAGCCAAAAGCTACCTTAGTTTGGCATTTGTCCTCACCTGACAAAGGATCTTCTGAATTAAGAGCCTCTCCATTGCCCAAGGTTATGGCTGGTGGAGACAAAGTGGGTGGTGTCGGTGTTCTTGCCATGTGGACGCAATCTGAGTCCTCGGGCATCTCCTCTTCACACACATTCTCCACTTGGTAAATCTGCATCCAACAAACTATTGCTTTAGAGAGATTTCCATTCTATCTTAATACCTTAAAAGAGTTGCATAAATACAGTTTTAAAAATAAATTACCAGTGAAAATATGTTAATCTTTTAATAAAATACTGGTTTCCAAACTGCATACCAAACTATGCACTCTGAGGTCATCACAATATCTATGAGAGTAAAATTAAAGTATTTTGTTACAAACAGCAATATATAAAGAAGCTCAGTTCTGCAATCAAACAGACCAGAGAACTTGACTTTTTCAGTATCTTATGTGTATAGTTCACTGTATTTTTATTTACACATACATTTGATATAAAATACATCTGCAAAATGCAAGTTTAATGACAAGCCTGCAAATTGTTCTATCTTATACAGCAGTGTAATCAAACTGAGTATTTCAGAAGACTACATCAAGACTATCAAGCATTAGTAGTTATAAGAGATTTTAAGGTCTTTTCCTTAAAAGTACTGAAATAAATTTACATAAATTCCTGACAGTCAGTTTAGCAGATTAAAATGTAAAACACCACCCTGTCAAAAGCAAACCTGGCTTCTACTCTTTTGTCCAATTTTCTCATGAAGCATCAGAGTTTACATTATTACCCTCTTGAAATAAATTTAAAATGAACAGCACACCTCCTTCCTTAACCTGTTGGTAGCCTCAAAAAAGCCTACAAGAGCTGCTGATTCTTTTGCTCAACTTCATCTTATTAGCATTTTACCACTAAAGCCCAGCAACGCCATCTTAAATGTCAGCATTATTTGCATACCATTTTATTTTCCTGTACATGATTTTAATCCAGTGATTGAAGCCAAAACCTTCAATTACGAACTGCAGACATCTGAGACAAATACTGAACCAAATTAAATGGTGGTGATGGGTACAGCATCAAAATTCCCCTATTCTTTTATGAAGAGGATATTTTTAATGTTAGTACAAAAGTAATTACCCAGAAACCTGTCATCTTAATAACCTGATATGTACCTTCCTCCTAGTATAGTTGATTCTCCTAATCAAAATCTATTTGTATTGAGGTAAAAGCTTAGAGTCCACACGTCGCATTTACCAAATTCGTTACGTAAGCGTTGTCATGTATTTACTTACATTTTTTAACTTCAAATACATTGTAGTTTCATCAAGAAACAAGATTTTAGATCTTAAATTTGCACTTTCACAATTACTGGTTGATATTCTTGATTGATGATCCATTACAAAAAGCCAACAAAAAAACCCGAAACCAAAACATGAAACAGAAGAAAAATGTCTACTGTTTTCTTAAAACTCATTTCTGTAATCAACAGGTTTCTTGTCCTTTGTCTAGCACCTGATTTAGGTCCCTTTGAAGTGAACGGGCCAGACTCACAGCTCTGGAGAAGCCTAGGGAAAGAATAAAGGATGCAATGTTATCACTCACCACTGGAGTTTCAATCGGAACCGAAGGCTGCACCTGCAGATTTACTGCGACAGTCTGTGGCGGTGGAAGAGTTTGAAATGGCAGCTGGACCAAAGCTTCTGCAGCAGGAAGTTCTTCCTCAGAAACCAAAGTGTTTTGAACCAAAACCTGGCCCTGGGACAGAATTTCGGGCTGCACTTGTAAAGACTGCACAGACTGCAAGGGCAGCGGTTGAATCTGGGTTGAGGATGCCGAGAGCTGAGGAGGAGCTGCCAGAGGGATGGGAGCGGATTGCAGGGCCGGATACTGCTGGTGTGGCGCGGAGGACACGAGCTGCTGGCCCGGGGACACCAAGCTGGGCGGTTCCACGGCCCCGATGTGCACGGCGGNCCGGCACCAGGGAGCTGGCCTGGGACTGGATAAGGGCTTGAGGGTGAATAATTATGGTGGGTGACTGACTCGGGGAGTGCGACGGCGGAGGCGATACCACCACTGACTGCTGAGCTGACTGGGATGGGGTAGGAGAGAGCGTGAGAGGCGGAGGATGGATGTGGATAGGGGAGCAGTGGGACTGGACGCTGCCGGGAGCCGGAGGCAGCGCATGGCTGGGCAGGGGCAGACAGTGCTGCGATGGAGGCGGCTCCTGGCCCGGAGGAGTCTGAAGTGCAATCGGCTGGACTTGCTGCTGCTGCTGCAGGATCAGCTGATGATGGGAAATCTTTGGAGGTGGCGAATGAAGTGGGATCTGCTGATGTTTTACTAGGGAATGAGGTTGCAATGGAGAATATGAAGCTGTGAGGGAAGGGAAAAAAAGTGACAATTAGTATTTATTTCTTCAAGTTCTGAAAATACTATAAAATATCTCAAAAATTCTCACTTTAAAGCTCAGCACAATTTTTTAAACACTTCTGATATTTGTTTAGAAATATCTTCTTTGACAGCTTACAGAACGCTGGAAAAACTACTAGGGGGGTATAGCAATTTCCAAAGCAAAATGCAGCAATGAATAAAGGAATATGGCCACGCTTTTTACATATATGTACTTTCTATAAAGAAGTATCTAAACTTATCTTTTTGGTCCTAGGCCTAAGATTATTGCTGATCCAGCCTTATTTAAGAATTTCATGCAATTTTAAATGGATTTAACCTTTGGTTTGAAACAGACTGGAACAGAAATGATAAGCACATCACAATCAATAGGATTTGCCAGTAAGTGCTAAGTTACAGTTTAGATAATACTATGTTAAGATACTAAATAAAATTCCAAGAGTGCAGTATAAATTTAAACCATTGAAAGCATTTGCCTGAACTTGAACACAGCGACCGAGAGGTACAAATCTAAAAACAGTGCAGCTTCCAGAGAAATCACCTTGAAGTGAACCAGTGACTCACCAGTCATTTCTTACAGCACACACACGTATTGTCTTCCACACGCAAACCTCTCCTTGCTTTGTCTTGTCCACTTGAGAAAAAACTCATTTTTGTAGGTTTTTTGATTTGTTCTGCTGCTAAGGACAGATTTTTTTCTTACCAATGTAAGTTCTGAGAGCATTAGGGTTCACTACCTCCAGAATGTCTGCCTCCAAGTCCCACTCTTTCTCTAAAAGCTGTCAGTAAGCCAAGCTACATTCCACAGAATTCAGACCAATTGTCTAGACTACCATCACTTTTTCAAAATAAGAAAGCTAAGATGCAAATATGCTGCATGCAGTGTAAGTGCCTCTCTAACCAAATGCAGGTTATTTTGATTTATCTCAGTACAAAATACTGAAATTCTGAGCACTGTCACCTATAGGTTTATAAAAGTACTTGATATAAGACCATTCTCATGACACAGACAACACAGGAAAAAAAAAAACAAACCACCAACAAAATGGATTTTGATGGGAGCAAGAGGCTTGAGGTGTTTTCAGCCCACATTTTGCTGCCCCGAGATGGGATGGCATGTCCTGACAATGAACATATAGAGACCAGGAATGAGAATCATGTTTGTGCTGTGACTCAACAGGGTATTGCAGTTGCTATATTGTGCTTGTACTGTGATTTAAGAAAATTCCTGCCTCCACTTAATCAAAATCCTGTGCAACATCCAATACCAACAAATTAGTGAATTTACTAATAAAATTTGAACTCTATTCATGTGGAAAATCTATAATAACACGGCCAGAGAGCACTGAACCATGACAGAACTGCGATACACAAATTAGTTTTAATTAAAATAACTTTGCTATAGCTCTGTTTTCATCCCACCTGGTGTTATTAAGTGGTGTATGCTGGATGTCCGTGTGACCGGCGTACTCCGGCACTCCGGAGCTGGGCTCTCGCCTTTCCTATTGCTTTCCGAGGGATCTGGCTGGCTGCCCTTGGAACTGCTGACAGGTTTACTGGGGCACAGGGACTGAGTTTGACTGCTGCTCTTTGGTGGGCCATTCTGTGAACTTGACAACACACCCAGCTTCTGACTGCGCAACGTCAAGTTCTGAACCTGGAGCAAAACATGAAAAAACCCAAACTCTATAAATATCTATGACAAGTATCAGGCAAAAACAGCAAAAAGAAATTACATTTTGTAATGCTTTTCATCCCATGTGATCACAAAAAGCTAAAAATCTGCATATCAAAGTATCTTTAAAGCCATAAAATTCATAGAAGGATAGGGATCTTTATTACTTCAGCGATAAATACAGAAGTCTTTTTTCCCTTATTGGATTTTTAAAAGAAATGGAAATTGTTAATTAATTTGAATTAAAACTTTCATTTTTCTTTTTTATTGTGCCTTCAAAGTAAGTGACACAAGGCATTTTAGGCAAAGGCAATTTTATTTTTACACAGACACTGCAGAAGTGCAGGGGTCTGTCAGTGAGCTTCCAGACAGCAACATAAACCAGAGCTTTGGGTGATCAGTGGGACCAGAGTCTCCTCTGCTATCTGTGTGTTAACAAAACTGAGACCTTTGTTTCTATACCAATATTAACCTCCCTTCTCATCATGACACTCCAATGTCACATGAAACAAAATGTAAATCAGCCAGGGATCATTTTCCCTGAAGTCTGTTATATCACACCCAGATTCTGTACATAACGATCCCAGATCTCCAATCCTACGTGCTGAGCTAAAATTTCATTTTCAAGGATAATGCCTACCCTTGAAGCAGTAATTTACATCATCTTTTACATGAAAAAGAGGACTAATTATTATCACCATCTCCTATTTTGATCACACAACAGCTAGTACCTGTGTAATGAACAGTTAGTTTACATTTCACTTCTCACTGCTCTGTGTGTCACCACAGGGCACATTCAAACCCAAGACAACAGTATTTGTTTCCTCACTGGCATGCAGGAGGCATTTACTGCCATGCTACCCCAGTGAGGATAAATCAACCTTCAGCACACCTTCACAGGTAAGGTGACTCAGCTGGAGTTTGGCAGAGCCACCCCAGCAGCTCATCTGCTCTCTGGTCTGGGATGCAAGGAAAACTAGAAAAACTTAAGCACAGCATTTCCTTACTTTTCAGTTTTGTCCCACTCGACTGGGCAGACCTTTAGTAAGCTCACACAAGCTTACCTGAGTAGCTGCAGACTGACAGGAAGATGAGGAAGATGAGGAGACAACAGGAATGTCAGACTGGACAGCAGCCACAGTGGTCGCGGGAGTAAAAATAAGCTGTCAAGCAAGAAAAAACACATGGTAACAGATTGAAATTTTTAAAATCTGTGAAAGAAATGCAGTATCTTAAAGAGATAAATAACTTAGACATACTGATGTACAGCTTGTAGGATTTACTTTTTTACTTTTAATTTATTTAAAGAACTATTTACTACATGAATTTAAGTAAACAAAACTAAAAGAGAATAATGTAAACCAAATACAATAATACATTTTTTATGCATATTGAGAAAAATCTTTGAGATAAATAAACACATCTATGATCTTTAATACAAAGACTTAAGAGGACTTTCCCTTCAATACTACTAATTAGTGAAAAAAGACAAAAGAACAGCCCAATATGTATTATATTTACAAAAGCGAGCTTAGATCTTCCAATAGAGGCAGACCAAAGCCAAACTTTGTAAGGACTGCAATCAAAACTTACCATCTGAGCTCGGAGATACATTTGAGCCTGGCTTGCACTCAGGGTGGGAGAGGTGCTGCCCAGCAACATCGTCTGTTGGGTGATGCTGCTGCTGGTGGTGTTGGAGGTCTGAGAACGGCTTATTATCTGTGCAGGTGTAGGAGAGGTGGAGAGGTTAATCTAAGGAAACAAAAATATTGCTTCTGTCATGGAAATTCCGTCACCCTAGGGTCTAAAGCCAGAAAGCCTTTGACAAAATTGGCAGGGGCAGTTGGAATCTCTGAACTGTAAAGATATCAAAAATATATTGAGCCAATCATCATAGAATTGGATTCTGGCAAGATTGTACGTTTTTATTCTTAAACTGCAAGCAACCACTTTGCAGTAAATAATAGTAAGCAGTTACAAGGATAAACAATGATATGAAGTCTGTAAAATATGCCTCACAGAAACATACATTTATTGAATATGTAAAATGAGCTTTCCATATTTTAAGAAAACACCTGAACTTTAATATTTAAGATCTTTAAATGTTTATATTAACTGCCTAGACTGGTATCTTCTACTATGCAACCTGATCAGGACACTTCTTTGTGCCACCATGCATGGACTTTCAATCCTCATTTCACATATGCACACTGAAAAATGATTGAAGACTAAAACCTTCTCCAATTTCGTATTAAATGCTCTTCAAGAACTACTCTTTAGCATCTTCTTAAAAAAAGAAGCTGTTGTGGTTTTGCCTTTTTTCTTTTTTTTTCCAACCAGTCTAACAGAGTTAAGTGCCCAGCTCTTTTTCATCACTTACTTAAAAGGTTTCCTTGAAAAACCCCAGCCCAATTATTTTGTTAGTTTAACATCAGACATCTCAATAGACTTTCCCTCCTAAATTTAATGAATGAATGGTTTTACTTCTAACAACTGTAAGCCAAGCCGAGCTATGAGAGCTTAAAAAAAATACACAGTTAAATCACTGAAGCTATGCACTGGAGTCATGAACAGCTTGAGGGTGTGATTAATAAGCAGGATGTCTGTAGGACTAGCAAATCCTACTTCAGACAACTGTAAAACCATACAGAAGAGACTGTGCATGTCGGACAACGGCACTTGAAGAAATACAGCATGAACTGAACACAGAGCCGCTCACAACTGAAGCCTGAGCATATGCCTAGAATATGGTAAGTGAAACTGCAAAAATGATGCATGATAAAATATGATAATCAATAGAAGAATGAATGCTATAAACATTTAATCAGTTTCATAAATATATGTGAGCTCTGACTTGGATTCTTCAGATTTAGTGCTATTTAATCCCTGATACTCAGTTACGATTTTCACCTATAGCAGTGCCCTGAATAAACAAACTTATGTAGAAAATCCAGTAAGAAATCATGTAAGGGATGAGAGCTCAGTGAGTGATTTCTGCAGGAGTTTGAACAGCCACTGGTGCTTCTGGAGTGAGCAGCTGCCCCTCAGAGCACCAAGAGGGGTCTTGGACTGGGAAAGCCAACACTGGCCAGCAACAGTCACACACAGCACCCGACACTACGGAGTTGTCATACTTCTGTTCACTGTGTCTGTAGTACTAATTTTAATAATACAAGCTGAAACGCTAAAATATTTTCTGTTTTTTCCCTGTAGCCATATAAGAACCAAGCGGGGTTGGGAATGGAGGGAGGGCTTGGTGCAGTTACGTACCGAGGTCTGCGACATGCTTGACTGCTGAGTGACACTCCCAGTGGGGGAAGTACATTGCCTCCCACCTGACAGGCTTGCCTAAATAGCAAGAATATGTGTCAAATAGTGAAATCAGAAAGTGCTTAAGTGATGTTCATTTCATTGCATAAACCATCAGAAACAGCCCTCTCTACCTTCACCTTTTCTCTGAGTTAACAATAAGAATGCTTTACTTGGTGGAAATAGTTTTCAGCAGAGTGCACTCTGCACTACGGGATGCTACCTGCAAGGTGCTAAATTCCTTGAAGTCCTACCAAATTTCAGGCATGTAATTCTTGCAGATCAAGACTTGAAGATAAACAATCAGAGGTAAAGTCTGCCAAACTGCTAATGATGGAGCTAAGGGATCGCCTGACTACCTATGGTGCTCAGAACTTAAAATGTGTTATCATTAAAAACTGTCATTATTAAAACTCACGTCATAATTTTATTGTGATTGGAATAGTCTAAAAATAAAACAAACTTTATAAATGCTGTAGAGAACAGCCTCATATTCTGGAATGGTAACTTATGCATGCACATTTAGTGTCTACCAGTGGATGCTATTCCAGCCCTTCAGATGAATAACAGGGACAGTGATTTAGGTTTCTGTATGAACAGAACCAAAACTTCTCAGCCTTTCCCAATCTGATTTTCTTCGCTCTGTCTCAGTAGCTGTATATTCACATAGAAATCCATCACAACAAAAAAGACAAACCAACATATTATCACAATCTAATGAAAAAGGTATAGAAGAAAAAGCCGGGAGCAAAAATGAGTCAGGCCAGTTCTGAGACCAAACAGCCATATTCCTGAGGTCTTTAACTCCATTTAGCATTTGCCTGTGTAAAATCATTAACAACCACCTCTCTCTGCAAGATCATATTCTCAATCCAAGGCCAGCTGAGGTCAAAAGAAATCTTGCCACTGCTTGAATTCAAAATGGATCTCCTCCAGTGATCACTGATGTTAAAAGCTGTGTTTCAGATATGAAATGTCATTTACCTCCTACATTTTCACACTCAGGGTTAAAATTTAATTTTGCCATTACTTACAATGCAGCCAGATGTGAGGCAAAACACTAAGATGCCAGATGTTCATTATTTTTTATTTCACTAAGATACAATGCTATTCATTGCTTCCCCCATCAACTTTTAGAGAAAATCATGGGATGAAGATTGAAGTAGTCTATTTTTAAAATTTATTTTATTACTGCTTGATGATTTACATGATGCATTATAATGTATGCAATAAAGCATGGAATGGTTGCCTACTGGAGCATCTATACCCCTGGACAAAATCCTCCAAACAGTTTGGAGGATGATACAATTTAAAATAACAATGTCATTAAAATATAACAGTGAATTATCACGAGGCATTAAGCTCAGGCACTTAAGCTGTTATTACGTTTGACAACGACTGTAGCCCTGCCCTAGATAATATACGGTTCTTTTTCAGCAATCTTCACTCTCACCTGTGGAACAGTTGCCAGACTCTGAAATTGGGTACTGCTTAAGTGCTGCTGCTGCAGAGCAGCAGTCTGCAGCATTAGATGCTGCTGTTGGGCTGCATACATCTGCTGGAGGTACTGAGCAGCTGAGCTAGGAGGACGATGCAAGGCCTGCTGAATAACCTGTGATGAATCAGTAGGTAATTAATTACAATTACAAAGCACACACCATGCTGACATGATGTTGAAGTTTACCCTTACAAGGAAATAAAACCAAATAATGTTTTTTTTCACACCACTTATGTAATACTGAACTTGCTCCCTCGCTGTTCTTGACCAAGTCACAGAGTACTGTCAACATCAATATATTCACATTCTCAAGGACAGCCTGACAATACATCATCATTCCCAACACATCATCCCAGCCTCTCAGCTGCTTGTCAACACATCCTACATCATGTTCTGCTTTTTGAGAGATCAGAATAGTGCATGAGAAACCCAATTATCAAAGACAACAGAATGGACTGCACAGAGTTCAAGGAGACCTAATTTCAAGAACAGCAAGAGAGGGCTGGATCCCACACAGCACTTACACCCACACAAGTATCTTGGATCCCTGTAGTCAACGCTGGTCAAACAAACAGCTTTATTTTGCAAAATAATCCACACTCTCAGCAAATGGTGAACAAACCAAATTTTCTGTCATAGCATTTCCCCCTCCCTTATTTGGGAGACAGGCCTACCCTGAACTATCCTTAAGTGGTCTGATACCCTCCAGTAAACACCTCCTGAAAACCAGCAAGTCAGCTATCGAGAAAGACAACAGCAATTCGGAGTGAAAAGTTAATCCCGTGTAAAGCACTGCACAGTGCCTGTACTCAGAGCTCTGTACAGGGCGGGGAGGAAGGCCCCAGAGCCCCGTACCTGCACAGCATGTCTGTCAGAGCCGCTGTACACGGAGATCTGCGGCAGCGGCGTGCGGGAAGTGGACGTGGTGGTGACGGTCGTTGTGGATGCAGAACATGTTGTTGTGTTGGGTTCATTCTCCATAGCTGTGCAGCGCTCGTCCAGCCTGGCAGGAGTGACACAAAAGCGGTTCATAAACAAGGCCAGAATACACTGATTTTAATGCAAAAAATTATGTTTTGCTGGGACAGAATAACGGATAATTTTCAAACGGGTAAGTTCCACAGAATCACGGAATAGTTTGGGTTGAAGGCACCTCAAAGACCATCTCGTCCCACCCCCTGCCATGGCAGGGTCACCTTTCAATACACCAGGTTGCTTCAAGCCCCATCCAACCTGGCCTTGAACACTTGCAGAGGTGGGGCAGCCACAGCCTCTACAGGCAACCAGCGCCTCACCAACCCTATAGTAAGGAATTTCTTCTTAGTATCTAATCTTAGCTTGTAGTATTTGCTATTACTTGATGCAGTCTCTTGAGAGATGTAGGTATATTCTTCTAAGATCTATAAAAAGTCGCAATAAAGAACCAATTTAGGAATACATCCAAGATTTCCAGCCAGCTACACAGGACCAGTACCACCTCCCTCACCCCCACAGGCCAGGACTGAAATTGCTGGCTGGCCCTGGACACTGTACAAAACCTGCTCTTGGCAAAAATCACCAGTGAAATGCCCTGTTTGGGGAGAGAGGGAAAGGGGTTGCTTCAAGCCCCATCCAACCTTTAACATTTTAATCATTTTAAAGCAATACCTCACACAATACAAGAACCAAGGAAGAAACTACCTATTTAAGCACCTCAAATGATCTTCCCCAGTCTTATGCGACTCCCCTCTGTTGCAGAGCACAAAATGTCATCTTTAAAACTGAAATGAATCACAAACCTCAATATATGTTATGGGGGTGTTTACTGCAGTTTCTTTTTCAGTCTTTGTATTATGATTAACAGGAAATAGCATAGTTGCTGTTTATCGCTTTCAAAAGGATGCAAAAAAAAGGGAGGGTTGAGAAGATGTGTTTCCTTCTTACCATAAAGAGGGGCTCAGAGAAATCATCAGAGAGAGCTGCAACGTACTAGAAAAAAAGCAGCTTTGCCAAGTTCTTAACAAACCACCCATTGGATGCTGCATCGAAAGGGAACACAATCAGGAGTTTCAACTCACACAGCTGGAAGCAGAACAGGACACTGCCAGGCTGCCACCCTCAGCTCCCAAAACACAACTACTCTGCAAGCAGAGGGCTGCACGTGACGCTGCAGCTCCTGAGGACCTGCAACAGCTAAACTTTAACAGATACACGGTCACCTAAAGACCTCCTGCCTACCGTTGCACTGGACACTCGAATGGACTTTGCCATCAAAGAAAATTCATGGCAATCAAGGATGCTTTAAAAGCAGAGATCCCTGCTACTAAAACTGAAGGAAAAATATGATTTGTTGTTAAAAAATCAGGTTTGTTGTGCATTACTGATGTCTATCTACATCAGGGCACAAGTTAACACAGGTTCCCACCCCAACTGCAATAAACCCAGCATCATTCCTAAAACCACTTTACATTAATTTCACCTCACGAAAAGTATCTCAAAAAGAAAAAAGTCCTGTCTCCTCCAGTGGACATTAAAAACACCTCAAAATATTTACACCTTCAACTCATCTAGCTGGTTTTTGCAGTTATGCAACCAGTTAAATTAGCTTGAAACAACATGAGATGTCTCATTTCCTTCATTCTCGGCCATGTTTTGGGTGTGTTATGAGCAAGATGTGCAACATGTCCCACTTAATAAATACTCCATCACGAGTTCACTCCAAGAGAGTCATTAATCCTTTAGCTCAAAATTATTTCAAAAATAATACTGTCATTGCTCAGGTTGTTCTCACAATGGATGTACAGTAAAAACAGTAAAGAGCTCCTAAATTTTTTCTGAGCATCTCCGTCTCTCCTCCGACACCTCGCCTCGAGCAGGCATCAGATGCTAACTTATATGAAAATTAATTTTGTTTAATGATGAAGACCTTGCAATGATGCTCCCTGAACAACTTTAACTCAAAAAAATCTCCGTAACGCAAAGTTTTAGAAAACACGCTGACTTGAAACAACCACTACGCATTTAAGTGAGCCCAAAATACAAAGCACAACAGAAAACTACATTGAAAATATATATTTATTCAAGCAGTAACAGTAAAAAACACCACATAACTTCAAGTTACATTGTGCATAAGGTAAATACTCCAAAGTTTTGTTTCTTTATATTTTTCTTGGTCAAAGCAACCACCTGAAGTAAAAAAATACCTGCTATTCTATACTAATTACCAAACTACCCTCACAGTGGACACACGAATGTCATTACTCATGTTGTGGAAAGTTTTGGTAAATGCCATGGTAATAACAAACCCTGCTGACAACCCACATCCACAACCACAACCACATAGTTTATTCTTTTTTTTTTTTTCCCATTCACAACCTCTCCCTGCAACTCCAAGGGGACAAACCACAAAAAACCCAAACTAAGCAAAAATTTCCTCCAAGCCTAACCCCTACAGTATTCGGTATTTGACAGAGGGCTGCAAAATAATAAAAAAAAACCAATAACAAAATAAATAACGAAGGTATGGTCTGTGGGAATACACCCCACGGCATGTGGAGTACCGGCCCCGCGCTGAGGGGCCCCGGTGACCCCTCGCCGGCCGCCCCCCGCCCAGGCCAGGCTGACCCACCCTCAGCCCCCGCCTCACCC
>WEIT01015113.1:736423-750391 GCA_013389985.1 Dryoscopus gambensis | reverse complement strand
TCGGCGGGGACGGCGCCCACCAGGTCCGGGTGAAAGCCTACTACAAGGGGTGAGTGCGGGCGCCGAGCCCCCGGGGGCGGCCGGGCGAGAGGAGCGTCCGAAGCGGCGCCGCGGGGGTTCGGGATACCCGGCACGGGCTCCCCTGGCCGGACTGCCGTGGGTAACTCCTGGCTCAAGCCCTGGGTATCCCTTGACTTGCAGGGGAGGAGGGAAGGAGCGAAGGAAAAGCACTGCCCGACCAACCAGCCGTGCTGAAATGGATGTCAAGTGCAGGACTGGTGTGAGGGTTCAGGGGGGAAGCCAGATCCTCCCTTCTTCTGGGATGGCCTTCCCGGTGAACAAGGATGTGCCTGAGCAGCCTCTGCCCTGCTCTCCCTGCTTCCCATCACCCCCAGGCCCTGGCTGTCAGTAATAAGTACATATTCCTTCATAACACACGCTAAAAGTCGCACTTGGTATGTTCGGGGTCCAGCTGTGGTCCTGGTCTATGTTTAGTGATGTTCAGGACTAAAGGAAGAGGATGTTTGTATGAAAATTTGTTTCATGGGTTTTTCGGCTGTTTGCCAGGGACCGAGCGATTTCCAAGGGAGTCTGTGAATGGTAACCCACATCCATCTACTGTCAGTTATGCTTCTATTGTTAAAAAAAAACCCAAAATACGAGGCGTCTGCAGAATAGGAATCTGAATTTTGTGGGCCTAATTCAGTGGCTCTCCAGCAATAACACGTAAAGCAAAAGAAACGTCCTGCCTTGGGTTCACAGCACCCTATTAAATAGTAACAGACAGGACTTAATAAGTTTCAGTGGCAAGGGTTGCCAGGTTCATTGGGCCATTAAGTTTGAGGGGAGGTGATCTAAGCAGAAAACAATGTAGGTTGCATTTTTGAATTAGGAGTGATGCCCTTGATAGCTTCCTTCCAGTTATCTGTGTTTAGCACAAGAAGAGGTGTATTACATTGTCAGTATTTACTCTCTGCTATCTCTAGCTGTGTGATTTTCAGGAGAAGTATAGAAACCACACTGAGCATTTGGTATTTGCTGCTGTGTTTGGTTCCTGGCTTGTGTCTGCTTTGGGTCTTTCATGACAGAAGTCTGTAGAAGTTACTGTAGACACTGGCACAGTCTGTGGTTTTAAAGGACATGTGAGACACTGTAAAAGTATGTGAAATTCTGAGCTCTTTGTTTCACAGTCCCTTTAATCCACTTTTTCTTAAGGAAGAGAAGATGCCCCTGGCTATCAGCTGGCAGAAGTGTTCATTTGGTCAGACGGTGAACTAAAATGGGAACTGTTCTGGGTGGAAACCATTTATTTTTCTCCTGCTGGGTCAGTTTTAATCTTGATCATTTCCACGTGCAATCACATGGATTCTTGCTTTAGCACAGGGAGGCTGTGGAGCAGGAACAGGGAGGAAGCAGCCCAGGGTTGTGGGAGTGAGGAAAAAATCTGCTACATTGGACAGGAATGCTGGCTCATGACACTGGTAATAATTTCACAGGCACTGGAATGTTTCTTTTGAGTCCTGTCCATTGACTTTTTATCTGTTAATGCAGTTATCAGTTTAATAATGGCACTGAGTCATAGAGGGTGTTGGCTAACCATTGTGAATACCAACAAACTAACAAGCTGAATGCCTTAGTCATGATTTATTTTGAGATATAAGCAAATTATTCTCTCCACTTTATTACAACAGAAAGTCTCAAGCCCCTTCTCAGACTTGCGCTATCAAGTGGGTATCAAAGCCAAACATTTTATCTGCACTTGCCCTGAAATTACTTGGACTCTGAGGACTGAATGCGGATACCAAAGGCAGCTTTTTCCCCGTTCTTCAAATAAACTGTCTCAGAGCTGGATCGAGGAATTAATGGGAAACAGTGTTAATCAGGAAACATTAATCTCTCCAAATTTCCTTTTAATGGAAGCATTTAAGTGGGTTGTAGAAGTTATTGGGAAAGTCTGGCTGGGAAGGTCTTTTCATCTTCCAAAAAGAGTTTCTGGTTAAAAAGAAAAAGAAACAAAAAAACCACCAAGCCAACCCAACCCAGCCACTTAGAAGCACAGATTTGTTCTTGAAACATTTGAGAATCTGATAGTCGGGATACCTGCCTGGGGCAGAGAGCTGAGCCTGAATCCCCAAAACTTGGCTGGATCTGGCCGGACGCCCAATTGCTTTTCTCAGCCAAGACAAAGACTTCACACAGGACCCTTTGAAGAGTCTTTGTTTTGTGGAACCATACAGTGGTAATTCTTTATCTTAAATTCATGAAATATGTTAAAACAGGATGGAAAATTTTCCTAAAAATGAACAGAGATCATGAGAATAGGGGGGTGGGGAATTCCCAGAGACTTGGGAATTAGGGCATTAAGTTGAGTTTTTCCAGGTATTTCCTTCTCTCAGGTAAACTGTGCTTATCTTCCATATAGGAGTTGCTGTTTAAAGTGTTTAAAGTAGTGTTACCTATTTTAAAGAGTTACTGTGATCTGTGCCGTGTGTGCAACAGAGGTTCCTGAGGCAGTTTTTAGGAATTCACCATGTTACTCCAAGCATGGGGTTCTTGTTGATGGAGTGACAAAGTATAGCAGCTCCCAATGTGTGGCACTGATCAGCATCTGTAATTGCAACCATTTCAGTGCTCTGATGATATTCAGAGTTTGCCTTTTGTCTTACTTCATTTGCTGGAGATGCTTTTTGTCAGCAAGAAGTTGTTACATCATTCATACATATGTTGTAGGAGTAGAGAACAGGTAGGAATAATTCACTGCTCGTGCTCAAGGAATCCTGTAGAATTCATGCTGATTTAAAAAAGAAGCAAAACCAAACAGCTATAATAACCATCTTTCTGTCATGGTTGGAACTGCTAGCTTGTATTCTTTCAGTGCCTGACATAGATTTTATGCTGGTTTTAGCTGTGTAGGCTGTAATGTAGGTTAGATTTTTAATAAAAAGGGGTAGATACCAATGCTTTGCCCGCCTTCAGTTTGATTTGGTTCAAATGAAGAACACGCCTGACAGTCCTCTCATGATACATGTTAAACCTGCTTATTTTCTTGATTTTAATGTAATTACATGAGTGGAAAAAGTGTGAGGAGAAAATAAATTTTAGTTGTTAAATCAAAATGTACCTCCATAAAGATTTCCAGGAAATTTATTTGTTAATGATTGTTGAATTCCTGCATAACTTTTTTTTTCTTTTCTTTATCTTGGGCACTTTTTGATTAATTCTTCAGCACAGTGACTTCTATTGTCTGTTGGCAATCAACTTCTTCATAGGAGAGTGTTCAGCTTAAGAAAACTTTGGACTAAGCCTGTGAACACATTTTCCACCCTTCTTGCTGTTTCAGTATTGATTTAGCTTTCTGGCAATATGTCTCTTCCAGAAAAACAGACTTGCAGGGGGGAAGGCAATGCTTTAAATGATTGTGAATGGCAGTGGCTGCACCTCACGGTGCAGAAATGACACTGACACAGCAGAATTCTGACACAGCCCCCCGCAGTCCTGTGGGGCTGCATTGCAGCGAGCTCTAATCAGGCATTTTCAAAAGCCTTAATGACTGGCCCAGGTGTGTGATACATGCATGGATATGTAGGTAATATGTATAATGTATCTGTACATTTCCACATACATACATGGGATATATGAGGCTGCAGGTGGAAAAGTCTAAGGCAGTGGTGTCTGTTCTGACAGGGTTGTTCTCTCACAGGAGTTTAAGCTCAGTGAAAATGAGGTACAGATAATTAATTGTACTTAATTGTTGGCATTGATTTTGGGTTTTTTGTGTTGGATGGTTCTTTTTTTTGTTGAAGGACATTACAACTCTTGGATGATTTGTAAAAGAAAGAGAGGAAAGCTGCTTTATCTCAGGAAAGGTGGAGAATGTGGTCTTCTAGGTGTATTTAAAATACGTTCTCTCGTGTGTTTAGATTTACCATTTGCCTTTTCTCAGTCTTCCTAAGATTTATGTTTTACTGATTCTGATATTTGCAGGATATTGACTCAGACAGGCCTTCTAGTAGTATGCATAAAATTATCTTTATTAATATTTATGAAAGATAGAAGTGATAGCATTTTCAGTGAAAGTAATTCAGGACAAGTGCTGTCTTGTTTATTTGCATGTTTCCTACTCACAGGTCCCTGATTAAGACCAACTATAATGATGCTAAAACAAAGTGTAAAAAGTCTGGTGCTTCCATATTTAGAGTTAATTGGCACTTTTTGTGGTGATACAAATGTGTGCTTGAATCAGATTTTCTTCTAATTTCCTATGTGTGCCAAGAGGTGACAAACAAGGATATTTATTTCACCTTGTAATAGGTTTATGACAAACATGCTTATTCCAAGCAGTGCATAACTTTGTCTTCATCACAAGGAAAGGCCTATTGTCAAGAAAATTTTTCCCATGTCTCAGTAAAAGAAAACATTTCGTATCTTTAACACAAATCAGCAGGCTATGGTCCATATTAACTTTTCCTTGTCCCTTAATTTAGCCTACTAGCTTTTATTTAAAATGCAAAATTTTTGCTCAATAGAGTTTAATTACTTCTTGGCTTGAGTGAATGGAGCTTTCTCCTGTAGGAAGGCATCATCAGTTCTGTTAGGGGCAAGGAGTGTGGAGACACGAAGGTGTGACAACAGAACCACTGTGAAAGTGAGACCCGTGTCAGCAGGAAACATCAGGGCCATCAGTGGAGTGCAAATGGCAAAATGAAGCAGTAGGAGGACCTGTAACCTTGCAGTTCCTGTGTTTGTAGATATTACTTGTGGAACCTTGTTTATGCTTAACATCATCTCTCTCTTTTGACATTGCTATTGGCTAGAGTTCTCCAAAAGACTGATTATTGTCTGCTGTAGCAGAAGAGATATTCCAAATTATTTAGTAACTATTTGATACATGTCCTGCTGGAGGTACTAGAGGAGAAATTTAGAGAACACGCTTAAATTCTGAGATAATTAAACTCTCCTTTTTTCTGAAGGACAGCTGGTTTGCCACTTAAAGATACCAACAAGTAGTAAGAGAGTTTTTTTTCAGTTGGTACCAGCTTTTACTTTAGAGATATGAAGAGATTCCAAGGCTGTTCAGTACATCTTAACATTGTGACTTTTCCTGTTCACTTCAGAACAGATAAATCTGTTTCAAGTGAACTTGAATCATCAAATTTGAAAGTGTGCTGAACAGATTTTGCTAATATATATATAACTTAATCTTCATTTTTTGCTGAAGCATCAGTGATTACAGTCTCTAAAAATGTGGTCTGTAACCCTTTCTGCTTTTCTGGCAGTAATAGTCATTCAACAAACTCTCTACTGACTAGTTCAATCCCAAAAAAACCTGCAGTGTAAATAAATATAAATACTTCGCTTCTCATCACTCTTCAGAACTAATTTTTGTTTAAGAACATATTCCAAAGTGAATATATCTGTGCTAAAATGTGAATAAATAAAGGGATGGTAAACTCTAGCACCAAATCAGTGGAGCTGCTAAGTAAGCAGTGCCTTATTTCCTTCCCGGCCAAACAGGAAATACAGGTTAAGGCTCTGCCTGCTAATGCAGGGTTGCTGTGTGGGGGCTGCCCGTGCGTCTGTGACAGTAACGCTGTCAAATCCTCCTGGCTGGCATTGGGTTCCCAGTTGGTGTTTTTAGAGAGGGTGTGAAGGGAGCCCTTCGTGTCTGAGAGGAGGGCTTGCCGTGTTGGGTGCCATTGGGGCTTTCAAATAAAGCCCCTTTTGCTCACAATGACTGTGCTGGGTCTAAATACTGGGGTCCCAATGTTGTTTTGTTTAGCATTTTGTCTCACGTGGAAAGAACGGGAGTGATTCCTTTACCAAATTACGCAGCAGCTTTTTGACTGCTTTATTCAGATTATTGAGGAGATGTCATGTTTATCCTGGACACACATCTGCCCTGTTTACTGGAGTCGGTCCCCTAACTAAACCTAGCCCAGCTGATGATGCTCATGAATCCAGAAGCAGGCTCACTGTTCTTCCACAGTGCTTAGAAATTGCCAGTTAATTTTATTCCTGCTGCTGCTCTCAGAGAAGCCTCAGGCAAGCAGTTTATTTTTTGTGTGCTCTCTGCCCCTCCTGAGCGTTGTTCCAGTTCCATGACCACAGCATTTTATGTTAAGTCACCTTCGTGATCCCAATCTGCCCGTGCACACGATGCTTTAAAGACATTTAACTTGCTGTGTATGTACACTTCAGTCTGGTAGGAACCTTGATTTCTGACCAGGTAAAAACTTTGTTGCTTCAGTTATTTATTTTAGCTCCCCCCAACAGTCATGGGCACTGGCACCCACCAGAGCAAATCCAGCTGGATGAGGTTTTTATTGGAAGATTAATCTTGTAGCCCAAACATGGGGCTTTTTTGCCATGTTTGAGGAGCGTGTTGTAAACAGCCTTCCTCTAACTGTGTCTCACACCTCCTTTGGTTAAGGGACTGAGCTGACTCACCTGTTCCCCTTTAAGGCCCAGCCAACACAGTGGGTCAGCATTTTTTGCCAACTTATTAAAACCAGGTTACCTCACTTTTAATTGTAATCATTGCAGAAATACCCATTCTGCATAACAGTAAAGCAGTACATTTCAATTCTAAGTATATGGCTCTCTGTCAGCCTTCTCTTCATTGTGTGAAGCACCACTCTTTTTTTAAAGGCACTTCAATATTTGGCACATCCCCCCAAATCTGCTAGGAAATCTTTTTCGTATTTGTCATTAATTTTTCATAGCATCTACACAGTCAAAATTTAGTTGGAGTAGATGTATGTGTTTTCACGTTTTGACATCTAATAACAAAATAACTTTTAAGGAGGAAGTAAAACCAGAAATATGTTGTGAACATAATTCAAAACATTTGCAGCATTTCATTCTTGAGTTTCCACTGGTGTAAGAGATCTAATTTCTCTGTGTGGTTAATGTCTGCTGCAACTCACTTCATAGTTATTTGGGCATAAAATCTGAGGGTTTTTGAAGCAGATACCTGGAGGATTAAATGTCAAGTAATAAAAATCACTTGGAGCCTGACTTTGCTATAAGAAGGGAACTTACGTACTTTATTTTACCTCAACATTTTGGAGGGAGCCCCATCAGAGATGAGGTTTATTATCAGTGGTGTGTGGAAGGTGTTAGAGATGATGATCAATGTTATGTTTTGTGAAATAGTTTCTGAACTTTATTTTTCTCTTGCTCAGGGACATCATGATAACCTATTTTGAGCCTTCCATCTCCTTCGAGGGACTGTGCAGTGAAGTTCGAGACATGTGCTCCTTTGACAATGAGCAGCTTTTCACCATGAAATGGATTGATGAAGAAGGTAAATCAATGCTCATCAATACGTTGCTCAACTTCCTACCTTTTCTTTCCCTTTCACCTTTTCCTTTCCCTCTGCCTTCATAAGATAACCTTATAAAACATAGAATCTGACTCCAAAAACAAGTTATCCAATGCCTTCTGAAGTAGGGCTTAATCTAGAGGTATTTGTTTCACACTACTTAGTGTGTAGCTTGCTCTCTGTCTTTTTAAACCAAACAAGACCTCAGTGACTATGAAAATGTTAATTCAATGCTAGGATTTCTCATGAAGGCAACAAAAAGTGTTCCCTTATACTGCTGAAGATTCCCTTTACATCTCATATTTTTGAAAGAGTTAAACAGACATTTAAGTTTTCAAATTGAATATTTAGCTAAAATATTGATACAATTTAATGTACACTTGAGTTGTATGTGTAACCAAAACCATTGTATCTCAAGTGTTAGTATCAGCTGTTACTTCAGCAACTTAAAGTCTATTAACACATAGCTACTAATAAAACTTTTTCTAAATACCAATGATGTGTAGTAACTTTTCATCAAAGTGCAGAGACAACCTTGACTGAGAACTCTTCATCTCTAGTGGTTACATTATCCATCTTCAAGTTTACCTTGGATGAAAAAGTCCAGTCTGTTCTCCCTGTTAACAGATATCTTTTGAACTGTGTGTGTACAGTAGTAATTTTTTTTAAGATTATTTGTAGGTTCTGTTTTCTCAGTGGAATTAGTTCATTCTACACGTAGGTTTTGAGCTAAAGCTACAATAAAGAGCCCTCTGAATTATGAGATTGCTGTGGAGTTATTTTAGCTGATGCAGTACATAAAAGACTGCAGTGTGCAGTGATTTGTTGGCTGTGGTTGGTGTTTGCATGCAGCCGTCAGCATAAATGGTGCTTATAGAACTGTTTCCTCCTGTTTAAAATTGGGCTACTGCCAGTTTATTCAGAGCTTAAAGTTAAACGTGGAGCAAAGCTGATTTTTGGAAGTGCCATATAGGCAGGTGTGTTGAAGATTATGTGGTATTGGGACTCTGAGCAGGTGGGGTTTTTTCTTCCCCTCATCATTCCAAAGTTATTTATGCCAGGCAGATGCAGTACAGTAAAATGAACAATGTTTATGACTGAACTGTGCAGCAGAGCTACTGGGAGTTGAACATTTACTTTATAATAAGCTGGCTGTGTTGTTTTATCATCAGGAAGATAATGGACTCCTCTCTGCAGAGGAGGAGTCTGCAGTGTCAGTCATAGTAAGAAGTATATATATAATTTTTAATAAACATTTTGTACTGATTCAATAATTTACTTGAAGCCACAGTTTGTTCTGTCTTGATTTCTGCTCTTCGATTGGAGATAGTTTTATGAAAGAAAATGGAATGCTGCAGTTTGACTGAATCATTTTCATGTGTTCACGTAGGATTTGATTTTCACAAGCTATCCGTGTTTGCTTTAATCATTAACTTAGTTTAATGTCAGTGGAGAAAAAGTTAATCTGCCAGTGAGGAGCGTGTTTAAAACAAATCCTCCTGTCTTTATTGTGAATAATTCTTGTATGTACAATTCATGGCTTCTTGCCAAGCCCCCTGCCTCCTCTCTCAGCACTGAGACACTGAGTGCTTAGAGTGTTTCACAGAGTGAAAACTCTGTAGTGTTTTCAGTTGATATTCTTTCTAGAAACCTGTTTTGCTTTACTGGAAAATTCCTATATCACATCATCTTCACCAAAACTGAAGTTCACTGTTGAACAGTAGCATGAGGAAATGTATGTGCTGTGGGCTGGTACTTGTTACACTATTACTCATGTAAAGCTTTTTATAGTGTAAGAGAAGATAAGGGGTCTGGGGCATCACCGTTTCCTGACTAAACTGGATTTACCTGGTCACTAAGGTTTTGATTTGTCATATAGCAAATGCCTTTGCAGGATGAGGGCATCGTGTGTAGGTACTTGGATTTCATAGAAGTAATGGCACACAAAGACAGATCCAATTTAATTGAGTGGGGTCATTCCAAAATCCTCAGATGTAACTGGAAAATAGAATGAACTTGATGCAATTTTAGACAAATTTCTATTTTTTCCATATATGGCTAGTTCAGCTTCACTCTACCTCCTGAAACATCTTGTGGGATGGACCCTGGCCTTGTGGATGGACCCTGGCCTTGTGTGTGTCTTCAGTCTGTTGTTCCTCTCTATATAACTCAAAAGTAAATATTTTCCTATGTATCCCTGCTGTCTTTGACTGCAAAATTTGTACTACTTAAGCTTGTTGAAAGAGATGTCTGTAAACCTTCTGTTCCAAGTTTGCTTGTTCTTGAGACCCTCTTTTGCTTCTGCCAAAAGGAAACACAAAACTGTTTGCTCAGGTGTCGGAAACCAGTGAAGAAAAACTGGTTTGTTGATTCTCATAGTGAGTCTGAGTAAATACATTTGTTCCTTCTCCTCCCACCCTGCTCTGCACAATGTAAGTTTGTGCTGTGGGTGGGCACTGTGGTGTCCAGGTGTCCAGCTGTAGGGGGAAGTGGTTTGGTGGAAAATGACTGTAGGTGGCTTCAAAGACTCATCTTCAGGATTTTGCTGTGCAGAAAACAATAAAGACAGAACACCGAAAATGGACCATTTACATTTATTACTGATATTTTAGCAATAGAGTAGAATGCATAGAATCACAGAATGGGTTGGGTTGGAAGAACCTTTAAGATCTTCTCATTCCACCCCCTGCCATGTGCAGGACAGCTTCCATGAGACCAGGGTGCCCAAAGCCGCATCCAGTCTGGCCTTGGACACTTCCAGGGATGGGACAGCCACAGCTTCTGTGGGCACCCTGTGCCAGGGCCACACTGCTCTCACAGGGAAGAATTTCTTCCTAAAATCCAATCTAAACCTACTCTCTGTCAGTGTGAAGCTGTTCCCACTGTCCTGTCACTCCAGGCCCTTGTAAACAGTCTCTCTTCACCTTCCTTGTCGGCTCCTTCAGGCACTGGAAGGCCACAGTTAGGTCATGCCAAAGCTTCTCTTCTCCAGGCAGAACAATCCCAATTCTCCCAGCCATTCCTCACAGCTGAGTCCTTCATCCCTCTGGCCAACTTGGCGGCCTCCTCTGGGCTGGCTCCAACAGGTCCATGTCCTTCCTGTTCTGGGGGAAGATACATTAGAAACTAATGCATTGTGTTACATTAGAAACAAAACAAATTCTCTGGAAAAAACTTTTGGGGGCTGAGTTTAAATACCCCCTGCCTGTGGGTGTGTGGTTCCACTGAAGAGCCTTAGCAGTGCCTGTATTAATTTAGAAACCTTGCAGCGTCAAACACTAAGAGAATAGTTAATAGTCTGTTGCTTGTGAACTTTCTAACTGTGGTATTGACTGAGGACTCAAAGCAGTAAAACTTCCAGACTGGATCCAGTTTAGCTGGGATGGAAATTATTCTGTCTTCCTCCAGTTTGGTTACCCATAACCAGTTTGCCACTTAAAGACATGGAAAGTAGTATTTCTGTTAAAAAATTAGAAATATGGAAAGGCAGACTTGCTGTATGGGATTTGGGCTAAAAAGAAACTTGTGCTCCTGCTGGAGGATGAGCAGGCAGAGATAAATCCCTTGTTCTTACACAGAACATCTTGTATAGATAAGGAGGGGGGGGAAAAAAAGTCAATAACTAGAAGTATTTTCTTTCTTTGGAGCAGTGTTGATTGAGACTCAGCATTGTTTTAAAAATGTTTCAGTTACAGTATTATTTTGAAAAAGGCTTATTCTTTTAGGGCCTATTTTATAAATAATGTTACTAATTTGCATCAGACACCAAAGAAAACAGTCTTGTTTGAGAACTTTATCATCATGGATTTGGCATGTAATTTAGTCTGCACCGTCACAAATGGTCAACAAAACGGCAATTGTTTTACCAAAAAAAAAAAGAAACAAAGCCAACCAACTCCCACTTTTTCTTGGCCTTGGTGCCCTTTCTTTAACTGATTTTATTTCAAATAGGCCTGTGAGTGTGAATGTAGTAGCTGCAAATCAGAAGAATGGGGTGTCGTACTTAGATTACGTTATTTGTCAAAAGTTTCCATTGAGGTTTGAGGAGAGACTCGAGCTCTAACTGCTTTTGCAGCTCCTGGTGCACATCTTGTCAGTGCTGAAGCAGCTGTGAAAATAGAATTGACTCAGTTCTAATTAAAAATCGATGAAATAAAAGGTAATCTTAGAAGGTTTTTAGGTACTGGAATATAGCCTGCACCTCCTGTACTGAAATAATGTGTAACCATGCTTGTAACAATGATGTTTTGTTATTATGATCTGCTTGCCTCTTGGGAAAATCCCATATTTTTATTTTCCCTGAAAGAACTCAATATGACTCTATTTTCAGATGTACTCTTTGAACAGTGTTAAAAAAAAATACTACCACATCTGAGAATATTGGATTTTTGCTACAATAATTATCTTGGAATCAACTGTGAGGGAACTACTGAATGGTATGGAACTAATTGGGTTGAGTTTTGTGTTGTTCTGTTTTCTTTCCACAGGAGATCCGTGTACGGTTTCCTCTCAGCTGGAGTTGGAAGAGGCCTTTCGGTTGTATGAACTAAACAAGGATTCAGAGCTGCTGATCCATGGTAGGTGAAATTTACCAAAATTTACTGCTGCTCTCCTTAGTACCTGTGAGTGAGTGGAATTCTTACTTTGCATTATCTGTGCCTTCACACCCTTCTTCCCTCAGGCCTGTGGCCATCCTGTCAAGGGGTGCTGATGACGATTCACTGTGCTTTTAGCTCTTCTTTATTAAATTAAGGGAGGAAAATATACTTTGCTGTTAGTTTATTCATGAAACCCAGCCCCTGTCTTTTCATTCATTCAGCCCAAGTGCCTTCATACACTTGCTGGCATGAATGACAGATGGGATGAGTACTATTTATTTATTTATTTATTGGATTTGTATATTATTGTGAAGTTGATTATGGGTAAGTGCTTTACAGCAGCATCTCTGTTAGGAAAAAAAGTTAATAAGCTTCATTTGTGATACCAGCTTAACAAAAAGTTTGACTTTTCTAAAATTAAGTACTTCAGTTTTAAACTTAATAATATTATGCCCTTGTTTAATATGTAATTGTTCAATTTTTATTCTTCAGGGTTATATGTCTGTTTTGGCAGCTTCTGCAGAATATTTTTCTAGCTATTTGTAACTTTCTACCAGTAGAAGGTCGACCTTGGTTTATCAGAGATTAGAGCAGAAAAGTGATCGTTATGAAGTGTTGGTGTGTTACACTACAGTGTCTTAACAGGCTCCTGCTCTTAAAAAGATGCAAAAAATTTAGTTTATCGTCAGCTCATTTGAAAGGAAAAGACAGCTTGCCAGCTTCCCACAGAGCGTTTTAAAAAGGGGAAGAGTATAATCCATTTGTAGATACATTTCATTGCTTCTATACATATTACTTGAATTTTTGGTCTGCCCTTTCTCCATTATTTTTTGTGTTTGATAAGCTTCTGATTAAACTGGCACCAGGGCTGTCTCTCCACAGTTATACTTCTCTCTGATGGTTACTGAAGCCAAATAAACTGTAAAAGAAGGGTAGTGTTACTGAAGCTAAATAAACTGGGAAAAAAAAGACTTACATAGTCAACATCCTATTTAACTGTTAGGACACTGTCACATAATACCTTTACAGCATTTGGAAATCTTGACTAACTGTGAAGATTGGTCACATGAGAAACCAAAAAATCATTACTTTTTCTAGTTACTATCTTTAAGAAATAACTTCATTTATTCTGCTTTTTGCTTGTATTTCTCATATATGTCATTGCTATGCCCAGCAAAAGGGCTTTGTGGTGGTTTGCAGCTCACCTGTTCTTAAACAAGGTTTTATTGAAGTGCAGTCAATGCTGTTCTCTAGATGGTTGAATGCCTTTCAGGAGTGTTGTATTTAACATAAAGATTTTATTTTCTGTCTGAAATAAAAAGCTAAGCAGAAGTTAATGTCTTTCTTGCAGTATTTCCTTGTGTCCCAGAGCGGCCTGGCATGCCTTGTCCAGGAGAAGATAGTAAGTAGCATTTTAGTTAAGAAGTACAGAAAATCAGATTTCCTGTTTTAACCAATTTTGACGTTCTTTGGTTTGGCATCCCGCACTTATGAATATTAATAATGCAAATCTGTACAAATCAAGTATTTTAAAGGGATAGAAAGTCTTGCTAAACTTAATGTTTGTCACTTCTGAGTCATTGTTAATCGGCATTTCGCATTCCTGTTAACTACCCACGTCACTCTGCTTTCCTTGCTTTTGCCTCCTCTGTCATGACAGTTTTTTATCCTATTCCTGTCTTTTTGGAAGTTGCCAGATTGCTGGCTGACAGTTGTGAGCAGAGGCTTATAACCAATGATAATGACTTTTGTCACCATTTACAGATCTGTGGTTAATTCATTTGAAATTGATGTTTAGGTGCTATCAGGAGGATTCTCCAAAAACCTCTCTTGTGTTAACTAATGTTCTAGACAATAAAGAGGTAACTCCCCCTCAGACTTAAAGTTTTATAAAAATGTGTGTATGTTATGCACGCACACATCTGTCAGCTTGGTATCCAAATCTCTGACAAATGTAAATGTGCATGTTTAAAAGTTAACTTGGGCAGAATGGGTAATGCTGGTTATCTGAAAAATGAGGTTGCAGACTGAATCAGAAAGAGATTT
>WEIT01015113.1:720403-736384 GCA_013389985.1 Dryoscopus gambensis | reverse complement strand
ACTTAAAAAAAAAAAAAGAAAAAGATACTTGGAACAGTCCTTTGTTTCTGTAAGGTGTAGGAGTGAAACTTTACTCTGCGAGTCACTCTACACAGAAACCTCCAGGAGAAGTTGTTGTAGTTCTGTGCTTGTATTTGCCTGGATATAATCCTGTGTTTTTCCTCTTAGAGTCCATTTATCGCCGAGGCGCCCGCCGGTGGCGAAAGCTCTATTGTGCAAATGGTCACACTTTCCAAGCCAAACGATTTAACAGGGTGAGACTCTTGTTGGGTACTTAAAGCCATGATACAGGGATGTCTTACTTTGATAATGATGATACCACTGCCTTGCAAAGTTATCAGGTAGTTTTATCCTCATTTTTGTTGTTTATCTATACACTTTTGGTAATCCTGTATTTTCAGGAAACTTAATCAATATGAAACCATCAGGAACTTAAAATAGAAAAAACCAAAACAAATTGGTTGCAATTCACTTTACATGTACTCAGAAAGCATAATATCAAAGCTCCTGTGTTCCCTTAAAATCTTCCCAGAGGGCAAACTGGAATGTATTAGATGGCTCAAAGTAGGTTTTCAGTTTTTCAGCTTCTGGGAGTAAAATGGTCTGAACTTGCTTATGATGCACAGACTTTTCTTTCATGACTTTTAAAGGAGAAAGCCGTGATGTTTCTCCAGGCAGCCTGTTTCTGGTGCCATGTAATCAACTGAAAATAACAAACTATTCAGAATGTTTTCAGGAAGCAATGGTCAAACATAATTAGCTAAGGACCAAGAAGGCTCTGCTGTGTTTAAAAACAGCAACAGCAAAAACCAAACTCAAAATATTTGGATAAGTCAGGTCCCTTGACAGCTGCAATAATCTTTCCTTCTTCTCTAAGCTTAGTGTATTGTGTGCTTAATGCTTGAGATCGTCTCCACTAAACTTCATCTTGAGCATCCTCATGTCTAACTTCAGCTTTTTTTGTTGTTGTTTTTTGACCTCATCTGGGTTAAAGGCTGTCAAGGTACCACAGTTAAATCAGTTTCCACTCTTGCCTCCGTAGGCACCCTGTTTTCATGGATCTTTGGAGTTGTTTTGTGAATGTCCTTCAGCGAGTGTTGATCTTCCCATTCACGTTGTCTGGCTGTTTAAGGTGTTGAAGCTCCTGCTCTCCTGCTTTCCTCTGTTAGGACTCACCTACAGAGAGATGAGGAGATGAGCTTGGTTAATGCAAGTGTGGCTGGATGGTTTTTATTGTTTAGTTTTGCTCTTTAATGAGAGTTTTGTTGGTTTCTGATTGCAGAGAGCTCACTGTGCCATCTGCACTGACCGGATATGGGGCCTGGGGCGCCAGGGGTACAAGTGCATCAACTGCAAACTCCTCGTTCACAAGAAGTGTCACAAACTTGTCAATATTGAATGTGGCCGACATACACTACAGCCAGTAAGTAAAACTGTCCTGAAAAGTTACCTGGGAAAAGCAGCAACCAACCAGTCAAGTAACCCCCCCATTTTATACTATGGGTTTTCAGGCTGCAGCCTGCAAATAATTGCAGTAGTTGAAACATCATTTCTACGGTTACCATGACTTTTGTGAGAAAGTTTGGGATTGAATGAGCAGAGTTGCAACTTAGTAGCAAGACAGGAGTCTAATCTGCATGTCTGATGTTTTTTCCCTTGTCACATATAAGGGACATTTATCCCATCCTTCACAGGGATGTTACATAGCGTGTACGTATGTACACACAAGCTATTTTAATCTTCAAAATGGAATACAGGTAGAGTAAATTCTCTAAATATCTGATACATTATTGGATTATTTCCCATTTACAGAAAAGGAATCTGAAGTGCAGAAATTTTGACTTTTTCTCCCAAGAAATTCAATCATCTTCAGTTCTTAAGTCCTGAGAAAAGTTGAGCTTATTACTGCTCCTGGTTTAATAAAACAGACAGCTACAAGTCTATATTTTGGGAATTCTTTTGACTAGTATAGATACTGTTGAAGGATTTGAGTTTTTCTATCTCACTTCTCATCTGCTATATTTCTTTCTCTGGTGTACCAAGTTGTCACTTCTGCAGCTTTTAGAAACATGTCATAACTTCCAGAAAATAGGGAAAATAAAGAATGCAGTTGTTTATTTCATTGCGTATGTTTTAGTAACTATGTTGACTAATCAAGTTAAAAAGTAGCTCGATTATATTCCTCAGGGGTCATTAATTTTATTTACTGTCCAAGCATCTGACACTTGGAGAGTCTTATTACAAAAATCCTATCTATGTTTGCAGGAACCAATAATGCCTATGGATCCATCATCAGTGCATTCAGATAGTGTAGAAACAGGTAAGAGCAATCATTTTTTTCTTTAAATTACTGTAAGTTGCTGAAAAGTGAACTTTGAAGTAAAATTATTTTAAAAACCCTTCTTTACTTTTTCATAGAATAAGAAAAGTAAGACAGCTTCTTAATACTAAGGGGGATATAAATGTAAAAATTCCAGCTTTCTTTATCTTACCAGTTTCAAAAACTTGACTAAAAAAAAGAAGAGTTTAGGCCATCAGTTACATTTAGTAAGCTGAGTACTTCAAATACCCTGATCAAGCAAAAAACCCCAAACCCTCAACAGCAGTAGCAGAGCTTCTGCTGGAGTGGTGGCCAAACATGTCTATTCTTGTGGCAATCAGAGTGATTGCACTCATGCAAACCCATCAGTTTTGAATAGTTGCAATAGAAGCGTTTAAACTGTGTTTCTCTGAGCGTGGAAATTTTAAGGCAGAAGAAAATCCTGTTGTGTTGCATTGGTCTAATAAATTTTTCTTGCACCTCCAGTGATTCCATACAATCCCTCAAGTCATGAGAGCTTGGACCATGTTGGTGAAGAAAAAGAGGTAAAATATCTTAACCAGGCTAACTCTCTACATAGAATCACAGAGTGTCTGAAGTTGGAAGGAGCCCATGAGGATCACTGGAGATCTAAAAGCCTGTGTGTCTCAATTTCAAGATTTCAGTAATTTAATTTGTTACAAACTGAAAATTAGCACAAAGGGCACGTGTGGGTTGCTCCTGAGACATGTGCATATATGGCTGGCATGCAGCTTTATGTTGAACCTTGAGTTGAGATGTGCTTTGATTTAGAAAGTGTTCCAAATTCTGTTTCTTATCTGCCAAATCTCCTTTGCCTCCTTTGTTTCCCAGCACATTCCTTTCCAGGACAGTGCAGTCTTAAGATAACGAGCGTTAATTGAATTACTTGTTTATATTAGTTTTGAAATGCTGACTTCTGCAGTTGCTGACAGTGGCAAGGCTGCTTCCTCATTTCAGTGCATCTTTATCCACAGGCGATGAGCATTAGGGAAAGTGGCAAAGCTTCCTCCAGCCTGGGCCTGCAGGATTTCGATTTGCTGCGAGTCATTGGAAGAGGCAGCTATGCCAAAGTGCTGCTGGTGCGGCTGAAGAAAACCGAGCGCATTTATGCCATGAAAGTGGTGAAGAAAGAGCTCGTCAACGATGATGAGGTGGGCAAGGTGTTCTCAGTGAATTGGGCAGCTCTTCCAGACAGCTCCAGTGTCCTCCACGAGGTGGGAGCCAGGTCTGGGCTGCAGCACTCAGTGAGAATTTACATGTGGTCTCCTGTACTGCTCTGTAGGAGGTTCACCAGGCAGGTAACCAGGTGGAGTCTGATTTTTCATATGTTCAAGTCTGGGTTTTTGTCACAAAGAAATCTCACCAAGTTATTTTAATTTCTTGTTCAATCAGACCCCCATCTTAACAATTTTTGCACAGTGATTAGTGAAAACATGTCAAAAATTGGGCTGTTAAACTGCTAAAAACCTCTTGTTACTGAGGGTTTCCCTTGGGTTTCTTTAGGCTACTTTGAAATGATTGGAGTGACTGTGGATTGCTGTCCAAGAGATTTGCATTTATTTCTCAGTCTACCATTGATTCCTTCTGCTTTTCTTGGTTCTACTTTACATTTCCCTGCACCAGTTTATCTTTTATAGATTAGTGTGTTTTCATTCCCAATGTCGTTTCACAGTGAGGCTAAAAGTCTGCCAGCTATTGCTTCACATTTCAGAACTATAGAATACCTAATTTCTTGTAAGTAAAACAAGGACAGCAAAGCCCTTGAATATCTTTCTGCTAATACTTGACCTAATGTCACTGAATGTCACTTTTGAATGTCACTTCTGAATGTCACTTTTCTTCAAAAAATAGGATATTGATTGGGTTCAGACAGAGAAACACGTCTTTGAACAGGCCTCAAATCATCCCTTTCTGGTCGGACTGCACTCTTGCTTCCAGACAGAAAGCAGGTAAAGGTCATAAATTAATAATAAGATAGTCTTATGGAAAGTATTTCATCCTATCAGGCACCTCAAAGGCCTATTTAAAGCATAAAGTGTTAGGTAGCAAAGTCAATGTTTCATAAACCATTGTAGTATTTTATGATCCTAATGCCACGTGCATCTAAGGTTTTCAGATGGGGAAAATGCAGAAGAATGTAAAGGACTGGTAGATGTGGGGGGGATTCTGGAAAGGAAGAGAAGTGCAGCTAGTAGGAAAAAAAGGATTGAGAATATGTGGTAGAAGAGAATGTAGAATGGAAGGAAAAAAAGGCTTGGGGAGATGCAAACCAGAAGTACAAAAACCGAGGAATAATTGTCCCAAACTTGCCTGGATTCTCTGAAGACAAATCTGTGAGCGAGACTCAGAAAATAGAATCTGAGTTTTCAAAAGGAAAACTGAGTAACGGAGATGAAAATTACTATTTTTCTATTCTATACAGTAATAACTGTAATTAAAAAGTACATATAAAATCCAGTTATTGTATATTTAAACAGTATCCTTGCTGTTTTGAAAAGGTGACCAGCTAGTGGAGGGAAGTGAGAAGAAAGTGTATTTGTAATACACTGGTAGTGTTAACCACAAAGGAGACTAAAGGGATCAGGAAGGAAAATTAGAAAATTTTTTTTTAATGGTTTGTGCATAGAAACTGATGTGGCTCTATACAGTCACGTGTGTAATGACAAGCAGTACCTGTAACGGATGAGGAATATGGGAAGGATTACTTACATTCCTTTAGCAGTGAAGGAATTATCTCAAGAAACTTGATATACTTGATTTTTGGGAATTTATTCAAAGCAGGGGGGAAATGGTGAAATCAGCCGTGGTGCCAGAGAGATGGGAAGAGTGAAATGGGCATTGTTCTACAACAGACCTGTGGCATCTCACACCTCTTTCAGCCGTGCACACAATCATTTGTAACAATCCTGTGTGTTCCAGGTTATTCTTTGTTATAGAGTACGTCAATGGAGGAGATCTGATGTTCCATATGCAGAGGCAGAGGAAGCTGCCAGAGGAACATGCCAGGTGTGTCCCATTCCAGATTGCTTGCATCAAAACAGTGGTTTTCTGACACAGTGCAGCAGTGCAGAGATTATGAGGGATGAGCCAGCAAATCCTCTCCAGATGTTAAGGATTTTAGAAACGTGGAACTGCATCCTCCTTTCACTGCTGCAAGCCACCGTGTTTGTGTTTCACAAAGGAACTGTAATAGGAAGCATTTAGATGTTGTTCGCATTGGCGCTACTCTGTGTGACTTCAGTCTGCTATTTTTTTCTAGGAAACAGTTTCATGGGGTTTTTTTAATGTCTAATGATATCAATGTGTTTCTCGTACAACAACCACTACCAGCTGTCCAGGCAAATGCTGAGTTCTTGGTGCATATGCTTAATCTCAGATGGTGAGATAAAAGGGATGATGGCAGTAGACATTATTATTAACTAACATCAATTTTGGAAGTGCGTAGAAACATTTGTATGATTATAAACAATTTGCCACTTCTCTGTGGAAAAAGAACAGAATACTTGAGATTTTGTATCGAAAATATCGTACTACCAAGACTGTGTTATTGAGCTTTGGGTTTTGATTACTTGAGTAATCAATATTTCTTTCTACACTAGGTTTTATTCTGCTGAAATCAGTCTAGCATTGAACTATTTACATGAGCGAGGGATAATCTACAGGGATTTAAAACTGGATAATGTGCTCCTAGATTCTGAAGGGCATATTAAACTCACAGATTATGGCATGTGCAAGGTAAGATCTAGTTTCTTGCTAACCAGGAAAATCAACAATTAAGAAATGTTATAAATTAAAAGTTGCAGAGACTTTAAAAAGTGAAATTTGAAGGTATCTCTTTGTACACAGTGCACACAGGCTGTATATTCATGTCACTTCCACACGTGGGGAAAAGGCAAATGCCAGAGTGCACAGACCACACTTAGATGTACTGTTCATGTTCTTATAAAGCTGCTGGATCAATTTGTCTGGGGGTTGGCTGAAATCGTCAGGATAAGGTGATTTCAAAAGAGGCTGAAATGATCAGTCACTCGCTCCTGTTTGGATTCTGTGGCACTGCCCATTTCCTCTGGGAAAACTTTTGTCACCACAAAGACACTGCAGCATGGGTTTGACTTTGCCATGGAATTGCCATTATGCTGGTTACTCAAGACTAAAATTAATTCAGAGTAAAGCTCTTAACAGAGGAGCGTGGGATCTTCAGTTAACTGTAAAGTATTTTCTTCCCATCTTTTCCTAAAGGAGGGACTGAGGCCTGGTGACACAACCAGCACATTCTGTGGGACTCCAAACTATATTGCACCTGAGATTCTCCGGGGAGAGGATTATGGTAAATGGAATTTCTTGTTGCTACTTTCTAACTTTCACCTTGTCTCTTCTTACTGGAGTTGTTTAGCAGTAGAAAGTAAAAATCTCCATTAGACACATAATCAGTCTTAATTCAACATCCTGTCTGAAAAAGTAAGTAAAGCCTTCAAAGGAAGAGCAGAAAACATCACACAAAGCAAATGAGATACTCTGCATTTCACATTTTAAATTCTTTTGACCAGTCGTGAAGAATAGCTTGAGTCTTCCAAATTTACTATTGTTTATAACTATTTTAGATACTACTAATGATACACTTGCAGTCTGGAACTGTGTGGTTTTGGAGCTTTCCGTTTGGCAACAATTAGATATAAATTCATTGCAAAAGGCCTAGATAGTAGATGTCCCTTTACATATTTTTTTAAATCTACCATCTTATTTCAGTCAAATGTCTCATACTGGCTTCAGATATTCCTGCTTATCACAACTTTCTCGGCCAGCCAGACTATATCAGCCCCAGCCTGGCTACTGGGATTTCCTGTAGCAGTGAATAGCAGGGGAGATATGCTTTGCTCCATGAGTAACTGACTTGCTGCTATTAAGACTCACGTAGTTCCTCCTTGGCCTTATCTCCCACCCTGGATAATGTACCGTTGGTTAGTAATGACTAGGCTTAAATATTATCTAAACCTTTGTTAAGGTCTTAACACCAACCTTTAAATTCTTTGCATTTCCTCTGTACAGCATGTTCTCCTGTTGTGTACGTAATGATCCACGTAATGTCTGGTACAGTCATTACCTCTCCTTTATTCAGCTACTTGGAAAGACTGGCAATATTTATATTTTTGAACTCGTTCTTCTCTGTCTGTTTTTAGCCCCAGAGGTGTTGGTATTTTTGTTGTGAAATGTCTCCAGTGGTGTTTTCTCTCTTGAATTCTAGGCTTCAGCGTGGACTGGTGGGCCCTTGGTGTGCTGATGTTTGAGATGATGGCGGGCAGGTCGCCGTTTGACATTGTCGGGAGTTCTGACAACCCTGATCAGAACACAGAGGATTATCTCTTCCAAGGTACCGTGAGTGTTCCTACACTTGAGTGCTTTGCTTCGACTTAACCTTTAAACTAACTTCAAAGATGCAAAGGCTGATAGGAACCTTGTTTTCTTGCAGTAATTTTGGAAAAACAGATCCGAATACCCCGGTCCCTCTCTGTTAAAGCAGCAGGTGTTCTAAAGAGTTTCCTTAACAAGGTGAGAGCTGATGTACTTGTATCTGTCACATACAGAAACAGGGTAGAAAAGGTGAGAGCCCAAAGCAGAATTTCAGTGGGGCTGGGGGTCCTATTCTAGATACTTCTCTTAAAATCTGAAGCTCTTGGTTCTCAGGCTGGGATTGTGAATAAGTTCAAAGTGAAAGGCAAAGAAATGCTCCAAGTGATTTCTTTAAGCTGGGGAATTGAACAAACTTACCAGATTTATTTTGGTTCTGAGAGAAGCAGCTTAGCAAATCACTTGGACAGCTTCTGCTGACTTGATGGAGCGAGGTGCAGAGGCAGGATGTGCTTGCTGGGAGCTCTCTGGCCTGAGAGTCAGAAGGTGCACGTGTGGTAGCGGATGATGAGTCCAAGCACTTGCTGGCTTTTAGTGAGGGTTACGTGAGCGGGAAGAAAGAGGTACAGGAGAAACCAGATTTGGTAAAGTTATTCTAACACCATTCACTGCACACAGTTACAACTCCCTGGTAGTGTGTGCATGTGTGTACATGGAGATGGAATTGTCTTATTAAAATCACCTTCTTTCCACACTATTTGCCAGGAACTGCAGTTACTGCCCCACTGTGATTTCCTGGCATAGTCTGTTCAGAGAGGAGCAAGGGAAGGTGGGGAGAAGGAATCAAATTCATTAGTAATGTAACCAAGCCTGCCCTGAAACCTATGGTATGTTTAAACAGGTCTGAGTAAAAATGAAGAAAAGCAGCATACTCATTTATATAAAATTCAGTTAAGGGCTTCCGTATATTCCTGCCTATTTCAGAGGGTAAATTGGAGCAGTTTCCATAATAAATAATCCTAACCTAGTTCTTCAGTGTTCCTTGTAACTCTGGTGTTTCATCTCTCATGGGATTTGTAACATTTGCATTCTATTCATGTGTAGGCCATGGCATCCATTTAGAAATATTTTCTTCCTTGCCCAGGATCCCAAGGAACGCTTGGGCTGCCATCCTCAGACAGGGTTTGCCGATATCCAGGGACATCCCTTCTTCCGCAATGTTGATTGGGATCTGGTACGTGAATGCCCTCTGCCTTGGCTGAGTTTCTTTGCGTACAGCGATGGCTTGACAAAGTTGTTTTGAGCCTAAGAGAGGGCCTTAAGATTAAAAACCTTAAGCTCTTAATTTACGTTGTACCAGAATTACCATACACGATCTTTTATCCCTTTTACACACAGTAAGTGCAGTAGATTAATAGAATGATTGTAGAAAGTATAAAAAATAAACTTAATAGTAATTTCCAGCCTTGTTTAAATATAATTCAGTAGGTTGTAACTAATTCTCAGTGTGACTAAGTGCATTTATTCTTAGATGGAGCAGAAGCAAGTGGTGCCTCCATTTAAACCAAATATATCTGGAGAATTTGGTCTGGATAACTTTGATTCCCAATTCACCAATGAACCTGTGCAGCTCACTCCAGATGATGAGTAAGTAATGTAGAATTTAAGAAGTTCAGATAAAAGAAGATGCTTTGTTTGGCTTGTTTGGGTGCTTTACATTGTTAGTAATCAGATGAGAGTATCCTGCCTGAAAAGCCTTTATAAAATGCGTGGTAATGTGCTTGATTTTGGTAGTGGATTGTGGTTCTTAACTCTTGAGGAGCCCTGACCTTTCTAGTGTGATTGAGCTGCTGCTGTTCACATACCACAAATTTTTGTAGGGTTTTATATAACATTCACATAGTATGTAAACAGTGAATATTAAATGTTACCTGTGCACCTTAGTCAGGTCTGAAATCCAGCTTCCTCCTTCGTCCCCTTCTAAAGGCAGACTGTACAAATAAAGTTTAGAAAAGTTCCTCCTGCAAGTGCTGTATCTATCACATCCTAATGTTTTCCGGTCCTTACAAAACTGACTGTTTAGGATGAGTTTTAAAACTGCACTTGCAGACTGCTTTGTGGGAGAGTGAGTGCAGCCCAGTCACTGCTTTTGAGGGGTTTTGTGTTTTGGTACCATTATTGGCATTGAAAAAAACCCAGTGGTAGCTGTAAAGATAGAGACGAAAGTGGGAAGGGAAATGTTCTCAACTGCAGTCCACTGTAGAGGTTTTAATTTTAAGTCAAGCTATCAGTTAATGTTATCTTTTTAATTTTGCTGAACTAATGACTGTTTTTTAATCCTAATAGTGATATTGTGAAGAAGATTGACCAGTCTGAATTTGAAGGATTTGAATACATAAATCCTCTTTTGATGTCAGCTGAGGAATGTGTCTGAATTCTCCATTTCTGAACTGTGCCAATTGTTACTCCGTTTGTTTCTGCATGGATAAACATCTCTCCATTTGGATGCACTTGCATAAAATGAGTAACTCAACATCCTGCCCTTGCCACCTAGTGTGAATTTTCTTTTTGTATTGATTGTTGTGCAGGACAGTTGTTATGCTGAACCTTCAGCTACCAGATTTAAAATGTTAGAACTTTCTAACAATTTTGCCAAATTTGAATTTTTATACAGGAGTTGGTTTCTAGGGCTCCTGATTGAACAAAGGGTCTGGCTGTATTTTGTCTGTTTGCCAGTACGGTGTTCTGAGCAAGGAAAGGTTTTCAGTGCTTAATGAACACAAATTATATCAGGTGATGTAATAATCCTTCAAGGGTTTCAGATTTTTCAGCAAGATGAATAAGAACTTATCACTTCTGTAGTTCCAAATCTCTTCTCTCTAAACATCTGATTTCCCTGTTCTAGACATAGAAATTAGAGCTATGTTAGTGCTCTTCAGACTGAAATGACAGCAAGGAGAGCAGATATTTACACTGAATAGGTCAAGACTGGCTGCTTTCATGGGGAATATTGATCCTATCCTGAAGGACAGTATTAACTCCATATCAGAATTGGTAGATTTTGCTCCAAAACTCATGCTAGGAACTGTACACTGATACAAAGAGTGCCTTTCTATCCTGGCCCTTTCAGCAAGGGTTGGACATGGCCTCAAGTGTCAGTTTAATTAAAGAATTCAGTTAACACTAAGAGAAGTTAAAATCTGTACAGCATAGTTTAGCAGTAATGGGCAGCTAATACTAAACCTCATACTATTTATTGCTTTTATATTTGCTGTCTCAACTGCACCAGAACTGCACACGGTACAGCCACAGCCTGGAAAAGGGCATCGGTTCTCTTTTTATCTTACTGCCACACTGCTGGGAATGAGTTCCACTTTGCCAGTGGAAAAAGCATATCTAGAATAAAATAGGTGCTGTCCTCCATGACTCCCGTAACTTCTGCCCTTAGAGATGGTGATCTGTACTCACAATCAAACCTGAAATGTTGGTAGCAGGCTCAAGGAAAGCAATTGAAAGAATGGTTCAAACTAGCACTAGGAGGTGTGTTTCTTACATTTCATGTTAGTAAGCAGTGTAATATACAGCACAGATAATTCTTATTTTTAATGCTACTGCAATAGTTATGAATGTGTTGGGCTGAAGAAATGCCAAATGTACCACTTTTTTACTATTATTTTGGGGCAAAGGGATTAAGAGACACTGAGGAAAGGAATCTGCGTGATGTGAGAGCCGTTAGACAAGCTAAGTGTCACTGAAAGGAGATCTGAGTATCTGTAAGCACAAGTTGGCAAACACTACCTGAAGCTTTGAGTAGACTTTAGCTTGGCCAGTGTCTTTCCACGAAAATCCTTGTATGGCAACACTAATTCCATAGCACAAGTTTTCTGGTGTATGTCTGACTTCCACATCAGCTGCAAGCAGAGAGATTGCACAAATCCACACTCGTGTCATAGCTTGAGATTTAGCTCATGTTTTTCTTTGCAATGTGAATAGGAAACTTTTTAGTATTGGGCTGAGTTTTCAAAACTGGGAAGTGATTTGAGAGGCTTCAGTTTCAGGGAAGCATCGAACCTCCTCACTGTTAAAAATCAGGTTTCCTTAAATTCAAGTTGTATCTTTTCAAATGTAAAATATCAGAGTGAACCTTCCTTTAAAGAGCAGCTAATGACTTCAGCACAGTTAGTTCGGGTCAAGTGAACTGTTTATGTGCAGCTTTAAAATGCTGATTGTTTAGCCTCTGACTCCTGCACCCACATGATGAGTTTAGACATCAGGGCATAACTGATATTAAACCGGGAAATCATTTAAAGCAAACAAGAAAAGCCTTGTCTCTACAGTGGCATCATTTCCTACGAGGTATTAAGGAAAATGGCTTTATGTAAGGAAGGGCATTTCTGCCATTCATCACAGAAGAGTAAAGCAAAAGTTAATTGGTTTTTTTATAATGTCACAGAAAAAATACTTTTTCTATTTACATATCTAACCATTAAGAATGTTGCAAAGTGACAAATACCTTAAATTACTTTAAATCTGTTTTTAAACTTTAATTTTATCCAAAGTGCCATGGTATTTACTGTTATTTTTCATTGTTAAGCATACAGCAACTGTCATACGTATTCAGAAGGGACATTGGGTGTAAACAGTCCAGTGCAGTAGGTTTTGTTTTTTGGAGAATGCGACTGCATCAGAAGCATGATATATTTATGTGGAGTAACCTCCTTTTTGTATGCAAGTTGGATTCCTATGGGTGCTCTGCTAGTTAATATTGTCACTAGTATTTTCCTGTTTCATATGGAATATGGTCTTGAACGTTGTTGTGTAATCATTCACTTTATTTGTGCACACTTTTTACTTTAAATAAAACATTTATATTAGACCTCTGTGTGTTAAAATCTCAGCGAGATACTGTGAAATGCTCATCTTTGCTTGGGATCATCATCTGACCCTTTTTAACTATCCAAATCCCATGGGAGCCTTGTTCTAATCTTTTCATTTCTTGTAGAAATTTGCACTGGGATAGGCCACAGCAACCCAAGAAATGCCTTTCTCATGCTGCATTTACCAAACGTGTCTGAGAATGCAGGTTCTGCTCCAGCATCATTCCCCAGCCTCATGCTCATCTTGTCCTTTGGAAAAATACCATCCTTGTAGGTTCTGTCTTTCCTTCCAACACCAGTGATGAGACAAAAGCAGTGAGGCATCAGTCCTCTGCACAGAGACAGAAATCTTCAAAGAAAATAAAAAATGCTACTCTAGCCTGCTTGTCCAAGGGCCTCTTTCAGCTGGAACTTGTACGATGTCATCTCAGCTGCCAGAGCTGGGATTTGGAGTTCCAAGCAGCGCTGTCTCGTCTGCTGCACTTACTTCTGCATGATTTATTTCTTTGTTTCTTCAACTCCTCCCCTGCATTCTCGGATTTCTGACACAGAGGGTGATGGCACTTGGCTCATACCCTGCCACAGATGCAGTAGTTTAATATCTGTATTTCAGTATCTTTTCTAAAGGAGATTTTGTCTTGCCTGGTAGCACGGGTGTGTGTCGGCAATCCTGGCGAGTGGTGCAGATGGCTGCATATCTTACATGCTTAACCTCCCCCCACGCACGCTCCCTGGTTCTGTTCAGTTGGGTGCCCAGCTGCTCTCGCCTCAGTCTGAGCAATTGTTTATGCTGAGGCACTCTATGAAGGAAGCTAATAGCTTGGATAATCTATATATACACTTGATAAGTGCTAAGCAAGCATCCTCACTTCAGCACGGATGCTGGAAGGCGTTTAAGTAACAGAGGTATCTGAAACTGGCCACAGAATAATGATGTTTCCCTGGGAAGGGAGAAGGTAGGGATTGGAGCCCCGTTGAGAAACTGCAGATTTTACCATATCTTGCATTTTTTTGCAAAGAGTTCCCCATGGGTTTAAGATTTTTTTTTTTTTCTGCTTATGAGAAAGGGATCTGGACTGCATAATTGAAAGGTGGACTCTTACCATTTAATCAGCAGTAATTAAAGGTAGAACAGCATCTGCATCCTGGGTCTGTGCAGCTTTCTCAGGCATAAATAGAACCAGGAATCTTTTGTGTCCACATTTGATTTCTAAGCATGAGCAAGTGTCTGGGCTTATACCCCTCTTACACCAGAGGAACAGTTCAAATTCTTCAGTGGCTGAAGTGTTTTGTGCACTGTCCCCACTCTGACTTGTCCTGTAGGATGTGGTGTCTGCCAAAATCTATCAACCTTTTGTGCTTAAAACCCAACCTGCAATAGGGTATCTATTTTACAGGAGTGAAACCTCCTATGGCAGACTAGCTAACAGTCTGAACTGTTAAAATGTACTATTACACATTGCTACCAAACTAATTTTTTTCTTTAAAAAGCATAATATAATCTCATCAGAGAAGAAAATGCACTGTCTTTGTTCAGTTAAATTGTGCTCTCCAGGGCACAGTTCATAGTTAAATTGTGTATCTTCAGGGACTGTGTATCGGGGAAGTTTGTGAGCTTCCCCAGAGCCTCAGCACTTCTTGAAAATTCAGACACTTTATTAATCAAAGCAAGATTCCTCCTGCGCTATTAGTGCACTTTATTACCGCTTGCAAAGGTCTGTAACTCAGGTTTTAGTCGCGCAGTGTCTTCAGAACTGCATTTCACAGTCCACAGTAGAAGTTGTAGGCAGAGTTAACATCTTTTTTTAGACAATCCTCTACCTACAAACTTTGTCTTCCACTGCCTGATTATTGTAGCTCTATAGCAACACTATCATTACAGCACAATAGTTACCAGAATTTGCAACCTGAAATGGAACATTTCTGCAGCAGAACCTGAAAAAAAAAAAATTAAACAATGCCGCTGAATCCTAAGCTTCTATGACATCAGTAGATCTAATAAAAGATGGAATATCTGCCTACATATGTTGCTTTCCTCACAGACATTGATCAGTTCAGCTCTGATGTTAGACACCTTGCATTTTCTTCGGTAAATTCAAAAGGGATTATGACATAGTGCATTTTACTGATTGGTATTTGAAGAGCTTTTTTTTTTAATCAGGTCCTGAGGTCCAAGAGGGTGAAGCAGACAGGAATGTCTAGAATGTCTAGACAACTCCTTCACAGGTCCACGTCTTTCAGAATTAGCTCCAAAAGCTGGTGGATTCAGAAATCTTATTTTACTCTACCATATTGTTGTGGCTTTTAAGCAGACTTTTGTTTCTGCTCAGTAAGTACAGGGTGTTAGTGTTCTTCACAAATGTGTTTGCTTTTCTATAAAACCCTCATGGTTTGGGTTGGAAGGTACCTTAAAGATCACTCAGATCCAAAGATATTGTAGATACTGTTGCGGATACCACAGCTGACGTGGTGGTTTAAGTGCGAGTTAAGTGGTGACTCGTGAAGCAGCTTTGCAGTGATGCTCAAGGGCCTCTCCCTCAGCGAGCCCGGCCAGCCCAGAGGATATCTGAGCATATCAAAGGTGCGAAATCAAGGATTAAAGAGCACCAAACGCCTCTCTCAGCTGATCAGCAGCGAGGCCGGGTTTGTGGCTGTGCCATAATCCTCCTGGGACGGCATTAGGGAGCAGCGCGGAGGCGATCTCGCCGGCCGCGGGCAGCGCTGGCCGGTGCTAAGCGGTGCCTGGTGGTTGTACAACTGCCCCATTTTCATGTGCTGCGCTTTTGTACTCGCATCAAAATATGTAACTGTGTGGGATGAAAGGAAACGGCAAATTGGATTGCGCCGTAATCCCAGCTGAAGCGCTGTCTTCACAAAGATGTAAACTGAAAAGCTTTGGGCTTCTTGCAGGCAGTAGAAACTTGTAATACATGAACGAGTTGTACAGCGACTAAGCTGTCCCTGAAGAGCATCTTCCCCGCCTCTCCGCGGTTTGATCATTTCGCTTCCCAAAACAGCTCCTGCGCTTCTGCATCTCCTACGAGCCCGTGGCTGGAGGGAGCGGTCTGTGACACTGCTTCGGGGACAGACACCATCACAGTCACCCGCCTTCCCCACGTCTCCCCGTCCCCAGCAGTGGGGTGTAAGAGCACAGCCCACCCTTGTGGGGACAGTCCTCGCTGGGGGACAGTCACGGAGGGACAGTCGCGGAGAGCCCCTTGCTGGAGGCCTCTGCCCGCCGCCGCCGCCGCGCCTCAGGGGAGCGGCACGCCCGACAGCTCCCCGACAGCGCTCGGGCCTCCTCCCGCCTGGCTTCTCCCCTTCTGCCACGGCTGCTCTCCCTATCCCCCGCCACAGCTGCTGCTGCGTCCCCGTCCCCGTCCCTCAGCCGGCCCCTCCCGGGCGCTGACGGGGGAA
>WEIT01015113.1:654938-719762 GCA_013389985.1 Dryoscopus gambensis | reverse complement strand
CTTTCGGGCGTGCACGCCGGCAGAGCCGCTCCGGACCGCCCCCTCCCCCGCCGGTGTCGCCCATCGGTCGGGGGCTTGTCCCGGTGTAACGCGAGTTACTGGGAAACGCACCCTGCCTCTGGCAGGGAATCTCAGAATGGTTTGGGTTTGAAGGGACCTTAAAGCTCATCCTCTTCCAACCCCCCTGCCATGGGCAGGGACACCTTCCACTCTCCCAGGTTACTCCAAGCCCCGTCCAGCCTGGCCTTGGACACTTCCAGGGATGGGGCAGACACGGCTTCTCTGGGTAACCCATGCCAGTACCTCGCTGCCCTCACAGAGAATAATTTCTTCCTTGTATCAAATCTAAACCTTCCCTCTCAGCTTAAAGCCATCCCCCCTTCTCCTGTCACTCCATGCCCTTGTCAAAAGTCCCTTTCCAGGTCTCTTGAAGTCCTTTTCGATACAGAGCAAACTCTGGGATTGCTTGTGATCGCCCTCTCTCTCTTTCTTCACAGGTTATCAGGAAAGACTGGCAGAACTCTGTGCTAGCACACGGCATGAATTCAGCCCATGGCCTGGATCTCACCTCTATTACTAATAACTCGGGCTGGGAAAATTCTGACACACGCCAGTGACATCTGGGCGAAAGGTGACTCTCTAGGGACGTTTAGTTTTTGCCGTCGATCTGGATCAGCCTTTAATTTGAGGATTTATTTGTGAACTGCCATAGTAGCTGTCACGGTGGTGGTGAAATCATAAAGCTGGCAGCACAATAAAGCAAGCCCTTAAGATTGTGTTTGATCTCTGGGAGCTGAAAGTGCTGAATAAAATTTTCACACAACTTAAACTACGTTTTGGATCAGTTGCGTTAAGATTGACGTTCTTCGAACTGAGCCCATTTTTCTATTTTAATATTTAAATAGAGACTTATTTGAAAAGACAGTATATTTTTTAAAGGAAAAAACATGATCGAGGATGAACACGCATCAGAGCATTGTTTTTTACTAAATTGCTGGACAAGACTGCTGTGTAAAATAATGGGTAGGGTATGAAGAAAACCTTTTGTATACATATTGCATTGAGGTTTTTATATTATAAAATTGAACAAATAACTAAGAAAATTGTATAAGCTGTCCATTAGTAAATTTACGGTATTACATGCAAAATGGCTTACAGTTTTTACTGTTGAATGCTGAAGAAGTAATGTTTCAGTGAAAGGAGTGTGCAGCTTAGTGTACCTGTGGTAATCCAAGACCACATGAAACTATTTTTTATATGAACAAGCAAGAAAATGCACATTCAGGACTGACTGAATTAAAATTCTAGTGTTTAGCAATGGAAAGCCCACAGATAAACTTCCCTCTAGGTCTGGTTTCAGACCAAAAAAGGAGCAGGATTCAGGAGGATGGGAGTCCTCCATTGAAAAAAGCAATGACAGAAGTGCATGTAAATAACAAAGTACAGGTCGTAATAAATAAATTGCCAACAATAAAGAAGGAAAACTTGGATGACTATGACGAAACTCCGGTGGAGGCTGATGGGGAAACCGCCAAGCCAAACAGTGCTTCACTATCTGAGCCTTTGAGTTTAAATCCAGGTTTGAAACACACGCTGGCACAGTTCCACCTAAGCAGCCAGAGTTCGCTGGGTGGACCTGCAGCTTTTTCAGCTCGGTATTCCCAGGAAAGTATGTCACCCACTGTCTTCCTGCCTCTCCCATCACCACAAATACTCTCTGGTCCGCTGCTCATCCCTCCGGACAGCTCCACGGAACTCACCCAGACCCTGCTGGAGGGGGAATCCATCTCTTGTTTTAAAGTCGGAGGAGAAAAAAGACTTTGCCTGCCTCAAGTGTTGAATTCGGTTCTCCGAGACTTTTCCTTGCAGCAGATCAACACGGTGTGTGATGAACTCTATATCTACTGCTCAAGGTGCACTTCTGACCAGCTTCACATTCTGAAGGTTTTGGGAATTCTTCCATTCAACGCTCCGTCCTGTGGGCTCATTACCCTGACAGATGCTCAGAGACTATGCAATGCTTTACTGCGCCCTCGCACTTTCCCCCAAAGTGGCAGTTTCCTCCCTGGTAAGAACACCTTGGCTCAGCTGAAAGAGACTGGCAGTGCCTTTGAAGTAGAGCATGAATGCCTGGGCAAGTGCCAAGGGTTGTTTGCACCTCAGTTCTACCTTGCCCCAGATGACCCGTGTATCCAGTGCTTGGAATGCTACGGGATGTTCTCGCCCCAGACCTTCGTGATGCATTCACACAGATCCCCAGACAAGAGGACCTGCCACTGGGGGTTTGAGTCGGCCAAGTGGCACTGCTACCTGCACATTAACCAAAAATACCTGGGCACATCAGAGGAGAGAGAGTTGAAGCATCTCTTGGAGGAAATGAAGGAGAAATTCAGCGAGAAAAATCAGAAAAGAACTCGGTCCAAAGTAAGTTCACCTGGTATTGTAAGACTCCCAGATCTCTTTCTGCTCACACATAAATACTTGTTTTAGAAGCGCGTTACTTGATTTTTCTAAGTGGGAATACTTGTCACATCAAGCCTAAGTTAAATCTGTGAGAGAGCTTCACCATGGAAATAACATTTCTCATTAAAAGGGGTGGTAATTTCTTTCCTCTTTGGGCTGCAAGTAACCATTCAAGCTGGATTGGCTCAGTTGGTTCTTGTTCTGTCCTAAGGTATACCGACTGTGGAAAATTCAGGCTATTGTGGAAATTTTCATTCTCCCATTTGACCTTTGAGTGGATTTTATGTGGTGTGTGCTGCAGCAGCTGAGCAAAGCAGAAAGGAGCTTGAAAATCAAGTATTACAAATGAATTCGTTTGTTATTTGTACTCCAGCGTGCACACGTGGGCTGGATGGCAACCTGGCTTGCTGGCCACCCATCTCATGACTTGTGTGCAGGGTAATGGTGCTTTGCTAAATGGCTCTTTAGAAGCCCAAAGTCTGCTTGTTCAGCAAGAGCTTTCTGTTTAAACCACTTGTGCAGTGAAATATGCCAAAAAGAGGGGGTTTTAAGCAGCCCAAGTAATGAGCTGTAGGCCGGTATCATGACAATAGTTAATAATAGACATCTTATTTTTTCCTAAAATACTGCTGCAAGTCTGTGCTGTGGTTCCAAAATACAGAGCTTATTTGTCCCTTGGAGAGCTTCTACTTTAAATAATAGGACAAGCAGCAGAAAAACATTAATATAGACGTTCCCATTCATAGAAAGCACAATTTTGGGGTATAATTTAAACTTTAAGAGGTTTTTAATGGTTTCTGCCCCATGACTGTTTCTTTTCAGTGTATTCGCTGTTTCTGTGTCTGTTTGATGGCTGCTGGTTTGATGATAAATCCATGTTGCCTGTTGGATGTTTTGTGGTGGATTTCAAAATAGCAGCAGGAGCAGCGCAGATGGTTGAGCCCAAAAAGGGGTGCTGTAAGCTGACACCTTTCAGCACAAATTTCTGAAAAGTTGGTGTTGCAGGAAGGCTGACTGTAGTAACAGGTATTGTTACAGTGGTGCCAGTCTGCAGGAAGAGATTTTAACAGCAGATTCCCATGGAAGTCTGCAGTATGGCATGCTTCCACATGCTGAATTATTTGAAGACGCAGTCTCCTAGCAAAGAGACTTTGCTTTTCAACTGATAAAGACATGTCAGTCTTTCTTCTTGCAATGCCAGTGTAGGAAATGAACTACAGCGTGGTGGATCCATCAGTGGAAATAGTCTTCCATATTCACACCTATAAATGCTGCTTCCCTTTCCACAGCAGCAGATTTCAGACAATGAGATCTTTCAGTTTCATGTGCAAAGATGAAAAAAAACCCAGCTGAAATTAACAGTGGCAGTAATTTGGACTGGAGTGGTGCAAATGTAATACTACAACTTTCTGCAGTCTTCCGTTGCAGACCTGTGTAATTCTTTCTTACAAAGCAACATATGAAACCGGAGTGAGCAGCTGTGAAAACCTGAACAAAATACAATGCTGTGGGAGGTTTGGGGCTTTTTTCTGTCTTGTGGCTATTCGTCTGGGAAGTACAAGAGAGTACAAGAGTTTAAGAGGGCAGTGTTGGAGTACAGTTTCCCTTTTACTTGTCCTGGGGAACCTTAGGCTGTGTCGGTTGTCTTTTCATAGTAATACAGAATGGTTTGGGCTAGAAGGGACCTTAAAGATCATCTCATTCCCCCTCTGCCCTGGGCAGGGACACCCTCCACTAGACCAGATTGCTCACAGCTCCATCCCACCTGACCTTGAACACCTCCAGGGGATGGGGCAGCCACAGGTTCTTTTCCTCATTTCGCTGTGGTGAGAGAGGTGTCGGGTACAACACGCAGACATTCCCTTTCCTCACACTCCTAGGGGAATGCATTTGCAGGATGTTCCATTTGCTGTTCTGTCACCTCCTCAGCACCTTTGCTGAGTCAGCACTCAGAAGTGCTGGCACATCTTTGTGGTTATCTTGGAGGGCCCAGGAAGAACAGTTTCCCTTGCAAGGTCTTTCCCCATCTAGTAATAATGAATTACTTAAATCCCATGGTCTTTGGAGCATCCTAGATCCCATGCCTTGTCTTTCTCCTTAGCATTTCACTCCGAGTTTATTCACCTCACAGTGCAAATACACTTTTGTTTCAATATTTTAAGAGCAAAGCACTCTTGAGATTAATTCCTTTCTATTCTTTGTGCTAATAAGAGAGCTGTGAGCTGTGTGCTTGATTGTCATAATTTTCTGTGGAGTTCTAGACTGCAGTGCAACATCCACCTGCTCTTCATGGAACAGCTGTCACTGAGTCTCTGCTGATTCCTGCGCTGACAGATCCTTGTTCCCTTTGACTTTGCGACAGTTTCCCATCATCTCTGCACTAAAACTTTATCTTGCTTCTCAGACTGATTCCTTGAGCTGGCCACAGTGCGTGGGGGAAAGCTCACAGTGTAGGGGGTTAACATTTCTTCGGAGGGTTTTATAAATTCAGTCTATGCTGAAACTGCTGGCTTAACTGAAACCATTGCTTGCATATATTTTTTTTCCTTAAAGAACAGCTTTGTCCAACTAGCTTAGAAGAAAAATAAGGCATTTCTCATGTAAACCTTTTAAACAGTTTGAGTAGAAGTAATTCAATTCAACTTGTTGTGTTTTACAGAATTATTTAAGAGCATCTAAAATAAATGTAATGAAATGTAATGAAATACACATATATATATTTGGAGGTAGATGCCTTGTTTCATTTACCTGGATGGGGAGGGAAGAATCCTGTTAGAAAAAGACTTCATGTTTATTTATGGTAACATTTCATTTTCTTTCCTAAGTAAAAATTTGATTGCATGCTATGAAATTCATTTGCAAGATGCAGACTAATAGGTAGACAGTAAATTCAATTTACATTTGAAATAGGTAAAAAAAAAAAAAAAGTAAAAATCTGACCTGGTAATTTGAAAATAGAGATGACCTGATAATTTCACATGTAAATATATAAGCATGTTAAAATGTGAGTCCTAAAATATGGACAAATGTGGTCTGAAGCTAAAATCAGATCACTGCATACTAGCTGCAGTATAAGCAGATTATCTGTGATTATTTAAATTGTTAGTATGATCTGCGTAAGTAGAAAAAACTTGACAAGTGTCAGGATGAGGCTATTTTTCTAGAGATTATTCAAATCTTTATTATTTAAAGCCTTCTTGGAATTTACAGCTCCAGAGCTTCTCTTCCTTGTGCCCTCCCTCCCTTTCTGTCTGTGTTGGAAGTGATTTGAGGAACTGTAGGGGTGGAGTTAAATTTCAGTTTCATTGTGAGAGCTGAGTTTTGTGGGTTGGAAGCTTTGGTCAGAAGGGGTAGGTGGGGTTTGCTCCCTGCCGGGTCGGGTGGTGTTGGATGGAGCAGGCCATGGCACAGGTCACACCGGTGTCACTGAGGGTCTCCGACTGCCAGGGATGAAATTCTCTGAAAGTTATTTCAGGGTTTGTAAATACAAACTTTCCTGATAATACATACAGCACGTAAGAAGTTGTGAAGATGTTAGAACACTACATGAAGATTTCAATACAGGATTATTGAACTTTTTTAGCTTTACAGGCTGTTCTTTAATTGAGCAACTTGTTGAAGCTACTGGGTCTGGCTGGAATGGTGTTGACTTTCTTTGTAGCAGCCTGTTTGGCCCTGTGCTTTGGATTTGTGGCTAAAACTGTGGGTAACACACCAATAATCTGCCTGCTGCAATAAAAACTGGGATAGAAGGAGGAGAAAGAGGGTTTGACATCCAAGGTGGAGGTTGTTTAGAGGCTGGCTGGGCAGTTGTCCGAGGGAGGGGCTGAGCCGTGTCCTTTGCTTCACTTGTGCTTTTCTCTTCACCTCTTAAACCAACTTTATCCAGGAGCTTTCTTGCTCTTGTCCCTTCCATCCCCTGGGGACAGTGCTGAGGGAGCGGCTCTGTGGGTGCTTGGCAGCTGCCTGGGGTCAGCCAACCACACCCTACCCAAAACCCCACATCCCAAGGCTGTTCCAATACAGTGAAATTACAAATCAATTTCTTAGCTATGAGACCATTCCAAATACGTGATGAGACAGCTTTCACTTGAAATTAAGAGCAGCTTTGGAGGGAAGCACAAAATATCACCAGGAATTTTGAGTAAAGAGTAATTTCAATTTAAGACACACGTAACAAGAATTGCTTTCCAAATGCAAAATACACAGGAGTTTTTAAGATTACGTATTCTGATGCACCTAAGTTAATTTTGTTTGCCACTGCAAGGGGAATAGCACTGTCATGTTCCTGCGAGCAGCTTTGACTGCCTCTGTAGTAAAAATTTGTGGTGACTAAAGAACGTTCTGTCCCTGGAACACCAGCAAATTGTTCTATTTAATTTTGAAATAAAGTATCTAGCAGGTGCTTACTTTATATAGACATGTTATTACAAAGGATCCTACAACCTTTTGGGAATCCTAGTTTCTGCTTTCTGTTTCTCCCAAGTTTGTTCAGCAGAGTTCTGGAAACTCAGCAGAGCTTTTAGATAGGTCTGTAAAGAGATTTTCTTTTAATTTCATTGCTGTTTGGCCCACAGTGGTAAATTGGAGATCAAAGAAAATCCTGTGGCTTGCATCACGCTGCATCTGTGCCAAAGACACCCCTTTTCCCAGTACCCCAATTTCTCTACTGTGTCTGTATTAATGGTGTAAATGCCATTTCTGTGAGGAGTGTTTATGAAAACGTAAATAACCTGTATCCATGTTTCAGTTACCAATTTATTTTCTTTCCTTTAGGCAGAGCCGCAGCAGAACCTGGAATTATCGCAGTGGTATCCAGTTATAAAGCAAGAAGCAGAAACTGATCCTCAACCACCTTCCTTTTTCCATCCCAGGTACCTGAGTTGCCTATGTAGAGGCATAAGCACTGTTGAGTATTTAAATACTTTTGGCTATTTAGGGATAATTCAAACTGAAAAAAATGTGGTTGCAACCTGAACTGTTAGGAAAACTCTTAGGGTATGACACAGGAATGATTTAACCCTGAATTTTTATGCATTTCTTAGTGTAAATACTAATAAACTGCTTAGGAGTGGTTTTTTGGTATAGGACTGAAGCTGTGACCTGTGGGTGTTCTTCAGTAGGCAATACAATTGAATGTAATTAAAATTTCCCCTTTCTTAGTAGAAATGACAGAGGTAATCTCTGATCTTTCATAGTGTAATACAATGCATGCATGTGGAAAGCTGCACAGGGCCTATTTACCATGAGAACAACTTAATTTCCTTCCAGCAAAGACTTCCAAGAGGTGTTTGAAGGCTTTCTTCCACAGTGGAACATGGGCTGGAGCTGAATTGTCTGTGGACTGGTTTTCTGGTTTTAGAAACCAAGTGCATTTCCTTGACTTCTTACCCAGTTTTGCCCCTGCATCAGCGACGGAAACAGTTTTTCTTAATGTTCCTCTTGCCCTCACCGCCCGTGGTTGCACAGGTCCCGAATTTGGGTCAGAGCAGACCCTTTTTGGTGCACACACATCACACTGGTTCCCACGCAAACACAGGAGTGGAGGAACTTCTGTGATGGGCCCTCATGTTCTGTTTGTGCTTGTGCTTCCTGTCAGAACCAGGAGAAAGGGAAGTGTTGGGGACAGCAGTTGAACTCCAGTGACGCTGGTGATGTTGGCACTGACCTGAACACACCCGGGGCTCTCTTCCCTCTGCACTAGGCTGAGTGCTGAGGTTCGGGTGGGACACGGGGATGCTCCCAGGAGCCCAGGAGCTGTGAAAATCCCGATGGGCAGCTCAGTGTACGTGGGAAAGAAGTTCCAGCATTGGTCTCAGACATGCCCCAGCACTGTCAGAACACAGCTTTGCTGCTTAAGTGAGCTGCTCATTCCCACTTCACTGAGCACTTCCCCATCCTCCATTGCTAATGTAAGGATTATGAAAATGCTGGAGAGTCTGGATTCAGTGGCATTCTAATTTCACTCTTTGCATTTAAATGAAGTCTTCGTATGATTTTCTGTAATTTTTTTTTAATCAGCCATGTTTGGAAAATCCACTTGTTTGATAGCCTCAAAACCTTATCTAGATAAACTACTCAGTAAAGATTAAGTGGGTTGTTAGGCTTTCCTTTTGCGTAGGAAAAATTTTAAAAGGACGTGCTTATTTTTCATTGATGCTTTCACAGTTTGAACTCGTGTTAAATTAAACTTACTGCTCTCAACGAGCCATCATTTATTGTGTCTTACCTCACTATGAATTTTACTCTTCTGCTGTTTCAGTTACTACCTTTATATGTGTGATAAAGTGGTTGCCCCAAACGTCTCTCTTGCATCGCAATATAAGGATGTTGCAAAAACAACAGTAAAAGCTTCAGAAGTTAATAAATCCTCACCTGGGCAGTCAGAGAAGAAGCTCAGTAGTGGAAAGCACAAAAAAGCTGCCTCCTATCCAGAGCTTTCTCTTGAAGAACAGGAAAAAATTGACTTGAAAGCTGGTGTGGAGCAGCCACATAAACGTTTAGGTGAGTAGTGAAAAAAATGTTGAAATCTTTGATTTTAATACCACAGAATTTTGGGACGATTAACACTGAGCTAGAGCTTTTTGATGTCACTTCCGATTTCCAAAAATTCCATTCACCTTTATGTAATCTCAGTTTTCTTTGTGTTTTTTTCACTCTGGAAGTTGAACTTTCTGTGATTATTGTTCTCTGTTCTTTTCTGGGTAGATCCTCCTGTGTCAGCTCGTTCTGCGAGAGGTGGAAAAGCTGAGCGGGTTTCCTCCAAAATCACCAGAGACTCTGGCCGTGGTGAGGGAGGTGCTGATGCACGAACCTTGTCCCCCACCCTCATGAAAGACATCAGCTGTGAGGATGACAAGGGAAAGATCATGGAAGAAGTCATGAAAACCTACATCAAGCAGCAGGAAAAACTGAACACGATTTTGCGGAGGAAGCAGCAGCTGCAAATGGTACAGTGGCAGTCTGAGTGCATTTCCCCTCGGACAGCAGGGAGCTGGTGTGGGCTTGCTGGCTCCACAGTCACCATCACAGATTTTATTCGTTTAGAAGCACCAAAGCACACAGATCATTTTTCCTTCAGCTTAAATCCAGACACCAGATCTTCAGTATCCCTTATGCTCGTGAGTTTTGAGCTCACTAATAATTGGTGTCTCTTCAGTTTGCAGCTGCCAGGTCCAAGCAGCTCCTGCTTTTGCTGTATCCTCTGAAATTTCTCAGTTTTCAGGTTTTTAAAGATGCAGGTATCAGTATTCTAGCAATGGTCTTACGGCTGCCCTGTATAAAAAAGGACACCACCTTCGTATTCCCATTTGCTAAGCCTTGCTTTTAGGGATTTTATTTTCAATCTTTTCTTTAATAATGGATGATTTTAGAGGCTGGTGTCCATTTGTGACATTTCTGTTTTCTGAATTCAGTTAAATACTGTCTTTGCTTCTTGCATTCATGGAACAGACCTAATACTTTAATTTTTTAAAATTCTAATTTAAATGTTAATCTCGGAATCTAGGAGCTCAGGTAGGGCCCTAGAGCTGCTACTTTAAAATTGTTCTGCTGTTGGAGGTAAAGCTTGTAGATAAGTTTAAAAAAATTGCGAGTTTAGAAATATCAAAATGTCAGTGGGCAAAGCAATCAAACACTTCATTGTGTTTTCTGATGCTACACTTCTTGCATCTTCAAAGTATATTGAATATATATACAGAGACATGAATCAGTGCTGCTGCTTCCTGAGGTTCACTGCTGGAAGTTCAAATTTGTTTCTGGAAGCTCCATGTACTTGGAAGTATAAGTAATTTCTTGTAAATTAGATGCATGTTGCAGAATTCCAGGCTGTCATTGATCAGTAGATAAATACCATTATCAGGCTGTTGTTACTGGTAGTTACAAATGGTCTTTTTTGCCTCACTGGTTCCACATACACTTTTAAGTTCAGGTTTTTTACTTTTCTGGTGTTAGAAAGAAGGAGTGTGTGATCTTGATCTTTCTTTACAGGAAGTGGAAATGTTAAGCAACTCTAAAGCTATGAAGGAACTGACTGAAGAGCAGCAGAATTTACAAAAAGAACTCGAATGTTTGCAAGCAGAGCATGCACAAAGAATGGAAGAATTTTATTTTGAGCAGAGAGACTTGGAGAAGAAACTGGACCAAGTGATGAAGCAAAAATGTAGCTGTGACTCCAATTTGGAAAAAGACAAAGAAGCTGAATATGCAGCACAGGTGAGAAAGGAAGGTTTATTTCAAACAAAACAGACTTTGTGTAACAGGAAATTGTGAAGTTGTTGTTCAGCCACCTTAAGGTTTCATTTTTTCTGTGTGTTCTGACACCACAGACAAACACCAAAATAGGTCAGTGACAGCAATATTTATTTCCCTGTTCCTTGATTGAAACTGAGGTAGAACGTAACTTACGGAAACATACGATGTTATTGATGAAATATTGAACTTAAACATGAGGTCTGTTACATCCTCATTTAAAACAAATTCCATTTTTCATGTATATGGGCTTGCCCATGATACAGACTTAAACATGATCATTATTTTATGTTAAAAAAAAATAAGTCCAAACCTCTGAACCATCTTTTTGTCACATTAGCAGCATACCTTGCTGCTCTTCCTGTTCCTTGGTGGTAGAACCTTCTGCACTATCTGATGAACCCCTTCTGTGCTCTATGAAAGCGTTTGGCCAAGAGTTTTCCTGGAAATGAAAATCATTTTGATGTCTCTCATTCTCCCCTCTTGGATTCATATGCCAAAACCTATGGAGCTGTTGCTTCTTCTCACTTTCCTTTTAGCTTTTATTATTGTGTCTTTATATTGGAGATTATTCCAGTGGGAAAAAGTAAAGTTACTGCCAAAGGGAACCTTGGAATGCCCCTTTTAAAAGTCAGCTGTAGTTAGGAAGAAATTTTTTATTTTGCATCATATCACAGAAAACTAGTCTTAACAGCCTCATTTTTAAAGTGAACAAAATCCAAACCTTGAGCTCGGTAAAGCTCTGTGGTCCTTTGTTCACAACTGTGTATATTTCCTGTTCTTACTGACTCAAACTGAGAAACAGGCAGTACTTGAGAGACAGGTTTTGGCATTTTTGGTGAGTAGGGCAGAGACTTGCATCGTAAATCCTTCTCATGAATTTTATTTCATGACATCCCACTCCACTGATTCCTGGCCTTTGCTGCCAGAAATAATCCTCCCTGACTAAGGCCTGATTTACTAAACATCTGGTACAAGCCCTATTAGTGCAAGTAACAACGTGTTCTAATTTATGGAGATCATCACGTATAGCATGTTTTACAGGGCTTGTGCAGCTTACTTCCTTTGGAGGCTGAAAACTGTGGATTGTTCCCCAAGGAGATTGGTTGTGTGTTTCTTTTGAAGTTAGACTTTGAGAACTAAATACATTCCTTGTGTAAAAGGTTACTCTGTCATTACCTCTGTGGTAGATCTGCTCACAGCGTATAATTTGAACCTTTTTTTCCATTTATCACGTCTTGGCAGTGGATTCTGGTTCCAAGAAGCACCAGAGTTAAACAGAGGTCTTGGGAACAGGGAACTTCCCCAAGCTGTGTGTACAGCATTTTAAAAAAGCCTTAATCTGAAGTGTTCTTGAAGCAGTTGCCCAGGCTGCCTTTTCTGTCTCAGAACTGTGGACTGGCAGGAACTCTCCTTGTCCATTAAACAGAATTAATAATTTGGTATTTGCAACCTGCTTAAAAGTCTCTTCTCCTTTCTAGGCCTGTCTGAAGATGCGCTGTCTTCTCCCTCTTTTTGACTTTTTTATTGAAATAGTTGCTTCACCCTGTCAGTCCCAGTAGGGCAGAATAACCAGTACTGGGGCCTTTCCTGAGAGCTGGAGCTGGAATCTCAGCCAGAGACGTGCTGCAGCATGCAGGCAGTGGGCACTGTTGCACTGCAGCACTGCACTGCAGCACCTGTGCAGTCGGGACCTGCATTAACAGTCTGTTGCTGCCTAAGAACTGCTCAAGTATTCCTGATTATAGAAATGGAGATGAAATGTGGTGTTTCTCTAAAATCAGCACAGCCATTCCTTCGCCCAGTACATTCTGTAGCAGTTGGTGAACACCAGGAATACCCTGTGTGCTCCTGATCTTTCATTCTCATGAGCTGTCTTCCTAATTTTTGGTGAGGTGGATGCTTAGTGATGATGTACATCAGGTAATATTTATCATTATAAAGGCAGATGGATTTTTTTAGATGGAGTGAGGTCTCTTAGTAAGAAATGATCCCATAAATCAATGGGAGAGAAGATAACTGGTGTCCAGTCTCTTCCCTGTTTTAACTGCTGGTATTATACTATAACCAATAAGCAATTTTCCCATACTTGAAAAGATGTTTCCAGATGTCACCGTAAATAATTTTGGTGACATTCTCGCAAGTTTGTACCTTGCTGTATTCCAAAGATTAAAAGAATACCTAATTGCCGTGTTTAAACACAAAATATTTCAAAAAAGCATTTGTGTGGACTCAGGTTTATATTTGAACACACACACACACAGACAGATGGTTATGTTCAAGATTTTCTGAATGTTTCATTTATACTAAGGAATATCAGAAAACAGTGTTGGTGGTTTTGTTTCTTCTAGAAATGCATTCAAGCTTTGAAATAAAGAAGTAATATTTTGTCAGGTAAGAGAAATGAACCTGGGAAATGAAAAAATGCAGTTTATTCTGGGATTTGTGACATGTCCAATGCAGACTTCATCACAATCCTCAGAACAGATTCTGTGTATTATTGGCAGTCTGGTGTGACAGTTCATATCACTCCAACTTACATGCATTTTAAAATTAGATTTTCTCATTTTCTTAAATTATACTATGATTTTTATGCAACTTTGCACATTGACATTGTTTGCTAATGGTGTAGTAGGTAAGTGCATAATTCTTGATAACTGCATCATTCTGGTGGACTGAAATACTTGGATGCATGGAGTGGCCATCTGTGACCTCTTGATGTTTTAAATAAGTTTGCAAAAATTTACTCTGCCTGTCTGTCTCTCGTGTTTCGCAGCTGGCAGAGTTGAGGCAGAGGCTGGATCATGCAGAGGCAGATAGACAAGAGCTCCAGGATGAACTGAGACAGGAACGAGAGGCCCGGGAAAAGTTAGAGATGATGATAAAGGAATTGAAGCTACAGATCCTGAAATCTTCGAAAAACGGGAAAGGAAAATAGAAATTGGAAGAGGAAGCACAGCTGCGTCCTTCAAACAGGGTGTTTTGGTTTTAATGATTGTGAACAATTTTTGTGTGCTGAGAAAAGGTGTTCTCTATGGATTTCTATTTCCCAGACAGGTCCAGATGAAGATATACATAGATATAAATAAATAGAGATAGACATTTTTAGATTTTCCTAACCAATGAAAATCTGCATTGATTTGTACTGGTGTTTTTTTCAAACAGTGAAAAATACGAAACTCTTGATTTAGAGTGACCAGTTTCTGTCTATTTCTAATGCAGTCTTAAGGACTCTACACCTTTTAACATTGTTTGTTAAAACATGTGTGGGTATCTTTATTTTGCTTTCAGTTGCACATCCAGTTATAAAAGTACATTGAAAACATCCTTAATTCTTCAAGGTCTAAAATAGTTTGGGTTTCAGTGAGAATTAAATGTTCTCAAACTGAGGAGGGTAAAGGCAGCTTTTTGTCTGTAAGGCAGAGCCCAAAATTGCTACAATTGATTGATGATTGAGTATCAAAAATGATTTACCAGCATGAGTTTTTCCCATAATTTCATAGTGTGAAGTCAGCTGATCTTTTCAGTATTGTCTATTTAACAACTCATTATCAATCTAAGGAGTGTTAGAACCAGCACTTGCTTGCTCTGCTAGAAGAAGAAAACATTAGGGGTTTTATTTTTTTCTTCTTTTTTTTTGTGAATTAAAAAAATTGCAATTACAGTGGAATCTTGGGAAGTTAAAAATTCACAAGTTCTCTTCTGTTCTTCTTCTCTATAGTACATATGAAAGAAACATTAATAAAAGGCTTAAAGGTGGGGCCTTTCCTTCTAGAAACTGAGAAAGCTTGACTTAACTGTTTTTCAGATATTAATGCTTTCAAGAAAAATAGTATTTATTAAGGAAATGTATTAATTTCTTTAGTACCCTGAGCCTCCACACCTTGAGCTTCTTGCCAACTTGTGGATTTTTCTTTCATTACATAGAACAGGCCTTAACTGACATTGTGATCATAGCTTAAAATGTAAAATTCTGAGGTATGGCACTTTGAAAAATCATTTTGATAGTCTCTGTATTTGAATGGCATGGTAGGGTTACCATGAATTAAGAAAATACAGCATGTTTGTTAAGCTATAACATTGGGAAATGTGTAATTGTACAGAATTACTGTTTTATGTATATATATAATGTTCGAGTACTTCTGAAGTCTGGTTCCTAGTGGGTTAAATGCATGGCTACAAAGTTGGATGAGGAAAAACTTCTTTGCACTTCTCTCCAAAAAGTTGGATACAGCTGGCAGATGTCAGCTGATCATGTCAGTGATAGGAATATTTTAGTAATTCCAGTATTTCACTACATAATTTTACTAGTGCTTTTTAGTTTCTGATTTCAAGGTACTTAAGTTTAATATTCTCTTAATAATTCAGTTAATTTTGGATGAAACCACTAGTAAAAGCCTACATTGATTTTTTTTCCCCTTTAACTTGTAAAACTGAAAACTCTTGTTCTTTTTTGTTTCTCTGCTAGTGGTATAACGAGACTGAATATCACAGAGAAAGATAAAATTGCACATATCTTTAAATTGAGTGAGAAATGAGGTGGTAAATTAAATGTCACAGAGTCATAGCATGATTTTTTAAATAACTGTACAATTTTGTTTATGAACTCTGTGTTGTATTTACACTGACAAGCAAAGCAGGTTAGATTAAAAAAATGAATTTTCTTTGTCAGTGTTGAGGATCATAAAATGGTTTGGGTTGGAAGGGATCTTAAAGATCATCTAGTTCCACCTCCTGGCAGAAAAGAAGACCAGGGTTATATTTTTCTCTTCTTCAGCTCCCATCTCCAAATTTTTGCTTTGAAAAAAAACCGCATAAAAAACCAAACTGAAAAGGAAAAGGCCTGTCTTTGCAGCTTGGTTTGGAGGAAAAGGTGCTGACTAAATGGTTCTGGTTGCGTGTGCACCGCTTGCTGTAAAAACACCGTGAATGTTTTGCTGTCCAGCCACCAAACCGTGGGTACAGGGAGAGTAGGCAGGGGTATTGCTGGAGGTGTGGTGGGTGGGGACCAGAGCTTGAGGTTCTCCGGTGTGATTGGCAGATCCTGTGTTGGATGAGCTGGGGAACTGGGAAGTTCCACCTGGGTGCTGCTGAGGGATTTAGAGACTCTGTTTGTGTTGCTGCTCAGTGCCAGTGTCGTGGGGCAGGCTCGGGCTGTCGCTGTGGGTGAGGCCGCAGCTCGTTCCCACAGCGGCAGTGGCTGGTGCACCACAGGATTCATAGCTCAGCTGCTGAATGTTTGGAATCCTCCCGGGATGATTAGTAGGATAGTGAATCTTCGGTTTCCATTCAGGTCTTGTCTGTGTTCTGTGGCTCCTGCTCAGAGTCTCCCTCGGCCAGCAGTCGCTCAGCAGTGGCAGTGGAGGGCTGGTGCAGCCCAGGTGCCTCAGCCAGCACTTGGGTCCCTGCTGGAGCCTCTTAAAATGCTCATGGCTATCCTTCGTACCAATATTTTCACTGTTGCAAGAACTCCAGCAGCTATAGGAAGTTTTACCAATTCCAATTGCAGATGTTTTTGAACATCTGGCTCATAAAGCTAATGGAACATTTATTATAATGACCTTAAAAGTAGCTCTGTAAATATTCCATTTAGTTAATCTAAAGTTAGAATGCATTTTAAATTATTGTAATCCTCTTAAAATTCTTAAATACTACTTTCAGGCTCTTGGCGTAACATAAACGATTTTCATACGTGTAGACTTAATTTTATACCGATTTTAAGTAATAATGTATACATAAATGTGCCATAGACCTTTGTGTGCTCACAGTCTTTGAAAGATAGTTTTTTAGTAAACTGTAAATAATGCTCCTAAGTTCTAGGACAAATACACGTTGACCTTTTTCTCGCTACCTTATCCTAATTCTGTCGAATGGTTCATTCTCCAGCCTGACATAGGAACTTGGAATGCACACTTGAGGGCCCTCACTTAAGTGCACACTTAATGGTAGAGACTAAATCAGTCATTAGGTCTTTGCTTTTAGTCATAGCTCGCTCATTTTATGTATTGTTATTTGGTTTGCCTTAGTCATTGCTTGCTGATCTTTCTAGGCAAGAAGTAATTTTCCCATATAGTTGTGACATGAAGCCTGTAGAACAAAGTCCTAAAATTGTCTGTAATTTGAAAGTTGCTTTATTAAGCACATACACCAAGATGGAAGTTGCTTAGTGCACCTTTTGGACTAAGTAGGATTAATATGCTCCTATACTTTTTTAAAAGAGAACTTTAACATGCTTTGTATACTTTAATCAATAAAATATAAGAGCTTAGAGGGTAAAACTCTAGTAATTTTGGCAGTCTGGAAACACCCTCACTCACAGTGTAACCAGGTGTCCCTCAACGAAAGAGATTTTTATCTAAATCTCCAAACTTAGTTAAGTCTGTGTTTTAGTTTTTGTAAAGCATATCGTTCAGTTTGACTGTTTAGATGAATGTAGTTATGTTTCACATTCTTAAACTAATTTTATTCTATATTTAATATATTGATAGCTTAGGTGTAAAACCATCTGTACATAGTAAAGGCATAATGCAATTAGTGATGTAGGAAAAGTTGGGTGGGAGCATAAAGCTACTGGTGGCCTGAAAAGAAATATGTCTTGGCCTGTATTTTAGAAGTCACAATGTTTTATTCATACATTCTTGTTTTGTACTGGGGGAGGGGATAGCTAGAATGTGTTATGAAATTTTTGGAAACCTTTCCTAGCATTAGTTGGGAAGTTGGCCTTGAAATGCTGTCATGGTCAGCTTCCTAGAATTCACTTGTTTGTAGAGTATATATTTTGATTGTCAGTAAAGATAACAACTTTGTATTTTTTCTGCACTTAATTCGTAATTAATCCACACAACAGAGTTTTCTATAACATGGTGAAGTCGACAAAAGACGTAATTTCTCCTACCTATTAATCTGTGCTTGCAATATTTCAGTAATTTTATTTAAGCCATCGATAGTAAGCAGCAGAAAGCTGCAAATTTCAATTTCCTTTCTGCTCATTACATTTGTAGTGTGAGTGTTCATTGGTTTTCTTTACAGAAAGCTTGTAGAATTTTCTATTTGCTGCATATATCTATTTAAAAAATAGTCGTTTTTTAGCTTTTGTGAAAGCAGTTATTGCTTACAAATTGCACGATGATTTTATAGTGTGTCTCCATTACTTAGCGAATTGTTCTTTTCAGGGTTAGTGGTTCAGTTGGAAAATGCTTGAAAAACAAGTTCTAAGCACTTCATCAAGCACAGCAAACATGGTATAAAATTTTGCTATTTGAAAATTAATTAAGTGTAACGACATCAATTGAATTTTTTTTCTTCTAAGAGATACCTCACTTAAAGGAAAGCACAGCTGTACTGTATTTAAACAAATTCTAGGAAATAATAAAAAGTTGGTCTGAAATATTTCGTTGCCATCACGTTGCTTTCTGTGATTGACAGAACGCTTTTTGTGTTTTCATCCTCACTCTCTTAAGTATTTATTGCTGTTGACATGCCAGTATAATTCTCTCAAATGACAGAAAGTAGCTGCAAAACAACCGAGTCCGTGTTAGCTCAAGGCAACAGGTTGAGTGACTACTCTGAAACCATAGGAAAAGCCTGTGAAAAATGATCAGTGCATTCAACAATTTTTAATACTTTGCCAATGATGTACAGTCTTACTGTCAGCGTTGCTGTGGTTGCATTACATGACACACAAAACTGTCCTCTACCTCACGTGAGATTTAACAGATATTTTATATGGTTTTAGTAAACAAGATGCATCTATCTGGTCACTTAGTTTACAAATTTTGAATTATATTTATTGAAACATGACATACTGTGCTCTTAGCTTATACCTCAATTGTATTTTGTGCTGTTATCCATTTCCATGCCTTGTAAATACCTGTATAGATCGTGGATTCAAAAACAAATAAAGAACTGTAATGTCAGAGCGCCTGTCTCTGTGGTATTTGTGACCACTGACTTCTAAACTTGGCTCTTTGGAGGAGTTTAACTCGGTGCTTTTCTAAGGAGGACAGAGCCTTCCTTGCTTTGATTACAGTAATTAAAATCTGATTACACTGAAATTTGTTAGTAGAGCTCCCACAGCCTGCAGCAGGTCCCCAGTTCTCTAAGGGGTATTTTAAGCAAAATCTACAAGATCAAAGCCTTCTCTCCCCGTGGATCTTCTTTCTAAAGCTCTTAGGATTCTGTAAAGGTATTGGCACCAAGCTTTCTATGTATCTTGGCAGAAATTTGGTGTTTATACCTGAAAATAGAACTCCTTGCATACTTGGCAAGTTCTCTGGTGCCCAGCTTTGTTGCTACTTGACTGCTCAAGCAATGTGTGAGTTGTTCACAGCTCTCTTCCATAACTCAATAATAAATGAGATTAAAAACACACACTGCCAGATAAAATGCTGAGATTTATACGAAGTTAAAATCAGAAATGAGAATATTACTGTATTTGCTGAAAAAATAGTTAACTGCTATGGCAAGTGACTCTCAGGAGTTCTTAGTTTTTGTAAACCATGTGGTTATATTACCTTAACATTTTTGTGTAGCATCAGGGAGCTTAAATAGCAGAAAAATCAGGAGAGGGAAGGAACAATGGAGGAGAAAAGAGGGAGCAGTTCCTCTAAACTGCATGTTCTTCCACAAGAATTTATTTACATTGAGTTTCCATCACTTAATAAACTGCATTCTGTTGGTCACTTAACCTCCTCTATATTGTAAAGTATAACTTTTGCTACAAATCATATTTTGGAGATTTTCTGAGGGATTTCATTCATACTGAGAGGTATTTTATTCATACTGGCAGGTAAGAAAGCACAGGCATATACACTCTTGCTATTTTTTCTTCCCCTCAAATCAGTATTAAGGAACTGCTCTCCCATACAGGAAATCCTGGTGGCATCTCAGGTAATTGCAAACCCTTAACGCTACCATGTGCTTGCCTGTATTTCACAGATAAAGAGAGAAAGGAGCAGTATGAACCAGGATAAAGATGAAAATGACAATGATGAGCTCAGCCTTCAGTATAGAACAAAACTAAAAACTGGCTGTATCACCTAAACTTGTTTATTTCTGCATCCCATCCTGCTTTTTTTATACTGCTGTATTTCCAAACAGGGAAGAAACCACCAGGCTGAAAATGTAAAGAAAAAGTTCCAGGTGAGTCACTGGGATGAGAAAGCCATGGGGTGTTGATAGCTTGGGTAGCTATGACTAATTGCAGTGCCTGTCTTTTGTCAGAGAGAACAATGCGGATCAAGAAAAACTCTGGGAGTGAAGGGTAAAAAGATTGATTTTTAAGGAGTTCACACTGTTGCTGGAGTAAATGCCTGTGTAGCACTTGCTTTTTAAAAGGCAGCTTTTAAGACTACTGCCCAAAGTGTATCAGCTTATTTGGCATATAGCTGGCAAGACATTCCTTATTTTATTGATCACGTAAATCATTGTCCACTTGTCTCATACAACCTTATATTCACTTAACTGTTGGTGGTGTGATTTATAACACTGACAAAGCAGTAAATGTCTCCTGTCTCTATTGACATTAATGAAATAATTCACACTGTGCCCTGTGGGCACCAGCTCGACTTCTGTTGAATAGTGCTGCTTACCAAAGTGTCAAATTTACTCCCTGCTCCTGCACACTCCTTGATGAAGACATTTCTGAAGGAAAACATGAAGCTTTTGTGGTTAAGGAAACCAAAAATGTAGGAGACTGAATTACAGAAGCCTGTCTGCCAGTGAATACCTTGCAGTATTTTAAATATACTTACACTGTGCATTAGGATGTGCCTGCACTGTCGCTGTGTAAAATGATTCCAAACCTCAGCTTTGGCATGAAATCTGTCATCTCCTTTTGAATTCAGAAGGTGACACGTGATCTGTGCAATGCAATTGCTCAGTTGAAGAAGTGCAACAGCACCAGTTTCACCCAAGAGATGACAAGTTTATCTCCTGAATAATAAATAAGCAGGAATATTTTTTTAGGGGAAGATTAAGCCCATCTGGAATTGAACCCTAGAAAACATAAAAGCGGTGGTTAGATGTCAGCAACAGCGTGCTCCACCTGAGGTGGGTGCAGTAGAAGGAGAAGCTGTGCAGGAAGGTGGAAACATGTCAGGAAATTTCATGGAAGGCCAGCTGGGAACTTGGCTTCACAGAAATAGCATAAACCAGGTACAGAAAAAACTCAAGGAGTAACCAAAAACATAAAACAAATGTAAAAACAACTATTAAATTTGTATTTATTATAAAAGCTTCTCTTTAAAAATAATTTTCAACTATTTTGGTAGTGCTCCAGTGTTCAGAGGAAGCTTTGACAGAAAACTGTGACCTCATGTCCTTGAATTTTGGATCTAAGGAGCAGGTGTCAAATGAAGCTTAGGATGCTCTTGTTCATGTTTTTCCCTTTATTTGTTAAAGAATGGGGGAAAGTACCCTCGGATGAGGAGCAGAATATATTTAATTCCTGGCACTTTAAACTGGGAGTGGAGTTTCCAGTATTTTTTTCTCACTGACAGCTCTAGGAGTGAATGGAATTCATTGTTGTGTCACTTTCTCGTCCCTTCTCCCTGCCCGTGCACCGCAGACAGCTCGCCACTAGTGGTCTCTCCAGGCATGTGGCATCCGCCTCGTTCCAAACCTTCCCCAAAACCAGCAGCGCTGGAGGAGGACACACAGCGATGGAATATCCTCAGGGATGTGAGAACGTACATGTGTGTTGTGAAAATACAGAGCGAGGCTAGGAAAATACCCAGCCTGCCCGTTTCTCCTGATGCGGAACGGGAGGACGCGAAGTTTCTCCGCCTCTGGCATTTTGAGGTGGGCTGCTCCTGTTTTACCAAATGTACTAAAATTCATACAGTAAATTTACTCAGACTAAAAGCCTGGGTTAAAAGCTGCTCATTTTAATTTGAGCATTCAAAAGTGGGACTAAGGTGCTGTTAAACACGTATTTAAGACTCAGTGAGTGCTAGTTAATATTTCTGAAAGCCCAGGCACAACAGAGAATGCAGCGATGGGTCTTTTATAGTTTTACAGTTACTGAAAACACCAGGAAAATACCCAAGACTGATTTTGTCCCTTTACTGCAGCTGTGCTGATGGCTTTGGTGAGGTGATCGATTCCACCTCACGAGTAACTCTGTCCACCACGTTTCTCCCCTTATCTTTCCATGAGGAGGTACCAGTGTGACTGTTAAAGTTCAGCTCGCAAACACTGCCTTAATTTTTCTCCCTCGATGCTAAATTTCGAATAGTCAGGCTGCCTGCACTTGAACAAACCCCGCTGGTTTGTTTTCCGAGCACGGCTGGGTGTGATCGTGCATCTCCTCCTCTCCACGCCCTCCTTCCCGTCGGACGCTCCGGATGCTCTGGCAGAAGTTGGGGCTCCCCACTTGCTCCTCCCACGCGTTATGGGGCTGGAGGCAGCTCTGACCCCTCCCAGGGAGGCAGCTGGGCAGAGGCAGCCGAGTGCTTGCAGCAGAGCCTGACCAGGGACCTCGTCCTGCCAGAGCCCATCCGTCCTGCTCCAGCAGCCGGGACCTCGCCGTGCGGCTCCGCTGACCCTCCGTGGGCGCTGTCCTGTCCAGCTCTCCCCACGAAAGGACAGAGATGGTGGCCACCTGCCTGCACCTGGCTGGATTTGTCTGCAGCTTTGTAGGGTGGATCGGGGTGGTTGTGGCCACGGCCACCAACGACTGGGTGGTGACGTGCGGCTACACCATTACCACCTGCAGGAAAATGGATGAGCTGGGATCCAAGGGGCTGTGGGCAGACTGCGTCATGGCAACAGGGCTCTATCACTGCAAGCCCCTCGTGGACATCCTCATACTGCCAGGTACGTGTGTCCCACCCTCGTCCCCCCACCCTGAGGGAGGGCTGAAGCCTTGCCCTGAGCTGCGCAGGTGCTGCGGCCGCAGGAGTTGATGGTAAAGCTCCTTCGGCTTCATCAGCACAGGAGATGATCCATTAAATGTTCTAAAGAAGGTGAATGATAGCTCTTGACATGATTCTCATTGATTTACACCTGGTTTTAATCATACCCAGGTCTTGTGTTTTCGATGGCTACTAAAATCCAGTCAGTGTTTAATCATTGCTCTTAGTAAAAGCTACCTGTTCCTTTCACATCTTGTCTCTGGATTGCACTGCAAAACACACAGAGCACGCTGAGGTGTAATAGAGCATTTCAAGGGGATGGTGAACTATTATAAATGTTAAGGTTTGATTCCTTAAAGTGATTTGAGGCATAATGAATCTTTCGGCATCTATTATTAATGCTGCTACGGCTTTTAATCTTTCAGAAGATCATCATTAGTCTTGATGGTCTTGTCCTTCCCACAGGTTCTAAGGCAAGACAAAACTTTTACACAGCAAACAGATGTAACTCTATTTAACTCGATATTTTTAAAGATATAGTAGCTTTTATCTAGTTTATTGCAAAGCAAAAATTAAGCAAGGTGTCTAATCAGCATTAATACATCTTTTGAGCGAATTAAACCTGCCAAAGTCTTGTGAGATCTGCTTCCTGTAAGTTTGGTTAATGATCTTGCCTGTTTCAATCACTCTTCACTCTGCAGCACTTCATTCTGCTGTGTTTTAGATTGTAACTCCTCTACCATGTCAGAGGTGACTCTCTCAAAGCTGACAGGGCAGAAATGACCATTCCTTGCCATTTTCTTTCATGTTTCCTTAATTACTGGTTTAAATTGTTGTGAAAATAATTTTGTAAGATGTTAAAAAGATTATTCCTGAATTTCTCTCTGTTACAGAGCATGGTCCATGTCACACACTGCTTAGCAATGTTGAGTCTCTCATTCTCCCTTTCTCTGTGTGTGCTTACTTTTATTTTACCGAGTTTGCCTTCCTTGCTGCTACTCTGGTTAAATCTGATCCAGCAGAGAAGACAGAGCAAGGTTTTCCCTGAAGAAACATTAGTGAATGCAACTGAATAAATAAGTGAATGGGTCTTGCAGCAGCAGAGAGCAAAGCTTCCCTCGAGCAGAAGCAAATCACAAACCAAGATGCTTCTGCTTGTAGCCTGTTTGATAACCACAGCCTGGCATGAGAGGGATGTTTATCCTGGTGTGCCCGATAGCTGAAATATATTTAGAGCCTTTCACTGTCTGAGTCAATGAAGTCTTTAAAACTAGTTGTTTGTATTCTCATTTACTTGCGATTGGTGGCACAGAATCCACACTGGGTACAGCCATCTCCTTTTATGTCCTGAACTCCTCAGGTAACATTTTTTTAAATATTCCTCTTGAAAAAAATCAAGGAAATATTCAATATACACAGTGCCTGCATTTACAGGAACAGTAAAATCCTCATTCCTGGTGCTGTACCTGTGTGTCGGGGGGATGTGCTTGTGGCCCCTCTTTGCTGGTGTTGGTTGAGGCATCATGAAATTCCATGTCTGGCAGCTTCATTTTGTTATTAAGAGGGGATAGAGAGCCAGCACACTCACTGTGCTGAGGCTGTCCTGAGAACTGGGGGAGGTCACCAGGCACTGGGGCAAATCTGACATCTGTCCATTTTCTTTGCATGCAAGTACTGACCTGGTGTAATTTATTTATATGTAATTTTTGCATAGTATATATACATTACATATAAAATGTATAAAATTTAGGTATACATAATGTATATAAATATTTTAAAAATCATATATTATGACACATAGACCCTCCCAGAGTGGCAGAAATGTCATGGTCCTGCCCAGCACCCCCGCATCCCCATGTCCCTGCTATTTCCTGTTGCCTTGTGCACGGGGACAGGTAGGAGAGGAACAGGAGCTGATGAAGTGCCAGGGGATCCTGTGATGTCCGTAGGCACCCAGAGGAATAACGTGGCCCTTGGTTATGGCAGCTCAAGCAGCTCTGCAAGGTGCAGTGTTCTCCCTAAGGAAGGGCTGTGCCAGTGGTCAGCTCAAGCCATGGATCTGCCCTGAGACCCCACAGCGGGGCTGAGCTCCTGGGGTGCAGTGCTGGGATGTGGATGTGGGTGAGGAGTGTCCCTCCTCCTCCTCCTCCTCCTCCTCCCAGGTCAACAGTGCTCATTGCCTTGGGACAGCTGCTGGCAGCATCCCATGGACCTGCAGCATCAGTAGTGGGTCTTCAACTGCTCAGCCCTCTGAATCATGGGAGAGTCTTTGAGACTTAAAAGTCCTGTTATTAAATCTTGAAGACTTTAAATTCTCATTATTTAATCAAACTCTTGCTATGAAAAGATATAGGGAAACTCCTTCCTGTCCCTTTCTCCTACTTTCCCTTCCCGTATTTTCCAGCTCCATGATTTCTCAGTGTCTCTCTGGGAAGAGCTTGTGTTTTCCAGGCACTGCTGTTTGTTTCTTTGTTTGTTGGGAAACTGAGAGCCTACACTCCCCACTGCACTGCAGCCTCACTGCCTTATGCCTGGTGCAGATTTCATGTTCACACAGGGATGAACCCATTTCCCGTACTCCGTGCAAGTCTTGGGTTCTAATCAAACAGGAGCTTTTGTCCAAAATCTCCTTTTCTTGTGCAAGATAATAAGCCCCTCATCCCTTGCCTTGCCCACAGGGTATGTCCAAGCATGTCGAGCGCTGATGATCGCCGCCTCCGTCCTGGGCCTTCCTGCTATCTTCCTGCTGATAACAGTCCTGCCCTGCATCCGGATGGGCCACGAGCCTGGGGCGGCCAAGTACCGGCGGTCCCAGCTCGGAGGGATCCTCATCATCCTCCTGGGTAAGGCACCTGCCGTGTGTGGAGGGCTGGAGCTCGTCCCCTGCTCCAGGATGGCGCAGGCTGATGTTCTCCTGAAAGGATTTGTGCAGGCTGGGCGGGCCCCGGAGCTCTCCAGCACTGCTGCAGCCTGCAGGTGGACAAAAGGCATGGACAGGAGTGGGAGGACAAGGACAGGAGGCAGGGAGTGAAGCAGGGTTAGAGGGAGTCCTCTGAATCCCTCTGTCTTTGCCTCATGGAGTCCTTGGGTACTGTTCCTCTGGGAAGGCCATCGGAACACGGGCAGTGCCTGCAGGAACTGATTGTGCTGGTTCACTGTGGGAGTGATTTTTGGAAAAGGGTCTAAACTTCCAATCTACTTACAGGGAATGGATAGCCTCCAAATTTTCCGTGGGTATCCGGGGAAAGTAAGCTGAGGCATGAGGGAAGGGAAGCACTTACTGAGAGGGATGGGTCCTTTGGCAGCCATAGGGGAGGGAGCGTGGAGGTGGCACGGGCATGGGAAGAGGGCTGGCACTGACATGGGAAGAGGGCTGGCATGTCCCCTGTGCCTCCCAACCCCCTCTGGCCAGCATCGCCCTGGGCCTCAAAGCTCCCCTGGGAATTTCTTCCCGTCCTCAGTGCTTGTGGAGGAGATTGTTTTGAGCAGCACAGACTGTGGAGCTCATTGTCCCCCATGCAACACCTGCATGTTCTTGAGGCCTCGTCATCTCAGCAACAGCCTGCAGAGCCTTGTTTTCACCCGTCTGTGGCAGAGGAGGAGGGGAGAGGCAAAGTGGTCTCTTTGTGTGGCTCTGCTGCTCGCTGGCGGCCAGCACTGACATCATGCCCGTCTTCTTCTTCTATTTTTTCAAGTGGGCACTGAGTATAGCTGCACACTCGGAAGGGCTGTCCTCTGGATGCTCCTTCCATGCAAGTGATCCCTCCTTCGTCACCTTGTGGTTAGTACAAGTCCATACATCCCAAATCTAAGGGATTGGGTCCAAGGGGCCCTATTGGTGCCTGTGGAGTTTAAGAGCACTGCTGGAAATCCTAACATCAGCTTTGTAGGGCCTGTCTAGGATCTCCCAGTCATGGACAGTCATGTTGGAATGTGACCTTCATCCCTGCCCCGGACCCTTCAGTCACGTATTTGGGCTTGGAAAAGTGAAAGAAAAAGTGGAGGTTTTCTGCCTGTGAATGAAATTTTAGTGCCAGAGGAGTCTGCTCTGATGGATTTGGCCTGCCCAGGACAGGGAAGCCCAGCAGAGCTGCACTTTGCCACAAAAGCCACGAGTTTTTGGTTCCAGGGTTCCAGTCAAGGAGAACCATGCTGCAGGTCAGCCCTGCTTGCATGGCTGCAGACACAGAGGCAGGAGGATTGTCCCTAAAAATCCCAAAGGGCCAGAGGATGACAGGACCAGCACACAAGTGACAAATTGCAGTGACAGTGCTGGGTACCGCTCTATTACAACAAGTGAAACCCCATATGCTGCAGTGTCCCACCAGGGTTTAGGGTCTGCTGGGCCACTATCCCACCCCAGTCAGGCTGCAGTGGGACACCAGGGAGGAGAACAGATGTGGGGGGATGATGGAGAGTTATGGTGGTCCATAAGCTGGGCTCCTCTCTGCCTCAGAACACAGTTTTCCCACTAGGTAGATCCTGTGAGGAAAGGAAATGTGAGAGATCACACCTCTCACATTTGTATCACGGAGACATTGGCAGACAAATGCTCTTTGGGTCAGATTTGGACCAAATCTTCCTGATTTTCACCCCTGTGAGCTCTGAAGCACCTACAGATGAAGTGATTTACTCATGTCACTGATGTCCTGAATGATCTGGGCTGGGAGCAGCAGCCTGGTCACAATGTTTTAGTTACAATTACAATAATGCTCTTTTTGTCAGATCACAGATGAAGAATAAATACGCTTCTTTTGCTCCTAACTTGCTTTAAAAGGAAGAAAATAAAAAAAAAAAAAAAAAGAAAGAGCAAACCAACACACATTTAAATTCACAAAGCCCATTTTTTTCCAGGCTGACCGGCAAGACAGTGCCTTTGGAAGAAGAATGATGTACAGGGTTTAAGACTTTGACATTATTTAAGCTGATTAATGATCTGTTAGTTGCAAAATGAGGTGTCACTATTCCAGAGCATTTAACAAGCATGGATCAGGCCCTGAAAGATATAATCCTGATTTTATATCCATTATATTCTAGAAGTAACATGCCCTGGACTGTTTTTATTCACCCCCCGGCCAATGAACTCTCACTCATGGTTTCCACAACCTCACAGGCTCCAGACTTTTCCTCTTTGGGGAGAGCAACACCCAGAGCTCTGGTTAAAAGAAAACGACCCCCAAAATAGTCCCTAATGCAGCAGAGGCAGGGACTGGGGATACAAACAGGGGAGCTGACCCCATGGCAAACTTCACTTGCTGCTCAGGGAAGGGATGGCCGTTTGTCACTGAAAGTTGTTATAAGGGAAAACAGGGATTGAAACACAGCACGGAGCCAAAAAAAAAGTTATGTATTTAAAAAGCTGAAAACTTGCCAGGAAAACAATGGGCTCAGATATTCCATTGATTTTTCTGTCCACTGATAATCACAGGCTGCCAGAGTGCAACCTGTGTGCACGCCCTGCTATCCTGCTGCTGATGTGTTTATGGCTTTGCTTGATCCTATCTGACCAAGAGAATTGATTTATGGCCGAAAACAACCATCAGCAGAGGTTTGCTGTGAGCTGGTGTGAAAACATTTCAAACGTTGGTGTTGATGGAAAAACCCTGGCCCAGCCCGTGTTGTTGATACTAATTTGGAGGACCCCTTGCTGGTAACCAAGGGGGCATTTTCCCCATGGAGGAGAGGGACTCAGACGCTGGAAAATAGATTAAATATATGCTAGTGGGAATTGCTACTACAAAATAAGCCATTGTGTACTAAATAAAGGATGTTAGTGAGTTGTTCTGAAGACTGCACGAGATTTCCTTGTAAAACCATAGATATCAAGATAAAAACATTGCCTTGAACATATAAAAAAAATATGGTATCTATTTTTTTCAACTAAATGCTTTGAAGGAGAAATCCGTGTGACTTTGAGTCAGCAATTCGGAATAGTTAAATTTAGTTGTGAAAGAAACGTATTCTTTCTTCTGCAGAAAGCCTTTAACTTACTGTTAAGGAATTTGGCAGGGACTCATTGTCCCTTGAGTTAGAGTAATTCTGTTCCCTCTCCCCCAGCTCCCCAAGAACCTTCTGTGCTTCTTGTCTCTGTGCACGTCCATCTGACTCAAATAAGTCTCTAATGTTGAGTATTAAGAGTTTCAGCTCAGCAGAGTGAGCTACTGCAAATCCATGGTTAAAAAGAACTCGGAAACACTGGGAACTGGGATGTATCCCTGTGGATTCACAGCAATCTGATGGAGCAAGGACATTCATGCCATGCAGTGCTGAGATGATTTTTTAGATAGAGGCAGTGGCTTTTACAAGATTGCCTACTCCAGCTGCAAAAAGCAGGCAAGATTTCCATACATGTGTGCTCCAAAACAGGCCTGATTTTCCAGCTAACTTGGTTGCTCTAATAGAAAATATTCTTTCTCTTTGCAGACCTTCTTTTATTTTTCTCCTAGACTGTATTGGCTACAGCAGCTCTACTGCCTGAAGATTTCTTGTTTGGAGAGATCCAAAGGGTGTCTCAACATTAGCACAAGAGAAGGGATCATAACTTCTATCCACACTCCTTTTCCACGTAGGCAGCCATTTTAGAACTTGAAACTTGCCCTAAAACTCTTTTTCCAATCTCTTTGGGTTTTTTGGCAAATCGTCTTTCTTTTCAGCCTTTCCCTGTGGTACAACCAGAACAAAATTTGAGCCCACAGAGAGCTATTGCAATTGCTGACTGTCCTTTTCCCATCCCCTCCGAGGATTTGCAGCCCAACCTAATCTATGCAGAGCGATGAAACCCAGTCCTGTTCCAGGGCATTCCTCTTGCTCAGCAACGGGGTCACTGGTGACTGACGGCAGCTGGTGGCCTCCGAGGACAGCGGGGTCAAGTGAACCCATGCAAAGTCCTTGGCTTGTGTTTCACAGCTTTCTGGTATTGTCAGCATTAAAATAAGGTGGTTTTACATGTAGTGGAGCCACATGCACAAGAGATGCCATTGTGTGAGCATCCCTGAGAGCTCTTCTCACCCCAGTGCGAGTGTTTTCGTTGGTCCTGTCTTGTGGGGGAGGGTCTGGAGAGATAAGGCTCTTACAGTCTATAGACAAATACATATATATATTTACTGCTGACAGAGAAAGAAAAGATGATTGTGTTTTTTCGGACAACAAAGCAGCTTTGTTCCCAGAGCCCATTAGAATGCTTTGTGGATTCCCAACTGATACATTTTTGTTTTAAAGCGTTGGAGGTTCACGAGCTGTTTGCAGGACCGCTCCACACGCAGGGGAAATGCTCTTCTCCCTCCCTGCCTTCTCCAAAATTCCTTCCAAAGCTGCGGGGCCCTTCCTTTGAGGAGGCCCAAAATTATTTCTGGCTTTATAAGCATCCTTCAAATGTTCTTCTCTTTTCCATAAGAAAATATTTTCTCTCACAATAACTGCAGCTTTGGGGATGGGTTTTTTGCTGTACCGGCCAGGAGCTACGGTTTGTTCTCTGCTTTAGCTAAACAATTTTATTTTTAATCTCACCCCTTTCTTTTTCCCTCTTGCAACCTTAACTTTCTGACACTGCCTCCAGATACCTTTTAACACGGTCGGTGGAAATCTGTAACGCTGCCACGGTCCTGTTATTGTTTTGCTCTGATTCTCTGATAGCCACAAGGATGGAGTCCTGCACAGCTTGTCCCGGAGGCAAGTAAATATTGACAGATTAATTCTTCTCAGATGTACAGGCCATCAAGGAGTATTGTTTTAGGACCTGCTCCTGGGAGGTGATTAACACCATCAACTCCTGTTGCCCTCGGTGCATGTGGGGACTCTGTGGGGACTGTCTCCCTCACAGGTCACCTCACAGCACCAGTGCAGCTGCCTTCCTGCTTTTTGTGGAAAAAACCCCTATGGAATTTCAAGTAAAATGTGAAGCCTGCAGTCATTTTTTGGCCCGCTGTAGTCTCTGGGTAGGATCCTGTTTTTGCTTCTGCGGACTCCTCAGGTCCCATTTTTATTCAATTCAGTAAATGTCTGGAGAGCCTTGCTGGGTTTGTCCCCATCGCTTGATAGAAATTTTCCATAGGGAAGTGGAATCTGTTTTCCAGAGTTGTGAGACATTTCCTTTTCCGTAAAAAAACTCCAGCAGTGCTTAACTGCTACTTATTTTGTCCCTGCTCATTTTCTGCTGGTATTTCATGAACCCTACTCTGCCTTAGAGTGCTGGAGTATTTTGGTGACGTTTACGTGACCACTCAGTAGAGCCACTGCAACGATGAGGACTGACATGGGCTGAGGACATAGCACATGAGTCCATGTGGAAATAGGGATTTAAACCAGCTCACTCTGGTCCACAGATTTTATTCTCTCACTGATCCATATGGTTTTCATGGCCTTGCTTCATATCTAATCTATTCCTAGTTCTGCAGTTCTCCAGAACATCAGTTTCAGGGATGACTCTCATTTTTCCCCCTTGAAGATATTTCTAGGGAGCAAATCTGTTTCCCTTCTAACGAACATGTCAGATTGTGTCAGGCAGCAGTTGTTTTTCCTTCTTGTTGGTGCCTGAGAGAGATGGCTGTTCTCTCTTCATCTCTTTCTCCTGAGGATCCTGTGTTGCCTCCTGCTTGGATGTCTGTTGGACCCAGCCCTGATGCCGCTGCTTCTGGGTCCCACCGTGGGACTGGAAGGGAGGAGGGATGGGTTTCCACTCTGTCCCCAGCTGCGTGCAGTGTGTCCCGTGGCAGGGTGACACTCTGGAGTCCCCTCCAGTTCAGAACCCTAACGCTGTCCTTCCCCTCTGTCCCCAGCCATGTGCGGCGTGGTGGCGACGATCTGGTTCCCGGTGTGCGCCCACCGCGAGACCACCATCATGAGCTTCGGCTACTCGCTGTACACGGGCTGGATCGGCTCTGCCCTCTGCCTCTTCGGCGGCTGTGTCATCGTGTGCTGCTCGGGAGACGCGCAGACCTTCGGCGAGAACCGCTTCTACTACGGCTCGGGATCCAGCTCGCCCACCCACGCCAAGAGCGCCCACGTGTAGACACCCCGGGGATGCCCCACGGCTGCCGTCGGATGCTTTGGCTGGTGGGTTCGTGTGCCCTGGGTTTGCTTCTGCTGACACGCGCGGCTGTCAGGCTCCCAGGGGGAGATTTAGAATAGCAGCACAAATGTCTGGTAGTTTGAAGCATTATTCTCCCCGTCTCTTCCCCCCCTTTCTCTAGAAAGACAGCTCCAGCCAGCCCTACCTCTTGGTCCTCCCCATTTTGTCCCGACCACCTGCTCCATCTTCCTGCAGCCAGGATGGTTTGGGGTTGTCGTGTGGGTTTTAGGGATTTTAGTTTATGTTCTAGCTCCCCTGATTATAGGAGAGTTTAAAGCAATACAACAGAAATGAGAGACACTTTCCCATTGTTAGGAGGACTCTGACAGCTTCTCCCCACTCCTCACTGTTTGATTTCCCCCGCTCAAGGGCACGGCTCTGGCACGGCTGGGGAGGGAGGATAGGGAGGAAGGCTGTCCTCTCCCACCAGGCAAATGTTTCTCTTTTGGAACAAGAGGAGGGGATTTTTCTGCCTTTCTCTGTAAATACTTTTGTATGAATCTGATCATTTTAGTAACAGTATTTCCCCCACCCCCACAGTCATCAGTATGAAGGAAACCGAACCCAAAGGTCCTAATGACATGGTAGATAACAGTGCCTTTTAAAATAGTTATAAATGACTTTGGGGGCTCTAATCCCTGCCCTCTGGTTTAGTTTCTCTTTTTTTTTTTCCTTTTGTACAGATCAGTTACTAAAAAATGTATTTTTGCATTTTTTAAAAATCCTTTCTTTCTTCCTCTAAGTTTGTGTTTCGTCCTGCCTCGTTAAAGCAGCACATTTTAACACGCGGTATAATGTACCTGTTACAATACAATTCTGGTGAGTACTGATGATGCCTTTGTACTTTCAGTGAAATACTGTACAATAAATAACAGAGTACCTGCAACCTCCGACTTCTTTTTTTCCCCTTCCTTCCTGTGTGTTTCCATAGCCAGTTTTTCCATAGCAGGGGTTTGCCAATGATTTTGAAGATCTTTTTTTTTTTTTTTTTAAATAGCAGTTCAGGATGAAAAATTCTGCTCTGCTGTGGCATTAAATGAAGAATATTTAAACGATGAGTAATCTTCCTGCATGGGACTGTCCATTATCTATCCTTTGGTTCTTTCAATGTTCCCAGTAGCTGCTTGTACCTGTGGTAGCCACTTGTAGGACTCTTTCTATTGGGAAGAATTAGAAAGCCCCTGAAGTGGTGGAGATGACCCTGAGCACTGTGAAGTTGAGACCTCATGTTGCTGAAAGTGCTCTCAACTGAAGTAGGAGTCTGATCCGGGGTCATCACTCTGATTAAAACTGTGTAAGATCAAGATCTAACTCTGTCCTTAGCAGAGGCTGGAGCAATTTAATTACACTGATACAAAATCCCATCTGTTCCCAGAGATGTTAACTCAGTTCAAACAATTTGTGTAAGCCAAGAGAAGGAAAAGAGGAATAGCTGCTGTTCAGACATGGGCAAGAGGAGAGCCCCAGTGGAGAGGCAGGGCGAGGAGAAGGGTCTGAGCAACCAAGTTTTTGGGGGCGATGAATAATGGGAAAACAAGGCTGTCAGTCAAGCCTCGTGCATTCGGGACCATCCTTGGTCTGCTTCAGCTGGACAAACCAAACTGAGCGACACAGCCGTGGGCAAGGATGCTGCAGCTCCCACCTCCCCCCTGGTCCTCGTGGGAAGCTGGAGCATTCCAAAGGAGGGACGGCCGGCTGTGCTCCACAAGGACCCTTCGCCTGCCTGGCCCAGGGACGGGCAGCAGCCCGAGCATCTGCCTTTCACCCCGAGCAGCCTTGAACGCGGCTCTGTTGTGCGAGCTGTGCATCGCTGCGCGGTGTCCCCAGGGCGGTGGCAGGACACTTGTGCCCATGACATCACGGGCAGGGCACAGGCGGTTGTTGTGCGCGCCCGAGGACGCTCTCAGTGCTGCCATTGATGTGCGGGTGCGCCCGGCGGAGCGCGGCACAGACGTGCCAGCTTGTGCAGGCTGCCCGGGATTGTGGATTGTGCCCGCGGGTTCACCCGCTTAACCCCGGCACCGACTGCGGCGTGGGACCCCTCGGAGCAGAAATATGCCGGAATGCTGCCCTGCAAGCAGCCCTGGAGCAAACTGGCGGGCAAAAGCACAGGAGCACCCGTGTCGGATGCCCGGGGGAGGGTTTTGGTGCTGCAGCAGTGACTGGCAACGAGCCCTGCCAGGCAGCGCTTAGGGGATTTTTTGCTGCCCACACCTTTGGGATGGACCTTGTCACTTCCAATCTCACCCATTCCGTGATCCTCATGCACGTGGTGCTGGGGCCCTCGGCAGGAGATGGAGCCCCAGGCTGGGCCCTGCGTGCTCTGCCCATAGTCACAGGTTACCAGCATCCGACCCCAAATCCAACTCTCAAAAGGCCCCGGGGAGAGCTGCTTAGAGGAAGGAAGAAGTTTTATTTCAGGGAAGAAAATTTAAAACCAAACAAAGCAAAACAAGCCCGCAGCAGCTGCAGGGAAAATGTACATCTGCAACCGTGGGGTGTGAGGAGATGGGGCCAAGAGTGTGATGGGGTATTAGTGCTGGCACCACAGAGAGGAAGTGCTCAAAGGAAGCACAAAGAACATTAAACTTTTCTAGTTTTTAAAGGATCAAAGCTGAAACACATGCTTTGTGCCCTCCCAAAACACCCTGCTCCCCTCTGGGGCTCTCCTGGTCTGGACTGGCCATGGCACTGTTGGCTCATGAAGGCTTTTAGTGCTCATTTGCTGACCCAAAGCCTCAAAATAGGATCAGATATAATTCTCCTGAATTGAAAAACTGCTCCACACTGTTCCCAACACCAAGTGTAGAGTGGTGGCTGTGAGCTGTGGTGGTCACCCCGGCGTGGAGGTGATGGTCCCTCACGCCCAGCAGAGCTCTCCCCAGCTCCACCAGGACCAGCTGGAGCTGCTGATCCCGTCCCCATGATGGGGAGAGCACCTGGCAGGCTCCCCACTCCCCAGATGACAGGGACAGCAGGAAGGAGCCCTTGGGGGGTATGCTGCAGGCCCTGAGCACCCCAAGGGGGACAGGCAGCTGTGTCTGCCTCTCCACAGCCCTGCTGCCCCTGCAGGGAGGGGACAGTGCTGTGACACCTCAGTTCCCCCAAGGAAAGGTGAGTGCCAGTGGATGGGAGGACACTGGGGCACCCCAGGCCTTTGCACTGCAATAGTCAGCCTGTGCTCATTGGCTTTAGGGTTTTTCTTGCTTTTTTTTATTGTGTAGACGGATAACCATTTTCTCTCACAGCACTGCAAGTAAATAACAAAGTCAGCTCACTGAAATGGATCTTCTAAAACGGAATTTTTGGAGCATTTAAAGCATGATTTTGTTAATCTCTAGCTTCAATTTAGCACTGAAAAAATATCAGACCTTTAGGTACTGATTGCCTAAACAAAATTTACATGGGAATTTTTTATTATTATTATTTTTGGTTTAGTCTTTCATTTAAAAGATTTACATTACTATGGAAACTAATACTACAACACATTTGTCTCTGGCTTTCTTTACAAATCCCTTAGCTCCTCTTTGATTTTTAAACGTAAAGGCACACAATAAAGCTTTATGCATTTATTAAAATATACAGATTTTGGTAAATTTAGATTTTTTTTTCTTAGTATTTTGATTATATATATGTATTATATGTATAGTTGTCAACAACACCGTCATTTGAAAATAAAAATCACTCCATAACATATCTGCATATTTTTTTTCTTTCTCATGACACACTACAAGATCCCATTGCACAATGCACCAATGGGCTTCTGGAAACCACAAAAAAATGGATAGAACAAACTGCTTTTAACAAATACACCAACTTCATACCAGAACTGCAGAGAATTGTTACACCAGAAAGTACCACCTGCAAAAAAAAAGCAAGATATACATCAGAAAGACCGAACAAAACGAAGTGAAGGTCATTTACAAACTGAATTTACAACATCCCATGTTGCTGGGGTGTGATTTCGCTGCCATGTGGAGGATGCCGGAGTTCCGGGCCTTGTACTGAGGGGTCGTGACCATGTGGAGTGAATTTGTGGAGGGGCTGAAATCGTACAGAGTCGGCCTGGAAGGTTTGAGGTATTTATGCTCCATCTGTACCATGCACTTGGCCCCTCAGGGCATGTGCCCCATGGAGGCAGGCAGGCACGGAGGGGCTTTGCGCCTCTCACCAGGGATGGGAGCAGGATGGTAGTGCTCTGCCATGTCCTCCTGACAGCTCAGGAATGTGAGAAACTCCCTCAGGGCACCCAGGGGAAAGGCTGGATGTGGGGTTACTGCAAAACAAGCACTTGCACCTCTCCCCAGACCCCTGGCCAGTGGTGCCCATAGGCAACGGACAGACCTGGACATTTTGCCTTTGCAACCTTTGCTCGTCCCCACTGAAGAGCCCAATGCTGCTACAAGAGACAGCACATGAGTTCCCAGAGGCTGAACCCGCACATCTCCCAGGAACTGCCACCTGGAACAGGGAGCAGGGATCCTGTAAATCAGCCCTTGCTCACAGGCAAACCCAGGCAAGACCCAGCCTGTGGCTTGGCCACCTTCTCCTTCAACACCTCTGTTGTGTGGGATGTGGTGGGCTCAGGAGGAGGGTGCAGCTCCCACCCCTGGCACGGCGAGAGCTGACAGCAGCCCATCCACATCAGACAGTGCTGTGGCACCAGTTGCTGTTCCCTGGTGGTCCCAGGATGTGGCACAGCCGTCCTGCCCCAGCACTTCTCTGGAAAGGGGGAGGAGGGTGAGTGAATGGGAATGGGGGCGGCCAGAAGGCTGCTCAGATCCAATGGAAAGATCCCTACAGACACCAAAGAGCAAGGGGTCAAGCCCTTGTCAAATTATACGGCGTAACTAGAGCGGACACGACGACAGACACTGGTACTGGTAACTGCCCTGTAGCAAGAGATTAAGGCTGCAAGAACAGGCTTCGACTCAACAGGGTACTTTGGGCATGAGTTTGTGGCTCGGCAGATGCCCAAAAACCATGCGGAAGCAGGACGAGAACAACTACCTTGGATATGGTATAGTACAAGAGCTGGTAGGAAAATAGCATCAATCTTTCTCCCTGAAAACATAAAGCCAGACCTGCGAGGTGCCATCTCTCTTGGGTACTTCTAAGGCATCGAGGAGGAGAGCAGCCAAACGTGGGTGAGCAGTGACTGTTGCAAGAGGAGCTCAGCATCGCTGTGGAGGTTTCCAGAGCTGGCCCGTGAGTGGTGCACATTGCAACAGCTTTTTGGTGGGCCACACTCGGGATTTCTGCTTGGAGAAGCGTGGTGGGGGTGGACAGCAGGAGTCGATGCCAGAGAAGAGCTTACAGGTCCTTTAGCCAAATCCTCACTGCCACCCTGAAGCTGTCACAGAGGCCAAACCTGAGCACTCCAGGATACGATCTGCAGAGGATGCTTTTCTCCACAGGGAAAAGGACTGTAGTTTGTCACTGCTTGGGACAGGAGCTGCAGGGAAACTTTTGCAGCCCCAGGCTGAGCCTCTCCATCAAGCCCTTGAGTCCCAGGAGTGATGAGGAGCGGCACAGGTCCAGGCACCCTTTGCACCTGCGAGCCCACAGAGGGTGCCAGGCAGGTATTATGGGGGCCTGAGCCTCATCCAGTGAACCAAAGTGTTAATAGTTCCTGGTATCCACAAGGATATTTCCATATGGGAAATCCTGCCCCTATTGATGTTAAATTGTCCCCTGGGATGCCAGCAGCAGCGCATGGTACTGGGGGTTGGTCTGGGCTGCACTGGAGCCCCTGGGATGGATCCATCTGCAGCCTTCGGCAGCTGAGGGGAGGATGGGAGGTGCTGTCTGAGGGGTTTTGGTTACTATTTATTCAAAAAACATTCCTCCACCACAGTGTTTTACACTAAGCGTGGTGGGCTCCATAACTGGACCTGCTGCTAATCACTGACCAAACCCCATCACTGCTGACCGACAGTTCTGTGGGGACACTGGCAGCAGGGAGTCTGGTGGCACTTCTGGGGGCCGTGGCCACATTCAGGGGGTTTAACATCCACCTGTTGACCACCCCTGCCCTGCGAGCCACCAGCTCTGTTTGGTTTCAGACTGAAATACGGACACTTACGGAATGAGCAGCATTTCAGTGTTCTTCATACAGCACCCACCAAGCCAAGGTCAAAAACAGAGGATATTGTACGAGGTGCAGACGGCAGTACGGAGACAGAGTTCAGCCGCCAAGTCCTCTCCGCTTGCTACCCATGGCCCAGCCCTGCCAAGACGTGGCTGAGCCATGGATGCTGCTGATTTGTGAGGGCGTGGATGGGTGTCTGGAGCACTGAGGGCAGAGTGAGCCCTCCCATGGTGAGGGAATGATAGCACAGTCATTTTTGTAAAAGACACGAGTTGGTGGAAGCAGTGCCCAACCTCAGACCGGTGATGCTCAGAGGAATGGTGTGTGGTCCTCGCTGACCATTTGTACAAAGAGGGTTGAGCCAAGAGCGGGTCACAGCCCTTACTGTGACCAGGAATGAGGTCAGGCTCCCAGCTGCAGATCTGGGGTGTTGGGCTGTGCTGGGACTTGAAAGTGGGACTGAGACATGGACTAATTTTGAATTACAGTATTTGGATTTGGGATGTGGGGATGGACGTGGGGGAAGCACTGCTGTGTGCACCGAGCCAGGACGGGCCATGGAAACACTGTGATGGAACCAACTATGCATCTCTGAGCTACTCCCAGGGAAGAGTGTGTCCACTTCCATTTTGTACCACCCCCCTCCCCGTGCCTCTGGCTCAGCTATCACTTCTAGGTGGTTCAAAGGGAAAAAAAAAAAACATGCCAAGAACGTGCCAAAAATGTTAGAGTGGCATCCCACCGCTGTGGCCATTGGGTGGACATTCCCCAGGGACACTTTGAGTTGTCCCCTCATGCGGCTCCTTCCACCTCTCAACACCCTCCTGGTTTGGCACATCTCCCACTCCACTGCCTCTACTGGTGCAGCTGGTGCTGGGGGATCAGCCGGTGCTGAGGGATCAGCCAGCATTCACCAGAGAGAGACCCGGCTGGTGGAGCTGGGACGGGCCACAGGTGGTTTTGGTTCGGGGTCAACAGCAATCGCAGAGTGTGTCCCGAGGACTGGAGGTGAGCAGAGCGGTGGTGGAGGACCTGGGGAGGATGGGGCAGGATGAGGGAGCCACGGGGATCCTTCCTCATTGCCGGGGCGGTGCAGGGCCCCGTTGCCCATCCCGCTACTCGGGCGAATAGTCCAACTCGTCGTTGGCGATCAGAGCATCCGATGGCGGTTTGTGCCGGCCTTTGCTTTTCGACCTGCTACTTGTCCGATGGCTTTCCTTGGCCCCCGCCATTTGCTGGTACGAGAAGCCCTTGTCCTCAGAGGGACCCCAGGCCGGGTAGCTCTCGCCCTCGGGGGCGAAGGAGAAGCCGTCGTCCACGGAGAAGGGGTCGACGTCCACATCGTAACGCTGGTAGGTGCTCTGGTGCAGGGCCTCCTCCCGGGCGCTGATCTCCAGCGTGCTGTTCCACATCCCGTAGCCAAAGTAGATGAGCAGACCTGGGGTGGGCAAGAGGGAGAGTGTTGGATCCCAGATACTCACTAGCCCTGTTAGCCCTACATAATCTCACCTTCCTGCACAAATGCTTTCCCTGGCAGCAAATGTATCCAGAGATCTGATTTCCAGTGAATCATGGGATTAACCTGCCCCAGACATGTGCACAGAGAGGCTCCACATGCCATGCACTAGCCATGGGGGACTGATGTGAGCTTAAATCAGGACCACACATCTCTGCCAGAAAAACCAGTAGGATGTCCCATCCCCAACAGCCATGGAAGGGCTGGTGGAGCTCATGACACTTCATGCAGTGGCTGAATTGACCCATTGTCATTGCTGGCAGCTCAAGAGCTATTGTAACCACAGGAAAAAGTACTTAATCACAGCAGATTATGTTAATGCTTTGGAGTCATCTTTTCTTCCAGGTAGAAGGGCTTTCCCTGGATTTGCTGCATCACATATTGCCTTCAAGGGCCAAAAATGCATTAAGTATGTCTTCTCCAGGCCAAAAATGCAGGCACAGCTCCTGCACAATGGCTTGGTTTGGAGGAGCTGTGAGAGCTGCTCTATTTCTCTTGGGTTTGTGGGGTAAGTGGGTTGCAATGTAAAGCACTGTGGATCTGCTGGACTTCTGGTTATGTGTCAGAAAGCCTAAATTTGGGAAAAAAAGAGTCCACAACAGCGTCTGTGAGTCCTAAGATGCCCCTGCCCCAAAGTTAAGAACTTGGGCTAAAAGGAGATACAGTCTACAGATCTGACTTTCCCAGGGCTTTTGGGATTGGGCTGCTCTGGGCTTTGGAAAAGCAGTGCTGAAATAGTGGTGTGGGCTGCTGAAGAGCTCAAGTGGGTGACACAGCAAGAAATCAGGCTGATTTCTGTATGAAACCTGCCTGCAAGGCAATTTCCAAAACCCGCCTACTTTGCATCAAAAAAGCCATCAAAATAGTCACCTTTGCATGGAGTCATTCTCTTCCATGAAACCGATGTTTTCTGGAGGTGTAATTTTCCATTTAGCTGTGGTTTGGGGGCTGGATAAAATGAGATTTCTAAGAACTTCAGAATGGCAAGGGGCAAATGAGAAGGACTGGGTATGTCCCAGGCATCAGCCTGTGCACTCTAATTAGGGAAGTTGTTATTATTAACACCAGTCCAAAAGAGTGTCTGTTGAAATAAATGAACCTGGGACTCACCCACAAAACACCAGACAGCAAATCGGATCCACGTGACTGTGGAGAGCTTCAGCATGAGATAGATATTCACCAGCATGGCGAAGGCAGGGACGAAGGGCAGACACGGGGCCATGTAGGGCAGCTTCTTAGGGTTTTCTGGCTGCTGCAAGATCACAAACACCAGCACGGCAATGAGCAGGATCATCAGCACGACCAGGAGCACAGCCCACCAGCTCTGCTCGGAGATGTAGTCTGACCCAAAAATGATGAAGGAGCAGAAGATGAACATCAGGACGAAGAGCAGGAGCACGCAGGTGGTGACCGTGTGGCCGGTGGCCGCCGTCGGACGATCCATTTTACCCGGCAACCCGAGGTGGATCCGCATCGTGTAGTACCGAGGGCCGATCAGCTTCTTCAGCTTGATGAGATAGATGTTCTCAGACTCATCTGCCTCTATCCCCGAGGTCATGTCGACAGTGCCATAATTGGGGTGATTCACGTTGTAGGCGGATTTATCGGATTTCCCAATTAGCATCTCATTATCTCCTAGCGACGGCAGATTTTTTGCCCCGCACGTGTTGGTCGGTGGGCCGGAGAACTCCTCTCCTTCGCTCCCGGGGGAGCAAGCGTCCTTCTCGCAGTCGGCCAGGATGCCCTCCTTCTTCTTGGTGTGCTCCTCGGAGAGGAATTTGACGAAGCCGTCGATGTCACTCTCGGGCTGGTACCGGAGGAGCAGGACGCAGACGGACACCAGCGTGTAGGCGAGCAGGGTGCCAATGGACATCATTTCGATCAGGTCCCGCAGGCTGACCAGCAAGGACAGCAGAGCTGCGAGGAACCCGGACACGATACAAGCCACGACAGGGGTTTCCGTGTAAGAACTGACGTGGGACAAAAACCTGGAGCGCAGAACAGTCACAGAAAGTTAAAATCACAGATCTCAGAGGTTCCCTGTTGCAATAACCCTCCCTGGCTGCAGGTGACAGACTCAAGGATCCCTTCTGGTCTCGTTCCTTTTTGGAACTTTGATTCCAGCTGGGGCCTGGCAACACTGCTGAGGCTGAATCTGGAGTTAGATCTAAGTCTGACCAGCTCTGCAATGAGCATTCAGATGCTTGCAAATAAGAACCCAGATTTTATCCATATAAACTGCTCTCCTTTGCAAGTAACTCTTGAATTAAACACTCATCCTCATGTAATCAGAGTCTCTAGGTACCAGCACCAAATGAGAAACTGTAGGGTACATTGGTCCTTATATTTTCCCCCCAGGATACTGCTTTGGCTTGAACCCCATTCTGGACACACCGAGTCTGTGCGTGCCCATTGCTCCCTGCAGTGACAACACTGCTGGGGTGTCGTGGCCCCCCAGCCCCCCAGCACAATCTCCCCTCAGGTCCCAAGAGGCCAAAAATAGATGCCAGCATGGGCATGACTGACCTGAAGAGCAGCCCATCACCAGCCATTGCATAAATGACTCTGGGCATTGGGAAGAGGGAGCCCAGCAAGCTGACAGTCAGGCCGGCCACAGACCCGATGGCAACGATGAATTTGGCTGCGTAGAAGCCGTGCACCACAAACATTTCCATCAGTGGGGACTCGGTGTCGATGGCGTCGTAGGGCACCATCAGCGTGAGGATCATGCTCACCTGGGGAAGGCGAGAGGAGCAGGACGGGGGTGTCAGCATTAGCACTGGGGGCTGCTGGGGATTCTCAGGGTGTGGGGGCTGCTTCTCAGGAGTAGAAACCCAAAAAGTCTCAGGTCTGATTGGGTTTGTATCCCTGTGTCCCTTGTGGAGGAGATGTAAACTGCTGGAGTTAGGACTTTGCTGTAGGGTGGTTAATCCAGAAGACTGTGGGGTCCTGGTCTCTGCTATCCAAAAGCTAGAAGGGGATGCTTGAACCTTGCTTCAGTGGTGATGCTGGAGTCAAGTGGGACTGGTGTGACTGGTGAGGCTGGTGGGCCTGGCAGGGTTAGTAACACTCACTTTGGCTGCATTCCTGTGGGGAAATAATGCTGGGTCAGACCCCAAATCCAGATTGCATTGCTTGGAGCAACACTGGCCCTATCTGAGTCAAAGAATTTGTTTTGATGAGAAGCCCACTCCCCTGCAGGAGAGGCAGTGGGTGAGATTCTTTGAAATGATCACAAGAGTGTTTTTTCTCCTTCATAACTGATTTTTGCTCTTTTGCAGGGAAAATCTCTGAGCGCAGAGATGCTTTTATTGGGGTGCAGAGCAGTGGAACCTCACACAGCCATCCCTGCCTATCCTTCCTCTCGCTTGGATCCTCTCCCATATCTCCAGCAGAGGCAGTGCTGCTTTTCCCAGAAACACAGAGGAAGGATGCTGCAGTGCTGCTGCTCCTTCTTCTTTGCTGCTCTCCTGGGTGCAAAAATAGCTGCGGCTGGGGATGAGACAAAAAGCTGTCTGCCACCACATCCCTGCAGCTGGCAGAGGGGTCTCGTCAGGTGACAGCAGCCTGGGGACAAACGGAGAGGAGCCTTGGCAGGCACTGTGCAGGTGCCCAGAAGGGACTCACATGGTACATATATATAAATTTATGTGCATACATACATATTTATGTACATTCACACCTGCGTAGGGACTACTCACAGACACATAAGCTGTCAAGCACGTGACGAGCGAGGCCGTGATGGCGTAGGGGATGGAGGTGTTGGGATTCTTTGCCTCTTCTCCCGTGGTAGCAATGATGTCAAAGCCGATGAAGGCATAGAAACAGGTCGCAGCCCCTTTGAGCACCTGCAGGGAGGATCAAACATCTGGGTGCCAGGAGGGAGGCCAGCACCCAGCCAGGGAGTGGGAGCTGAGCAAAAATGGAGCAGCCCAACTCTGCCTTGTCTGAGCTAAAGGGTGAGTGGCCACAGTCCAGGGGGTGCACACATAGAGCTGGGGACCGACCCTGGGAGCACCCCTAACCCACTGATCTGGTCTGGGGAAAAGATTTCAACCTGTGCCCTGAGCCACTGGAGGCATCTGCAGCTCACCCCATGAGCTGCTGTGCTCGTGCAGTGTCTGAATCTGCTGGGAAATCCTGCCAGTGGCAGAGGAGACAATCAACCAATTTCAGGTTTGCTTTCACAATCCTCCATCCCAAATCCATTTTTATTAGTAGAGATCTGGAACATGTTTACACCCTCTGCCTTAGCAAGATGTCTCACGTGGCAATAAGATCGGCTGGCAGAGGAAGTGAGAGAGCAGCAGCCGTCAGATGTGAGCCGCTTCCCAAACAACCTCTGTTTTGCTTGGAAGCTGCAGACAGGTTAGGAGCACACACTGGAGCACTTGGATGAGGAATTATTTGTACTGTTTGGTTCTTTTTTTTTAATGTGATTTTTTAAAATATACAATATTAGCGAGGACATTTATAGGAGAGGAGCGCTGGAGCAGGGCAAAGACTGCCTGGCTGTGAGTGAGCTGATCTGGAGCTGTGAAACCCTTGCATACATCTTGGTAGCTTGCTGGGTGCCACCTGTCCATCACACCTCTGTCATCTCAGCTGTCTAGTGATAGTGCACACAGTAAAACTCACCTCCTTCAGGGACTGTCTGTAATTATCCTTTTTAAGTATCCCCTACGCTCTTGGGGATCTAATGTGCTTGGTGGTGGATTTACTCTTACCAACAATTTGCGAGACAGTGAACCAGCTGAAAAGGATGAGACCACCTTATTGGGTTTGATGTGCTTTGGGTATGCATCTGTCTCTTAAAACTTTAATTTTTTTGCCAGGAAATATTTGGAGCATTGAATTGGAGCAAAACAGGTATTTTCTATTTTCTCTTTTTCACTCCCGTTACATGGCATAAAAAGCCAAGCACAACCCAAAGGTAAATATGACCTCTGCTCTCATGGGAGCCTCAGTGCTCTTCTCCTCACTGTTGTTCTCTGGCAGAGAGGTACTGATTCACTGAAGGAAGGTGCAGGGACTATATAGCAGTTTGGGACCCTTTCAATAATCAAGATTCTTGGTTTACTTTACTTTCTAGCTTATTTTTCTGCACAAAACCCCAACGGAGTTGAGCAGTGTAAATCTGAGAAATTATCTTGGGTTTAGGCCAGCTGAGATATTTTCAGTCTCTGTTCATCCTTGGATAAAAACCAGTGCAAGCAAGCTAAAAAAGCCAAATATGTCCAAATTCTCAGTAAGCTTTGAGGGAACATCCATAAAATAAGTACTGGCAGGTGGCATTATGAAGTGCTCAAAACAAATGCTTGAGAACATTGTTGTTGAAAACAAGCCAACAAAAGTATCTCCCTGCTCCACAGAGGCTGAGCCAGCTCTCCGGAGCGCCCTGTCTCCGACAGCCACAGCATTTTGCTCCATTGCCCAGCAATTAGTGGCATTTCCTTGGGGATACTTTCATGTGGAGTTTGGCTCTGCAGAAGGACATTTTGGAAAAGTTCTGGGTTTGTGCTAGGAGGATTTAGGAGATAAGGGCAAAGCGTTGCAGTACCCTTCGGGTTTGGCGGAGAGAGCAGGTCTGGATCCAAGCCTGCACTCCTGGTATTTGGAGGTCCCTGGCCAAAGCACAGGTGGATTTAGCAGGGCTGGGTTCTGGAGGGTGCAGCAGAAGCAGGGTGTGCACACCATGAGCACAGCTGAGTGTGTGTCAGCACTTAGGTGCTGTGCGTCCCTGCGTGCTCCCAGCACTTACCCCTGGCCATCCGAAGGGCAGGAATTGCCCTTCAGCCCAGTTGTCGCTTTTGATGTAGAACAGACCAGCAATCATGATGAAGATCCAAACTGCCAAGTTAATGACATTGAGCACGTTGTTCAGTCCCACCGAGTTCTTCACCCCCATGGCCACAATGATGGTGACAATGACAGCAATGACCAGAGCAAGAAGGTCAGGGTATGACTCCTCTCCTTTCCCTAGGCGAAAGAAAAGAGATGTGTTACTCTCCATCCACAGAATATCCACAACTCTGTGGGGGAGTTTTAAACACTTTTCAGACACTGAAGTTCTGTAGAACTCTTTGGTCTCATTGCAAAGGTGGTCTCTAGAGGCCCCTGCCTCCACTAGATAAAGTTGTTTAATTAAGGTGATAGATCTTGATGTCTCAAGACACCGTTTGGACTTTTGAGAGAGCAGCAAACCAATGATCATGTCCCAGTTTGCATAACATGTATCTGCCAAGAACTCATTAAAAATCAATCAGCCATGAAGTTTTCATGACACAGGTACAGAACAGCTGGCTGGATTACTTACTGGTAGGATTCATGGACTGTTGCTGGAACTGCTGGTCATACAGGACCACCACAGCCCCCAGTCCACGGCAGTACTGCAGACACCAGCTTGTGCTCTCTAACAAAATTCTGTGCATGTCCCAAGGGGGCCAGGCAGAGTGTTTGCACTGGGTGAAGTGCTTTTGTGCTGCCCTTACCCTCTGACATTCGACTATTTCTGTGCATTTATTCCAAATGCCAGCTCATCCCAAAGGCTCAAATTATCCTGCATCCCATCCCCTCAAATCCTGCCTGTGTGCCAGGCTGCCGAGGCAAAGTACCAGAGCCAGACAGATGGTAAATAATGAATGAAGCCTAATATCCATGTCTGACTTCTGACGAGCTTCCAGTTACTTTTCAGGCCCTAATTAACGGAGGTATCCCTGCACAGCAGGACACACCCAGGCCGTTCAGCGTGCCGACGCTGTTGATCATCCAGCGGCTGATGGTGTGGTTGGCCAGCGAGTCGAACATGCTGCTGAGGGCGCTGGCGCCCGCGGCCGTCCCGATCAGGTACTCCAGGATGAGGTTCCAGCCAATGAAGAACGCCACAAACTCCCCCACGGTCACGTAGCTGTAGGTGTAGGCAGAGCCCGTGGTCTTGGGCACCCGCACGCCAAACTCAGCGTAGCAAACGCCTGTTCGGAAAAATAGGAAGTGGCGTAAGGAAAATGTGGTTGGGAAATGAAAAAAGTAAAACCACCTTGGTGCCACCTGCTTGGAGGTGCTAGGACGTGTCAGGGCTGCAGTCAACATCAGGAACACAGAGATGTCACATGGTGACCCTCCCTCCCCCATTTCTTGGCTTAAAAACCAGACAAATTTCCACTAAAATCAAGTAGTGATGGGTTTTCCTTTTTGAGATGATACAGTTCAAACCAGCCAGGTATTTACATGGGATCCTAGACCAGTCCTGCCCAGCCTCATCCCAGAGGAAGATGCCTCAGGAGGGCTCACACAAGGCTACACCTCTCCCTGCCCCAAACTTCCGATCTCCAAACACTCGTCCTTCATTATTGCTCTGCAGATCCAGGCACAAGCACTGTCCTGATCATCCCTGCTCTTGTTCATACCCAGGCAAGAGGAGTTTGAAGACATCTTACATAGAGAACATAAGTTATTTTAACACTCAAAAAATATTATATTTCAGTCTTCTAAAGTATAATTGAAAAACTAACTGTGCAGAAGAGGAAAAGAAAAGCAGAACGAAGTATTTAACTGGAAATATTTGGGAGGACAATTCAGCAGACTTTAGTACTTTCCAAACTCCTTGTGTGCTTACTGTGTCAGGATAATTTTTAACAAAAACCTGACCCTGACACCTTGATGTATTAAAACAACCATTAAGTTTTATTTAAAAGGAATGGATGTACTCAGTCTCAAATTCCCCAAATATTATTCAGGACAAGTGCTGGAAGTGTCCTGCATGTTTAACACTGATTAAGCCCCTGCCCCAAAGACCCCAGTAAAGTTCATTTGGGTGAATTGGTTAAGGCCGTTACTACCATTGAGTAAACACATAGTAATTATTGAGCTCTCTATCAACCAATACTCTCCATTTAGAAGATAATAATTGCTTCAAATTTGCAATCAGTTTAGTACAGAGAGGGGAATGAATAATTTATAAAAACGTTATGAGCCGGCTGCTCTTACTTTAAGTGCCGTTTTTACACAGTACAAACACAGAATTGTTGAATCTCTTAAGCTGAGTTTGGTGGTGCTTCTTTTCTTGGTACTGGAGGATTTTTATATTCCATTCACTGCTTGAATTGAATGCAAGTTGCTTTGCGATGGGACTCTTCAAAACTTGATTTTTATAAAGCAGCTCAACAGGAGCCACAAGACGTTTCCATCATCCATCCAGCCCTACCGACAGTCATTATTCAAAGCTGATGAAAAATGCATGCACTCGGCAAAGGTACGGCGTTCACAGATAACTAAAGGCCTGAATGATTTATGAAACTGGTGCTCTGATGGGGACAAGTATCTAGTTCCTCTCCTTGATGGCCTTAAAAATATATACTCTTCCTTGTAGGCAGCTCTCATTTTGGCCAACGACAAGATAATGATTGAAGAGGATGGTTATCAATACATTACGATAATGCCAAAGCAAAGAGATGAATATGTAAAAAATGTTTGAGTTTTTGATTATTCTACTAGGATCCCAAAATAGAAGAGCAGTTTTTCACCATGTGTTGGGTACCACAATAGGTTGTGAGTATCAGCATTAGGTATCAGCATATACTACACACACATATACACACACATATATAATATGTATTAATCTCTGCTGTATCTGCACTGTATTATTATTAATATTGTTGTTGTTACTGTCATTATTATTATTATTTTTACAATCTAACTGCACAATAAAACTGTGTTACACAGTTACTCCTTGGCAGCCCAAGCTATTCAGCACCTTGTTCCCCTGTACCCAGAGGGACACAGCTCCCCCAGGGCTCCTGCACAGCCAGCCCAGCTCTGGGACTGCAGAGGGAGGGTGGGTGCACCCTCCCTGTAACAACTGTTTGAATTTGGAGACAGATTTCTTTTCTTCCCCTCAGTCAAGAGTGTTTGCAATTTCTGAAGAAAACAAGACAACACAGTGTTGTTTTTGAAAGAGCAAACATTGCACAGAGGACCATTTCTCTTCCTTGAATATCTGCTACACTTGTGCAATTGGTGTGGCAGTCATTACTCTGGTGTAATTATACAGTTACTGATGTTATTCAGCAGGATATAAACACAGCTGAGTGGTTTGGTCCATGGCACCGGCCCCTTCCAGATCCCATCCACAGAACAGCCACTGGGCAGCACAACTGGTGGCATGAGGGGCTGGTGCTTTTGGTGTGCTGGCATGGTGGTGGCCACGATGTGGATGCTGACCCTCCCACTGATACTTGGCACAAGGCGACAGGAGCCATGAGACACTCCACAAAGCTCTGGAGTGCTGGAGTGATGTTTCAGGTGAAAAAAGCCTTCTTAGAAGGCCCTTTCAGCCACTCTGGAGGTCACTCCAGATAGTTCATGCTACCACACAAAATATCCAGAGGGACCATCCTTCATTAACCAAGAGCAGCCAACTTATTGAGGAAAGCACGTTATTTTCATCAAGCCACTGAGCCTGTCTGTTGCATTCCATGATCACCATGCGCTGATGTATAAAAGGCAGCTCCACAAAGAAAGCCCCCTCAGAGCAAGGACTCCCATCTCTCCAGCTCCACCCAGGCAGCTGCAGGTGCAGCCCCTCATCCTGCAGCCAGGCAGCACCTGAGACAGGTGCTCAGCTCCCCCCCGCTCCATCGTGCATCCCGGCTGCTGCTGAGCCTGTTCCCGTACCAGAATCAGGTAAGAGTGTGGCACTGTGCTCTGAACAAGGCTGTATTGCTTTAGGAGAGGAGAACACCAAAGGAACAAGAAATGGCTGGTGGAAAAGGCTGTGGAGAGAGTGATGGGGTTGGGAGAGATGCAAACTGTTGATTTTTGCTAAGGAGGGGTTTTAGACAAACAGGGGGGAAAGTGGGGAATCCTGGTGGCCTCAGCTGATGGAAGGGGCCTGTGGTACACTGGAGGCTTTGTGGAGGGAAGCTGGGCAAGCATTTCTACTTGGGAGCTGAATGAAAGGCCTTCTAGTGAGAGAATAAAAGAGACTGATGTAATTTATCAGTTTAATCGATTATAGTGTGTCTGTAAGGACCCTGAGGGGGTACATGTTGCTTAAAACTACAGAAGGCGTAAGTGGAATTTGTTGAGTAGATGAAATTGGCAAAGTCCCTACCTGAAACCAGACTTAATAGTGCAAAGAGGCTTCCCAGTGGCAGGGCTTCCCTATGACTGTCCCCTAGGGAAGCCAGATGACTTTCTGGATGGTTTTTGTTTGGTTGGTTTTTTTGGTTTTTTTTAAATCCAAACCCCTTCTGGGCTCACTTTTGCAAGCAGTGGAGTTTGACTTTGTGATTTGTGATGGACAAAGGGAAAGTTCCTTCAAATCTGCCCATGCACACCTGCCCAAATTCAGCGCCTGGCATACCACCATGGGAGAGCTGAAATCACATCCCCAGTGAGTCTAACAGCCCATCCAGCTCCTGAATTCTTCCTTGGTTTTACTTGCCAAAAAAGTGTTGCTGCTACAAACAACAGCAGCGTTAACGATGAAGTGAGGAAGCAGCCAAGGAGACTATCAAAACACTGCATCCCTCACAAAACACTTTCCCAGGGCTACAAAAGCAAGGGGAGATGAAAGCAGAGCTGGAAGCAGTGCAGGCTCCTGTGGGCGAAGGCGGGAGGAGCCCCTGCTGTGGGGCAAGGCTCGTGTCTGGGGTGAAAAAGCCCCTTTTGGAGGACAGTGTGTTTTTGTTAGCAGAGACCCACCCAAACTCCATTTGCTCTTGGTTTGCAACACGGCCAACAAAACCTTTGCAGAGGAGAGAAAGCAGGCAGTGGGAAAGGAGAGACACTGATGCTATCTACTGCCTTGGTTAAAAAACAGGCATTTTGGTTCATTTGTTGCGTTGGAAACCCAAATAAGCATTGGATCTCATTGCAAGCTCTCTGCTCTTGCTGTGGGCTTTGGAGAGAGCGTGAGGCTCATGCCTGGGCTGTGCCAGGGCTGTGCCTCTGGGCTGCAGGGACATCAGGGGTTCAAACTCCCACTCAGTTTGCTGAGATCTCCATGGAGCAGCACTGCAAAGTCCAGGGAAAGGGCCTGATGTGCTTCCACATCTCATTACAAGAATCCAGAGTTTTGAAAAGCTGAACTGGGTCACTTTGCTTGTTGGCTCTTGCTGTCTTCTATCAAAGCCCTTTGCCATTTGCTCAGGTCTCCTTATCCAACCCACAGACAAAAGCTGGATACCAGACTGACACAGCACGCAAAATCCTCTGAGCAGAGAGAGCAGGAACATCACATCATTGTGTTAGCACTGATCTGGAAAGGACAAATGCCAGCAGTACTGGCTTCATGTAGAAACTGCAGCTTGAGCCATATGCTCAGCTGGGTTCCTACAGAGGAGATAGAATTCACCATGTTTTCACTAAAATACGTAATTTCTCTCTCCCTGCACATTTGTTTGTTGTTGTTTTTCTTTTTTGTTGGGAAATTCAAAGATTGACCCTGCGTGAATAGGAGCCAATGAAATCAAATCCAGAACTAATTGAGGAATTTTTAACTGTTATCCATGACAACAAAAGAAGCTGGCCCTGGTGCTGCCCACGCCACCGATATCCTTCCTGTTGGAACTGAGTTCCCCACAAGCTCTCGCTCCAGTGCTGTGGCTTGGCCACGCTCTCAGCCTGAGTCACATACTGCAAAACTCTCAAATATCTCAAAAATATTGCCCACAGGCTCCATCCTCATGGAAGCCATTGGCAGCTCATCAGGATAATTGTGTTTGGGCTGCTGGCTCCCAGTACAAGGTTTGGTCTGATATTTGGGCAATGAGGGACTGTGAACCCCATGAGCTGGGTGAGACCTGCGGGAAATGGTTTTTAGTTGGTGGGGAAGGTGCTACCTCCTTGTAGCTTGTGGTGCTGAGCAGCTGTCCACCCAGGAGGGGAGAGGAAACAGGACACGGCACGTTACTCAAAATCCCACGCAAAACTCACCTGACAAGATGGAAGCGACAGCAGCAATGATGAAGGACACGATGACCCCGGGCCCTGCCATCTCCTTGGCCACCAGGCCGGACACCACGTACATGCCGGTGCCCACGCAGCTCCCGACGCCCAGGGAGATGAGGTCGAGGGTGGTGAGGACCTTGGCCAGCCGGGCGCCCTGGGTGGCCGCAGCCCCGGTGCCCTCCAGCATGGACTCCACGGGCTTGGTGCGCAGGACGCGGGTGCGCAGGGCATGGCCCGCGGCCCCCCAGGGCACCCGCCGCGGGTCCAGCCGTGAGAAGAAGCCACTCATGGTGCTGGGCTGGGCAAAGGCAGGTCACAGACAGTGTTGGCAGCACCCACTCAGGGCTGCGGCTGCGTCTCCATCCTGCGCTGGCAGCCCTGCAAGAGAGAGGAACAGAGTTTTTGACTGAAACAGCAAAGAAAGAAGAGCAAAAGAGGGCTCCATAAGTTGGTTTTTGCTGGGCTCCAGTGCTGGCAGAGCTTTGCTTTAACCAGTGCTGCTGTGGAGGAACCTCCTTTATACCCCCCTGCCAGCTGTTTTGTACAACAGCGATGTACTGCCCTCCTTTGTGTTCATGTGGGTTTGGCCTTCGTCATCACTACAGCGCTACAAACAGCAGGGATGGTATTTCTCCAAATTCTCATTACATGGCTAGATGGCTACATGTAACTGTGAGGTGCTGGTGGCCACCAAGGCACAGTGGGCCCTGGTGGGGGCAGAGCCTGACTGCAAGCATGGCAGCACTGCAGTTCCAGCAGCAGCAATGCCCTGGTGGCACCGTGTGTCAGCCCACCATCACCATGGCACGCTGTGCAGGGGCATCCCGTGGGACACCTCCCGTGGAGACAGAGAGTGGGGGCTGTTCAGACTGGAGACGAGAAGGCTCCAGGGAGACTCGAAGGCTCCAGGGAGACTCAGAGTCCCTTCCAGTACCTAAAGGGAGCTCCAAGAGAGCTGGAGAAGAATTTGGACAAGGACATGGAGTGACAGATCAAGAGAGAATGGCTTTAAAATGAAAGAGGGAATATTGGATTAGATATGAGGAGGAAATTCTTCCCTGTGAGGGTGCTGAGGCTCTGGCACAGAGAAGTTGTGGATACCCCATCCCTGAAAGTGTTCAAGGCCACATTGGACAGGGCTTGGAGCAACCTGGGATAGTGGATGCATCCCTGCATGTGGCAGGGAGGCTGGAATGAGGATCTTGAAGGGCTGTCATCCTGGGGAACCCTAAGGGGGAAAGTTTTAAAAGGTGATGCTAATTCAGGTTCCCATGAATCATAAGGTTAAAAAGACTCCTTGGTATGGTTTCTTCTATCAATTTATTGCTTCATTCTTGTCGTTATTTAAATACTGTGTAAGGAATATTTTTTTTAACTTGAAAGATGTGTTTTTGCTGGTGTAACTGCAATATATTTTGGGGTCTGGCTTCTATGTAGTTAAAGCAAACTGGGAGAGAAGCTCAGCAGGAGCAGTGTGGGCTCCACTGGCCACTGGAGTGAGTGACTGACAGCATGACCAGCTGCAGCCATTTTTAATACTTTTAAATTATCTTGCCTGAACCCATCTGCTCTAAGATTGTCTCACAAATCATGGCATTATCTTGGTTTTCTCTTTCTCTGTGCTTTTTTTCCTCTCCAGTCATATTTTTAAGAACGATTCAACAACTGCCATTCCCCCTTCCCTCCCTCCCTCCCCTTCTGCTGTTCTTCAGCAAACTGTGTAGTTCTCACAGTACCAGCAGCAGTGACTCCCAAGTGATGCGTGGTGACTTCTTGACTTTAGGTAAAACAACAAGAATTGACAATCTGCAAGCTAATACAAGGGAACAGGAAAAATAGTTTATTAAATATGAATTTTTACCTGGCAGCTTCTTTCCTGCCAATACAGAAATATTCTTTTATTTTAATTGCCCTGAAGACAACACAATTATTTTTTTTCATCTTTACGTCCAAAACAAATTACATTGTGTCCACCAGGCAGCCTTGTGTTGCTGAAGTTTATTAAATGAAACACAGCATTCGTTTCATGTTTTGGTTGATCACTGCTCAAATTGTGCTGATTTTTTACCTCAAGCAACCGCAGGCTGAAAGGCTGCGTGTTCTAGCTAAGAATAATAATAAGGAGAAATTGTTACTGTTCTCGAGCAAACATGGATCTTTGTGCTGAGAATAAAATCTGGGTTTGGCTTTTGGGTTGCTCAAGGAGTCATCTGGTTGTGGGATGGGCTGGCTCACAGGTGAGGTTTTACTTTCTAGTTTAAAGGAAGGTTTGTGTTGGAAGGGGATGGCCAGAGCTCAGCGGGTCTGCACCAGCCAGGATGAAACAGAGCTCTCCTCACAGAACCATGGAATTGTATAGCTTGGAAAAGATCTCTGAGATCAAGTCTAGCCATTAACCCAGCACTGCCAAGTCCACCACTAACCCACATTCCCAAGTGCCAGATCTCTGCACCTGTTAAATCCCCCCAGAGGTGGTGACTCCACCACTTCCCTAGGCAGCCTATTCCTTTTCATGAAGAATTTTCCTCTAATATTCAATCTAAACCTCCCCTGGCACAACCCGAGGCCATTTCCTCTTGTCCTGTCACTTGTTACTTGGGAGAAGGGCCTGACTCCCACCTGGGAGGAAAGCCTGGGACAAAAGGAAAGCCTCCTTTTCTCCTCGGCACAACGTTCCCATGTCCTGGCACCTCAGAGTGGCTCTGCTTTTCCAGGAATGTGTTTTAGCCATGTGGAAAACAACAACTCTAAGAAAAACCACCCAAAATTCATCCTCCTTTTATCCAAAGCATAGGACCTCTGTAGCATGGGCTGGAAAAGGGGTCTTGCTGTGCTTCCCACTTCCCAACCCTTACTTAATTATTTTCCTTGAACTTTATGGATACTCATAGTTGAATTTGAAAGGTTTGGGTTGCTCTGCTAAGGCTTGCACCAAATTGACTTAAACTAGTCAAGAAGCTGGGCCTTCAGAAGAGGTAGGATGATGTGGGATGGATGTGCCAAAGCCTCAGGCTGGTGCTTGGTGCCACCACCAGGTCATGCGCTCACATGGGAAGACCTGCCCTGTGTTTTAATCGGGGCTGGGACCTCAGCTTTTCATCATTGTATCTGTGGATGCCTGATGAAGGCTTTGGGAAGGGTGGCATATGCTCCTTACTGCAGGAATTCACATCCACGCAGGAAAAATAAGTTTATTCCTGAAACTGAAGAGGGATGACTTATTTGGACAGCCCACTTCACTCTCAAGCACATCTTGGTATAGAAATTACTTTCTCACCAGCATTGCACAGAACCCTAAGAGAAGACATGGCAGTCTTGTCCTGGAATAATCTTAACTGCTAAAACAATGAAAAAAGCCCTTAAATATTTTAAATGGTTTAAATTTAAAGCAGGAACTGGCTGGTAGATTAGTGATGCACCCAGATTTAGGCTGCCAAGCTGCTCCAGCTGTGGTAGGGCTGGGCCATGACCAGGTCGTCCTGCATGGCAGCCCAACAAAGCCCTGCAATTCATGGGGTTTAGACTCCTCCTAAGTAATTAAGGGAAAAAAAAGAAACCCTTTCAAAACCTCTGAAATGAAATAACTAAGTAATTGCTGCTATATTCAATTAAAGCAGTCATTCAAAACTATTCCAGATGTTTAAGCGAGATCAGCATATTGCTGCTCTGCAGCTTGGAAAACATCCTTTCACTCCATTTGAAACCATGAAAAAAATATGTCACGGATGGCAACCATCTCCATGGGGCAGAGGCAGCTCGCTTCTGCTCTGCTCCACTAACCCTGGCTGTCTAGAAGCAGGCAGTGGGAAGCAAAGGGAATTTTTACTTGTTTTGTTTTGTTTTGTTTTAATCTTCTCTCCTCACCATAAACTCAGGAAGATGAAAGGAGCTGTGGCTCAGAGGGGACAAGCTGCAGCCGGGTTTTGGAGCTGCTCAGCTCTCCACCATCAGGCTGTTGGGGTCGGTTTTCCTCGCTGGCTGGCGCTTGCTCTGCCACCATGTGCTTGTCAGCGCCTCTGTTTGTACCAAAACACTCCTCTTCATCAGGGTAAATTGACTGAAACTGCCATCGAGCCAGAAGGAGAGGCATAGGTATTTACAGGCATGGATCTTCCTTGGTGTCTGGGTTGATGCTGAATTATTCCTCATGTAAAGCTCATTCTGCCAGGGAGATGCAGCACAGTGCCCCCCCAGCATCGCCCATTCTCATCACCCCCCACAGCTCCAGCTTCTCCAGAAAACTGTCCCCAAACCACACCTGTGCCCTGGGATGGCTTTTGATTTTTCTGCTAATGACTCCTCTCCGTCCTGAAGTCCACAGGGGTATCCTTGAGCAAAGATCTCTATTAAAATCTGCTGGGAATGCAACAAGGAACAGAATATCGATGGTGGTAAAAGGAACAAAGAGAGCTCCTGTTGTTGTATTGATGGAAAGCCAGGCAGGGGCACTCATTAAGAGGAAAAGGTTGGATTTTCCCTGGTTTTCCATGGCTCACAGAGTAATTACTGCAGAGGAAAGATTGCTGATGCCTCCAGCAGTTGGATCAGCATGGATCTGGCCCTGGCATGCAGGACACCAGTGCCCTGCTTGCTGCAGGGGTTTTTAGGGGGAAAGTCCTTTTCTCCTTGCCCAGGGGAGCTGTGCTTCAGAAATTTGGGATGGAAGCAGGTTCCTATCAAACCCCAAGGCAGTGCCTGCTGTGGACCCCAGGAATATTGATTCTGGTGTTCATGGTGCAGGAGCACCATCCCTCAGACCCCCTCCGGACTCTGGATAGGGACTGTGTGCCGAGCATCACCCCTGAGCAAAGGGAGCCCCAAAGGCTCAGAGGGATGCTGGAGGCAGCTCAAGACGATGGAAAAGGCAGCTCCTGGCAGCAAACGCCGCTTCAATCCTAGAAAAAGAACAAGAGAAAGAGGAACAAACACGCTCGGCTGACCTCCCTTTTCCCTTTAATTGCGAGCTCGGTAACGGTGAGGAGGGTTTGTCTGGAGACACACAGGGCTGAATTTCATTCCAGCTCCTCCAGCAGGGACAGGGCTGACGTCAGCGGGGCGATGCGGGAGCCGGGCAGCAGCTCCGAGCGCAGGGATGCCTTCTGCCGCCGCTGCTCGCCGCCCAAATGTTTCCATTACGAGTGCGATTTGATTTGGAGCTTTACGTGCTTGTTTTCACTGTGATGATCCCCAGCTGGGCTGCCACTGTAAAAGCTGGCTCTGTCTCCATCATCGGCCCTCCTCAAAGCGATTTAAGAGCCAGGCGCAGAGCCGAGAGCGAGGGCTGGTCCCTGCCGATCCCGGCGCCGCTCACGTGGGTCCAGCTCCAGCAATCTGGCCTTGTGCCTTTGCTGGTAATTTTGGGCTTTTCTTATTTTTAATCTTTCCATTTTTACCTCTGCTCGAGCAGTTCAAGTGGAGCTGCGGTTAATTTAAACTACAGTCGTCGCTAAATTAAACCACTGATAACACTTCAGGTTTAAGAGCAACTTTCTCTGTGCATTGACTGAAAAAATGGGATATTTTCTGTGTGTTCATGGCAAAATGGAAGTGGAGAGGTTGAACAGCACTTTTCTATGGTACTTCCATCAGTGTTACACTGAGTGCTTTGGCAATGTTAGCGCTGCTGTAAGATGACTAAACATCACTATCTTCTTTGGGCACATAAGCAAAATAAAAGAGGAAATGTTTAATTTGACCAAAGACATAAGGCAAGGGTGCCAGGCACCCAGAGGCAGCCCCCAGGAATTCCTAAACTTTGCATTCTAGTCTCCAGTGCAAGAGTTAAAAGAGCATAAATGTCTAATCCAGTGATATAATTAGCATGTACATAGAGATCACCATTTCTTCCTCTTTCCAGCCTTCAGGGGGGATACAGTGTGATGGTTTAACTTCTGTCCTTGCTGGGGACAGACTGGACTGCCTGGATAATCAGGGAAAAGGCAGAGGGAAGGATGGGAGTGATGTTAAATCTTCTTTCTGTCTTGCAGCTGGTGGTTCCCTTTTCCTAAGTAAATAGCAAATCAATATTTGAGCAGTGATCTGTGCCCACACAGGTGAGCAATGAGGAGGTTTTGGTGGCTGCAGGCTCATCTTCCTGCCTGGACGAGGTGGGAGATGAAGTGACACATTCAGAGGTGAAATTAGAGCCTGTCACAGGGAAGGCCAGCAGATCCCTTGATACTGAGCTGTTCTAAGCTTTGCCAGGATTAATTACATGCCAACCTCACAAGCAGTTGGTCCAGGGTCCCTTGGGATCCCCTGGAGCACCAGGCTGGGGAGAAACAGCTCTGGGACTGAAAGGAGCAGTATTTTCCTCCTTCCTAGGGGCTGGATGCATGTGGAGGTACCACCTACAGTTCTTACAGCCTGAATGGGACGGAAGCTGAAATGTTCCTTTTGGAGATGCTCACACACATCTTTTCAGGCACATCCATCCCCTTGGTAAATCCACCTGCTTGAGTCCAGTGTCTGGCATTTGGGTTTTCTGCTTGTTTCCTGCCCTTTTTACATGGGTACCAATCATTCCCATGGTGCAGGATGGTGTAGGAATGGATGCAGGATATGACAGATACAAGAGTCTGTGCGCGCCGAGCTGTAAGTAATGCAATATGCATGAAGTGCTCCTTTTGGGTTTGCAACAAAGCTATTTAACCACCAGAAGAAGAAAAAAAAAAAACAAACAAGTAAAAAATAAGAGAACTACAGAGAAAGAGGTATAATCAACTTGCACATTTGCAAAAAGGTCTAGTTTGTCACTGTTGTCTTGAGGTGGGAAAGGGAAACTTGTAAAAACTGCAACAATGCAGGGAAATGGCAAATCAATAGATGGGTGAGCTGAGCAGGAGGTGGGGAACCAGGAACATCTTGGAGCTGTTCTGACAGGCTCCCTCTAGGAAAGTAGTGAAACCACATGAAATTAGTAAAATTTGTTCCTCCACCAGTAAAATGGAGAAATCCACTGCCTTACAGAAGCGTGTGGTGGGTAATTTATCTGGGTTTTCTACAGAAGCAGACGAGAAACCATGCTAAAAATGATTAATGCTCCCCTAGACGTGCCTTGTTGAAGTCAATATTGGTTTTGTACCTGCATATGCTCATCTGCAGAAGGACCCTAGAGGATCTGTGCACTTTCAAATGCTCATTTGTGGTGCTGTGTGATTTCGCTTTCCAAGTGCAGATATTGATACCAATTCTTCGAGTACAGCCTCCCCCACCCCTCTGCACTCACAAACCGCAGCGACGTCGAACGCATGAAACTCCTAAAGGCAGTTTGGGTTCACAGGTCTGGGTGCTCAGGCTTTCAAGGACCAGTGTACTGACCACTGAAGTTCAGGCATTTTAAACACTGTGGGAGGGGTGCCCAGGAACTCAGATTTGTCTCACACAGAATCACAGATTCATAGAATGGTTTGGGTTGGACAGAATCCTAAAAGATCATCTCGTTCCAACCCAAACTGCCGTGTGCAGGGCTAACTTCCACGAGACCAGATTGCCCAGGGCTCCAGCCAACCTGGCCTTGCAAATATGCTGGCACATCCTTCTGCAGCCTTGGTTTTTGGGTGCAGCAGTTCCAGAACCTGAGCTGTCACAAGAGGAGAAGCATGGTCTGATTTTTCTGGAATATAGTGAGCTGCCCATTTGCAATGCTGGGCATAGATTGCTCTAACAGTACGACTGCCAGCAGCATCAGTGGGATGGTTGCAGCCTTGGGTTTGTGACTCTGAGCTTCCCCCTGGTTTTGGGTAGTAGGTTGTATTTTCAGTAATTACCACTTTGATGAGATAACACATTTTCTGTACCAAATCTCACTGTTAGAGTGGACAAGGGCTGCCTTTGTATCACTGAAACTGTAGAGCTGGGCTACCAGATGGTTTCTTCTAGAATTATGCTTCTTTAAAAACTGTCTTTGCTTTAACAACACGCAGGAGGAAATCTCTGTAATTACTGGGCTGTGTTTTCTTTTTCTTTCCTCAGTGGATCCATACTTTTACACCACAGAATGAAAGTCATTATGGTTTGCTGCAGGCCAGACAGGAGAGCTTTTTTCATTTGACATAATTCACAGAGTGGGTTATTTATTAATGTGTGAGGCTCTCTAAACAAAATGGATTTTTACTCTTGCGAGAGTCTGGCTGATACATCATTATGACAACGTATTTCATTTCTGGGTAGCATTTTGAACCCGGTGACGAAAACACAAATCCTTCAGTAAAGAACTGATTTAACATTTCAGCTTTCTCATCTAAACCAGGAAAAAATGCCCCTGTATATCAAATACAGGACCTGAAAATCCACTATTTCTAAACCTCTAGTTTTATTTTGAAGATTGCTGGTTTTGTAGAGATTCCTTTATTCCCCACTAAGAAACTGCTGGGCTTTTCCCTCTCAGTGCTGACTCTCGCTCACCAGCAGTCTTTCCACCTTTCTGTAATAATTCAGTAGGAGTCTGAACTGGCCTTTTACACAGTAAGCACATCAAGCTTACGAGCACCGTTCAGCTCTTGCTGAGGTTCAAATGCATTTATCTTTTGTATGTGCGCATGGTCTCATTAATTACTTATCGTGTTCCATCAGCAGTTATACAAATATAATTGATTATGCCTCGCTGCCCTGCTTCCACTATTTTGGCTATCAGCTAATTAATGCAGGAGAGGTTCTCAAACAACTGCTTTCCTCAGAAGAAGCTGGAAAAACGCATTCTTCAATCCAAAGCCTACTAAAGGTTCCAGAAGAAGCAGTAGTAGCATATGCAAATCAATGGGAGCTTTTTTGCATATGCAAATAGGAGCCTTGAGCTGGGGGGGAATTTGGCTGGCTGTAACCTGTGTCTCTAAATTCCTCAATAGAAGCATAAGGTAGGTTCAATGCACTTCCAAGGAAGTGAATAGCAGCTCCTGCTGATTTTATTACATTTTGCTGCTTATTCTTCTTATTCACTAGGACAAAACCCCCTTGCCTTACATGAGTAATTCTGCTGTGTTTCACCACAACCAATTATATGAGTAATGTGATCACAAGTGGATCAAAGATTGTGATTTAGAATAGAGTTCATGTGTTCAGTCATTTATCATCATCAGTCAGGCAAAGGCACCTAAGTGATGTGCAGTGTGAGTAATACCTGGCGCTGTAGCAGGAGGTACAGTGAGTTACAAACTCACATCTGACACTAAATCAGTCTCCAGGATGGTACTAGAGAAGCAGAATTAAATGAAGAACTATGTGTTCTTAAAAGTGATAATGGCATAAAAGTTAGAGTATTATAATATTCCCAAGCAATGCACACGCACTGCCCGGAGATGTCCTTATGTAGCTAGGGAATCAGTCTGAGCTAACATGATTACCTTAACTTAAAGTAGCTAATTGCATCCTTGCTCTTAGCCTCCCTTAGTGGTGAGACCCCAAAACCCACCCTCCTTCCCTGAGACAGCACATTTTGTCTCCCAGCTACAGTCAGTGGAGTATCCCCATGGTGTGCTGCCCTGCCTGGCAAGCATAATTCCATCGGTGTGCCCACACACGAGTAAGAGAAGAGCTGCTGAAATATTATTGCTGTGATTCCTGTTTGCGCCAGAGCTCTCAGCCAAAGGAACTTGACATATTGCTTCTTTCTGTCTTAATTTACTTCGAGCAGAGCTGGTGACCCCGGTTATTAATTGCACGTCTCCCGGTCCCTGTTGCTTCCCAGACGGTTGTTTAATGAGTGGAACACGCCTGCTGTTGCCCAGGTGTCTTAGACAAGGCTCTGGAGTATCCAGATGCTTCCCAAGCACAGTGCTTTGGGGCTGGAGCAGCGCGAGACCTGTGCCCAATGCTTCCTGCCTGTTCCCACCTGAGACTGAAGGACAGCCAGGAGAGGCAGATGTTCCTTCATTACCAGCCCAGGGTGCCCGAATGCTGCCTGGAGCCATTGCTGAGCACCACGGGGCAGTGGCTCATCCAGCACAACTCAACAGCTCCATCATTAAGACCTGGGTCAGTGATGCTCAGGCACAAGTTTAAAGCTAAGTTCTAACTGTGCTGCTGCAGGTGGGAGGTACCCAGGTGCACAAGCTACGCACAAAGGGGTGTCTCCACCCTCAGCTTTAAAAACTTTGTTGAGGAAGACTCAGCCCACACTCAGGGAGCTGAGGATATGCAGGAGGAATGGACCCAACCACTAACTGAGGTCATGGTCACCAACAAACAAGAGCCAATGGCTGCTGAGAGGGGCTGCCCTAAACCCACACGTGTGGTTTCATAGATGCTTACTAAAGTTTTGACACAGATACACCCATAGACAGCTGTAGCACGGCAACAGAAACCCACTTCCCTGTAGGCAGCCAGCCACTTTGATCCTGTACCTCTGTCCTCTCAGAATTAGGATGTGGTGCTGGAAACACATGTGCTGCAAAAGCTTTTCTTCTGTTCACCTGCCAGATGGATTTAATTTACGGTATCATGACTTTCAATGAATTATTGATACGGTGACTGTGCAGAGGTACAGAAACAATAAAGTCATGTGCTGTGTGGCTCCACCTCACTGGCTTTGTTTCATAAGTGCCTGGGCTTCACTCTGACAGTTTTATTGTGGGAAAAAATAGTTTTCTCTTAGAGATGTTCCAGCCTGGTGACAGCAAGGGATGGGCCGTGGTGGAAGCATAAATGCTGGCCAGAGCACCCAATCCCCTGAAGATGACTGCATAGTCTGGAAGGACTGCTATTCAATGAGCCAAGGAAATTCAAGAGAATTTTTCTCAATATACAAGAGAAAAATTGCAGTTTCCAGTTCTTTCAGTTTTGGCATTTTCCCGTTGACAACCACAGCTAAGCTACGTTTCATCCCTTGTAAATGAAAAATGTCTTAGGAATCTGTGGATCTGAGTCTGCTCCCATTTACACGTGGGTGGTTTAATGAGTTCAGCAGACTCACCCTGGACTGAGGTGAGACTCCAGCCAGGTTTTCATATCCATAGGAAGCAGGTGAAAAATGCCTGCTGTATTTCTGAGCTCTGGATGCTTTGCATCCCTAGATCTACTGTCTCTTACAGACTGACAAGTTCAGACCCAACCATGGCTTTGTATATTATAGAGGGCACAAATCTGGGAGTGATTTGGGGGTTTAAATTTTTTTTATTAATGTGAAAGTCACAAATGCTGCCCCCCAATAATGTTGTTTTTGTGTGACATACAGACCCCACTTCCACACAAAGCTGAAGAAGTATTTGCTTTGTTTTTACATTCTTATTTTTTAAATGTCTCAATAATCCTAGAACCAACGTGTTGCTTAAACATTACGAGGATTATTTTATTAGCACAGGTGCTCTGAAAGCAAAGTTTTGATTATCTGGGGGCTAAGAAGTCAGTTACAGACTGCTCTGTTATCTTCTTTGTTCGCTTGGCTTCATGAAGAGCCCAGGATTGTGTTTGTGTAAGTTCTTGCCGTTCTATTTTCTTGAATGTTTCAGGGCTTCAGAGGAAAACCATTAATTTAGCCATTAGGAGGTTTTCCTGTTCTCATTGAGTTTTCTAGAAAATCTCCTGTTGCCTTTAATGGAACATGGAAGAAATCTTATTATATGTGCGTGATTTCAGAACTGAGAAAACAGACTGTCTTCAGAAGGAAGTAGTGTCAAATCAGCCTACAAATATATCTTTTAAAATAATTTTGGCTGGAATCCTTTCTGATATGATCCCATCTGAGACTCTGAAGTTACACAAAGAATGAATTTTCATCATTTTCATATAATCCAAAAAAAATTAGAGAAGGATATGTCTTGACTTGAGAGTCATGCATAACTCCCTGAGGAGAATGATTTATGTTTTAAAATGCTTCCCTTTACTGCAACATGCCCAAAGAAAGAGATTTTTGGGGGGGAGAGTGAATCATTGAAACCAGTTGGAAAACTGGAGGATTCAAAATAGAAGTTGGTCAGTCATTTGTTCTGCTCTTGGCGTGGGGTTTAAAACCCCACCCACCGGGGAGGTTGTACTTCTCTAGAGGGGTGGCTGGGGCACCTGGAAGCAAAGCTGTAACATCTCCGTGCCTTATTTGGGGAATTAAGGATCAAAGGTACCATTAAGTCCTCCGAGTTAATTCTGTCTGAGTCGCAGGCCATTAGTTTCCAGGCAATTGCTCCTGCAGGGAGCCCAATGACTTGTTTTGGCCAAGTTGCATATTTTGGGAGGACATCAAATCTTGACACAAACAGATGGAGAATCCAGCAGGTTTTCTGATGGCTCCTTCATCAGGTCATCAGCACTCCTCTGTTCAAAAATGTGATCCCTGCCTTAAATTGGAATGTTTTGGCTTCAGCATCTCTGCAGTAGTTCATGTTGTGCCTCTCTTTGGCAGACGGAGGAATAACTCAGTGCCTGGTAATTTCTTTCTGTAGAGGCTCTTAGACTCAAGGATTCACATCACCTCCCAGCCTGCTCTTTAATGAAGTGAGTTCTCAGGTGCTGTAATTCCTCCATTGTAAGGACCTTTCCCCAGTCCTTGACAGGCTTTGGCTTTTCTTTCCTTTTTTTTTCCTTACGCCCAAATTTTTGTCATTTTTGTCGATGTCTGCTGTACTCTAGCAGTCTGTTTTCAAGGGCTGAGGTAAAATTTCCTTCCTACATCTCCACTTACTGAAGAGCCACTAAACAAGCCTTTTTTTCCTTTGTTCTTGTTCAATGACTTATCGCAGCTATTGCATCCGTGCTGTCTTCTCAGATATGTACTGCACATTTGAGTCCATGTCAAGAGGACCCAAGATTCTTTGTTGGCACTATTTACTACTCATCAGAAATTGTTTTGTTGGAAAAGTTTACCACTTTTAATAGATGAAAATGGGAAATCAGACCTTGGACCTCTGCAAGACCCCCTAATTCTCTGTTCTCATGCAACAGGGATTCCCCATGGAGCAGCATATTTTTAAGAACAGGCACTGAGTTTAATCTAGGTAACTTTTTTCTCTCTAGTGTTGTTTTTGGCTTGTTTGAGGGTTTTCGTTTGTTTACAATATGTTTTTCAACTCTGGTAAGTCACATGCCTTAGCAATGTGTACCAATAAAACAAACAAATGTAAATATCTTTAGCAGTCAGGCTTCCAGTCTCATGACAGTTTTTGGGCAGTTAAACAAATGCTTTGGCATGCTAAAATGTACTTGCCTACTACTCAGGGACACTGGGAGAATTAATTACTTAATAGGCTAGATTAGATCAGACATGGTTCTTTTGAGACAAAGATCTTCTCCGGGGTCGGCCAGGCACGGCTTCCCCCTCCTCTCCAGGGCCGGCGCTGATTTCAGAAGCCCTGTGTTAGAGCACTCTCGGCACAGCCTGCGACAGGAGGGCACTAAGCCCATCTGTATAAACTATCGCTTAATAGGCCACGAAACCCAGGCTGCAGAGCAATTGTGAGAACAGAGATCAGGCTTTTCAGTAGTGCTGCTGGAGCACACCTCGCCGGGGCCGAGGCGGGCAGGCGGCTGGTACCAGGCAGCTCCAAAATACCCGTGTGGAATCAGTAAACAGCACCGAGTCGGGGTGACGTAAAGAGGAAGCCAACTCCATTACCGGCCTCCAAGTCGCAGGGAGTTTTGCGGGCGCCGGGGGGAGGACGGAGCCGTAACCGGGGCCCGTGTGCGGGGGCCAGCGGGGTCGCGG